>CAXIVR010000009.1:40953383-41438383 GCA_964035755.1 Teleogryllus oceanicus
TTAATACGTGAGGTCACACTGTAAATGTAAACTCACCGCGAAAAACTGTCGAAACACCTTTCCGCCAACGAATCACTACTGCCTTCATCGATGATTCTACGATTCAGCGATTATTGTTTTTCCACAACTCTCAAAAACAGTTTTTACGACTTAGAGTGCTAAACTTCCTCGTTGATGTAATAAAATATGGTAAACGCGGTGAGTTTACATTTCTTTTACAATTCTGTACTCTCTTATGAGAAGCGGAACACTAAGAAAATCGAGCTCAATGGTACATTTAAAACAGGCACGTCAAACCGCGCCAACACGGGTTACTTCCACATCTGGGGAGCCTGGCGCTTCTAGGGGCATGGGCAATTTCCCTTGACTTCTCACTCCTTTCCTTCCAGAAAGGAGTGTACATGCGCAAGCTGAAGCGGCGCTTTTGATTGATTGATTGATTTTCTCATGTTTCCGGGCGCGTCAACTGCTTTTAGTCCCGTTAGTGTAGTGCATGTTTTTTTCTCTGGAGATGGCGGTGATCTTCCCCCGCCGGATGGCGAGATCCGGCGCCGACCTATCATCGGCTAGTGGGGTTTCCCCCTAACCAGGAGTCTCCCACCAGCGGGGCACCGCCCCAGCCAAGACAAGATCTAAGCTCCCGACCGATCTACCGGAATATGGTAGTGTAGTGTATGTTAGTGTAAGTGTGTAAGGGAGAGGATAGGACAAGAAAGAGGAAGGAAAGATCGCGCGCGCTCCGTTGCTCGTTTATTAGGGTACTGCTCCGGCATTCGCCTGGTGTTGATCGCAGAAAGCACGGAAAACTACCGATCATAGCAGCCGGCCGCTAGAATTCTCCTCCAGACAGCGACTGAATTCGACCTAGCTGAAAAGCTAGTGTCGAAAATCCTGCCGCCGTCAGGACTTGAACCTAGGACCTCCCAGTCAGAGGCGCTGCACCTAAAGCGGCGCGAGGCGGTAAATAGTGAATTCGTACAAAACATGTTTGCCATATTTTTTTCCTATCAAATAACCAAGAATTGTATTATATTCATATTCTTCACTATTTATTACTATTTAATGTTTATTTTCTTACTACATTCTCCCTCATATAAACATCTTTGCTGAATGAACGATGTATGTTTGAATGGCGGATTCTTTCCTTGTTTTCGTTTTGAGTTGTGATATTAAATAATTCAGTTATTTATTTATTTAGCAACAATGTGAAATAAATTAACAAGTCTCTATAAGTTAAGAATTATCGCTCACGGAGGAACAGTGCTTGCTGACAGACTTTCTAACTCGAACGAAGAAAGTTCATGCTTTATATCACTTAAGTAAACAGGATTACAAAATCAAGATACATTGATTCAATTTTTTTTTTAATTTTACTCTAAATTAAAAATTTGGAATCTGATACATGTATTCTATAATTTTAATGTACCTTGCTTTAAAGAGAAAATAAGAATTAATATAGCTAAATTGGGGACAATAACTGTGAACTAACTCATCCCAACGACTGTCATGGGCCAGGTATACAGTGATGTACCGTCATTCTGTAGAATTTGCACAACCCTGACTTTTAAATATCGCGCCAATTCCTCTGAACGGAGTGCCGCCGAGCTCTAGGAAGCTTGTTACCGTGCCCCCGACCTTGACATCCCTGGTTTAGGAATTCTTCTAAACTGTAACACTGCCGTTTTTTAACATTCGCACCAATAACTTTCTTAATAATTAGTGTAGGCTCTTGAAGTGACAATAATTGCCACTTCAAGAGCTTGTCTAGTCAATTCAGAGAGAGTTAATTCTTTGCACGTGATAATCTCTGAAAGTTCTGAACCAATGTCGGCCAAACTATTGAAATGGCTTCGTTTACATATCTCTATAATGTACAGCCATCAATACGGAGTACAGACTTTTCTGAATGATCAATGTCTATCGTTGAATGAGAGGCACGCTAGTTTATCAATGAGAGTATCAAATGTGATGTGAATTCTCTTCACTTTTCTTTTGTATCTCAAGATGTACCTGAAGATGAGGCAAAACCACGTCTCGAAAAGTTGTACATGACAAAATTTTTTAATCAAAAACCAAATTTAAGATCACTTTAAAAGACCTTCAATCACTTCAAATGAATTTAAGATCACTTTAAGATGACTTTAAATTAAATCAATCTATTTAAAAAGTTTAGTCTTCCAAAATAGAAAGAAGTACACTAAATAAAACTAATTTTATCGATGAGAGTAGTTTAGCTGTACGCCATTCGATGGTGTCAATACGTCTGGTGTGAGTCTATGACCGAGTTCATTTAGTTGCAATGTAACGAATTAATCAACAGAGTCTAGGAAATTAAATACATAATGAAATAAATATATGATGAAAACGATAAGAATATGTTACAAGTATATACGTAAATATGTAAGTGCCAAGTATATATTTGCCTTGGCTCGCGTTCACGTGATCTCCTCACTATTACCAACTGCTACGCTAATGTTGTGTGTATCACATGAGTCACCACACTTGTATCATAAATCGTAGTGAGTAGTACTACGGACATACATAGCAGCTTCCCGGCAATAAACGTGTGGTCAGTGGTAGCGTTGTAGTAGCCTTGTATGTAGAAACGTTAGCGCATGACATGATATGACTGGAATGACGTCACATATTTAGAATTTGTCACTTCACAAATTCTTTCATTGAAAATTAACCCGAAAACTTGAGCGTATAAGATCATCTCACCGACACCGCGTTACTCAATCTGAATTATACAGATTTACCAATAAATAGAATAACATTTTAAAAGAGGACGTTATTTTTGAAGTGGAAAGAGAAGAACTCTTAACCGGTGATTAAAGTATAAAAATATTCTGTTAACAACAGAATTCATAATTATTTGCAAACAAATATAAGTTAGCACTGTGACTGCTACATACGTGTCCACACCGTGAACAAAACTGTGGCACTAGGACAGGGATCCTCAAATGAGCAGTCCACTTGCCGTATCCTTGTCCAGCGTTAATCTTCGGACAACTGGGAGGAACGACTGGCAACCGAGTCAGCCTGATGGAAGGGACTGGAGGGCGTTCGGGCGCGATCGGCTTCAGTCTAGTAACTGGCGAACGGTACGCTAGCTACAGCAGGCTGTCTGTTTCCGGTTCTTGCATTTGAGCAGCCCTGCACTTGGTGACCACCATGAGGCATTTTAATGTTCACAGCAGTGAGAACGTAGCGCTTACGTGTACATAGTAATGACGAACACTGAGTGTCAGAAGTGATTAGCCAAGCAACAAAGCTGTCGTATGAGCGCGCAGTCGCTAGTCATTGTCTACCCACCAGGTCTGTCGCATCAGCATGTATTCGTTAGTCTCCGCCCAACGAGCAGAGTTGTTGCATGCTAGCAGTCGCTACTCCCCACTGAGAGAGAAAATTTGTCGCATGAACATGCAGTTGCTAGTCCCTGTTCAGCGAGTAGAATTGTCACAAGAGCGTGCAGGCACTAGACACAACGAGCAGAACTGACGCAATGCGAGAAGTCCCTCGACTCCACTGAGCGAGCATATGTCGCTTGCGCGGGCACTTTCTAGTTCCCACTAATCTAGCAGAGCAGTTGCATGAGTTTGTCACTGTTAAACCTCGCCCAGTGAGCAGCTATTTTATAAACAGGTAGTTACTAGTTCCCGCCAAGCGAGAAGAATTATCGCCTGAGGGTGCAGTCGATTGACTCTAGCGAGTAGAATTGACGCGTTAGCACGCAGTCTCTACTCCCCACTATTCGAGAAGAGCTGTCTCATGTAGCCTCTATTCCCCTCCCAGCAGCAGAGCTCTTGCATATTTACGCAGTCGCAAGTCCTCGCCCTGAAAGCAGAGCTGTTCCATGAGCATGCAATCGCTTGTCTCCGCCCAGCGAGCACACCTGTCGCCAGTGCATGCAATCAGTAGTCTTTGCTCACCGACCAGAGCTGTCTCATGCAGTCCCTAGTCCTGGCGCCCGAGCGTGCAGTTGGCGGGCGCGGCGCCGCAGGCGGGGCAGGCGGGCGGCTGCGTGAACTGCAGCACGACGACGACGTAGCCGGCGACGGAGGCGAGCAGCGCGGGCGCGGCAGGCGCGGGGCAGCAGCAGCGCCAGCCCCGCGCCGCCCCCGCCGCCCGCCGCCGCCCCCGCCGCCGCCGCGCTGCCCGCGCCCCACGCCACCGCGCCTGACACACACACAACAAGCACCAACTCTTTCTCACGCGATTAATATACCCGTATACATATATGACCCGCGTATTTCTGTTACCCATTGAAGCAAAATCCAATCAATCGGTTTTGTTGAAATTGTCACTGATTTGTTTATATTTTTTACGTTTAAGGTCGCTTTTAACAACTTGGTCCTATAGCGACCACTGTGATATACCCGTATACATATATGATACGCATATTTCTGTTACACATTGAAGCAAAATCCAATCGATCGGTTTTGTTGAAATTGTCACTCATTTGTTTATATTTTTTATGTTTAAGATCGCTTTTTAACAACTTGGTCCTATAGCGACCACTGTGATATACCCGTATACATATATGATACGCGTATTTCTGTTACACATTGAAACAAAATCCAATCGATCGGTTTTGTTGAAATTGTCACTGATTTGTTTATATTTTTTATGTTTAAGATTGCTTTTTAACAACTTGGTCCTATAGCGACCACTGTGATATACCCGTATACATATATGATAGGCATATTTCTGTTACACATTGAAGCAAAATCCAATCAATCGGTTTTGTTGAAATTGTCACTCATTTGTTTATATTTTTTATGTTTAAGATCGCTTTTTAACAACTTGGCCGTACGGCGACCACTGTGATTGCTTTAACTGTAGGGGGAGCTGTAAGAAGATCACGTCAGGACAACGCGTACGCACATAAACATCCATGACCTAGTTGGGATTTGAGACCGCCACCCTTTGAGACCTCGGCTAACCAGGCCGGCTTATTGTCACTCTTTGTTTTAATTGGTATTAGGAGTATTTAAATATTCGTTTGCATTATATCGGTGATGTAGGAGCGTTGCTTTAGCAAAGTTAATCGTTCAAGTAGGCCCTACGCCGTTCAAGGAAATCTTGCTTGTAGTGCGAACTATGGATTTGTTTTTCTACTATACCCCACAATTCGTCTCATAATTTTGAATAGAATGGAAGTTGCGATCTAGAAAGGACGAGGTCTGAACCAAAGCTGACGGTAAACAGCATTATTCGAATATTTGATTTTTAAATTGTAGTGAAATATAGTAAGTTAAAGCTAAATTAAAGTGTGATTAATAATTAGTTAATTTTATCTGAATAAACTGATTTTCAACTTCAATTATGTTTATCAAATACACGGCTAGCAATATATTGCCCTCTGGTTGAAAATAAAATGGAGTCTAAGTTCCTTTTGTTTTTCAGGTTATCAAAAGTAATGTCCAGTACTAAAATATCCATTTTTCAAATAAATTCTCTTAGATATAAAGCCCATACTTTTGTAATGTCTTCATCATTAATGATATCTACAAGAAAAATGTCTAAAATGAAATAATGCTAAATGTCAAAAATATAAAATGTTCAGAGTGGCCTATAATGATTAAGACTCATGATAATATGAATATTTCTCTAACAATGTGTAAGTAACAGGATATAAATCAACTGCCGAATGGACTGCAATACGAGTACTGATTTATTTTGCGTATCTGGATTACTAATTTTTTTTAATTCGAAGAAATTGAAATATTCTGAGTGCACATCTGGATTCCTGTGAATCATGTATTTGCGTTCGTAAATTTTGAAGATTTTGGTTAAAACATGAGCCATGGTGATATAAAAACATGTTAGCACGTAGATGCTATTTCCAGACACCTGATACTTCATATCTGCACCTACTAAACGTAATAGAAAAGACAATATGTGTTTGGACCTCTACCTCCCAAGACTGCATTCAAGAAGATCATAATCAGAGGCTGGTGCCAAGGCAGGTTTCCTGGAACGTCCTGCAGAGCTGTAATGAATCCATCCAACAAACAAACTAAGACCATCATAATGAACATGTAGACTGAGAGCAACATGAGGCTGAATATCTTCTCCAGTAGCAGGCACATTTGTTGAATACGAAAATGCATATTCCTCAAAGTAACGATCTTTTCCTCTATATAGAGAGATGTAACTCCCAGTGCTTGAATTGTACCTTTGGAATGTGTGAATGTTTTACACACTTCTTGCTTTCTAAAATTTTCTTCTTCAAACATGCGTTCATGATTCAGTTGAATTTCCTTCACTAGATCTTCTATCTTATCGTTCAGGGTAGAAAAATAATATTTAATTATTACAGAGAAACAATAAAAACCATAACATATTACGAATATCTTGCTGAAGAGAGAACACCCGTGAAGAAATGTAAATACTGACATCTTTGTACGATATAGTATCCATAACAATAGTAGAAGAACCATGAATAAAGACGTAACTGCAGTAGTTGCACGAACCCACACCAGTTGAATTACGCGTGGCAACTTGCGAATATTTATTTCTAACGATACTTCAATGACATCCAACAGACTGAATAGTTCATTCCAGAGCTGAAGCGTAAATGGCATTAGAGATCTCATCAAAGCATGTAAAATAAGCATAAAACTTGCGGTCTGACTCATTCGGAGTAGAATAATGCTGTGCTCAGGTTGATTAAAATATCTTGATAACTTTACTTCGTCGAATACTGCAAGTATCAAACTTATGACAAACGAAGCAATATTAAGTGCAGTGATTGTTATTCCGATTTTAGAACGAACAACACGGTGAGATAGGGTTAATGTGTAAGGTGCCATTCCTACTAGTTTCGCAAAGACGAAAAATGGCCATAATCCTTGCACGCTTCGAGGTAGATGGGCATTAGGCGACATGCTTCAGAATTTTCTTTCCAGCTTGCAATTCTGGAGCAATTATCTCCAAAAATACCAATTTTCTAAAGCAGTTGGATATGATATTACCAAAAAAGAACTGGTTGCCAATTCTGATATTTTTAATCTTATTGTTATCTCACTCTTTTCCTCAGAAACGTCTGGAGTACTATCTCACTAGAACAAACTCAAAGTTGTCCCAGAAGGCGATGGGAAAGGACGAGGTTCTACTCATTAAGGTCTATTAAACCTTTAACACTTACATGACAATGGAAAATGGATGAAACATTAAGTATATTAACAATAAGTACCTCTGTTATTATTAAAAAGATGTTACCACTTTTCTAATTAGTATTGATCGCAGGCGTAATATGATTGTTATTGATGGAAAACCCACTTATCTAGTTGTGTGTTGTGTCCACTTTCAGAAAAATACTTGAAACTATTGTTACTTTCTCGCCTTCTTCGTAACTACGAGGGAAAAGGAAAAATACTGAAATATAATGCTCAAAATACTGCTCTTGCGCAAAGTGGCGGGGCCAGAAATCGAAAAAGTGGATAAATCTTGCTCCCATGTGTAGTAAATTAATTCCTCTAACAGGTCCATACTAGATGTCACGCCTAACTGGAAGGAAATCATTTTAACTTGGATAGGAACCTGGAGTATTTCTCAAACTAATGTAGATCAAGAAATCGTTGAATGGGAAATGATCTCAAAAGAAATATTCAATACCAGAATCAACTGACGAGACCTATGCCAAGTTGGAGATTTTGGACGGCTCCTCTTTACGCAACACCACCAGTCCTAAACAGCCCCGTAGGGAGCAGCGGAGCAAACGCGCTAGGAAGCGCTTGAGTAGCGTAATGAGGTACTACACATTAAGGACAATATAAAACTTGACGGTTAAGAGACAATGGAAAATGGATGAAATATTAACAATGACAATGAAAAATGAATATAATTATATTAAAAACTGTACCTCTATTATTATTAAAAATGTTCCCATTTATCAAATTAGTATTGATCGCAGGTTAATATGATTAAGTTAATAAACGAAAACCCATTTATCACGTTGTGTGTTATGCCATTTTTTAGGAATATATTCGAAGTTGTTGTTACTTTCTCCCCTTGTACCAAACTACGTAGTAAAGAGAAAAATATTGAAGTGCTACTGCGCACTATGGCAGGTTCAGCTTTCGAAAAATAGGAAAAACTATAGGAATATTTAATAAATTAATTAAATCCTCTAAACGTTGGGTAGTCCGAATTCTCATTTGTTGGTCCTTGATACCGAAGTTAGTTTACGGCAAAAGATAACCGATTTACTTCTTCCGTAAGCCAATATTTTGGATCTCCGAGTCAACTCTAGCAGCTAATGAGGGGTCAACACTTCACCTATACTGTTCAGACGACTTTTTCCAAGCGTGACTTTCCTCCATCGATCTGGATGATGCCACGACTCCTTGAATTTGAAACGAATATTTTGTTTTGGGATGTACTTTTCATAAACATTCAGCATCTTCAATTTTTTTCGAAAATTGCTCCACATTTCCTTGGTTCCTTTTTCTTCTCGGAAGAACAAATGACAAAAAACGACGCAGTACTCATTTTCATTGAATTCTCTGAATATTTCAAAGTTGACGAAATTAACATTGTAAATCTACAATATAGATGATGTAGATTTTTTCAATAAAATATGTTCTTAAAAATAGCTCTTAATGAATAAGGTATAATTTTTTGAAAAAACGAGTAATAGTTTTCGCGTATTATTATTATGTGAATATTATTATTATTATTATTATTATTATTATTATTATTATTATTATTATTATTTATATGTATAGTAAGTAGCTTCAGAAGAAGAGTGTATTTGTACTACAATATTAGAAAACAGAAAATCATGTAATTTAATTTTGTTAGTGTTGGTAATATTGCAACTTCAAATTCGATGTTTACGATTTAGAACGGTAATATAATGTTTTTGTTTAAATTGTTAAAGATGTGTTTAAATCATGGAGCTTGAATATAAGGAGATGGCATGACGTCACAAACTTGAAGCCACCCCCGCCATATTGGTGAATCCAGAAAGCTTATAGCACAGACTAACTGCGTGAGAGTGCTTTGTGGATTGTAGCTCTGCTCGTTTCAGTTGTGTTGTTTAGCATCGTTTTTAATAGTCTTATTCAGTATAGCTAGTTTTATCACCTTATATCACAATTATCTGTCCGTTGCTTGCCGCGCTATGTTTATTTACTTCCGCTTCCCTGGTTGCTAAGGAACGCCCTGCCTGCATGCCTATGCCCTCAACATTTACACTTTTCACGATGAATTTAATACATTTTTGTCCCCAATTCCCATCAAAATATTGTGTGACAATCTGGTATGTCACATTATATAAATATATATATTGAGACGAGCTCTGATATGCGCCCCAGCGAGGAAGCAGAACCCCAGGCAAAAACGCCCAAGATAAATCGCGGGTGTTTACCACTTCGAATGTGGCGCGTTGGTACGTCATCATCTGACGTCAGCCGCGGCTGAAGTCGGACGTAACGAGAGGTCGCCAATGATTTCTCGGGGCGATAAGCGCTGGGAAATTAAATCCTGCGATTGGCACGTTGATGGAAAAACGAGGGAACAGTCTCCGAGGGGGGGAAGGGGTTCCCGGGAAACCGGACAGTCGGAGAAAGGCCGCGGGAGAGTTTGATAGAAATGGCGGAACATTCTGAGACAAACCGCCGAACAGTCTGATAGAGATCGCCGAAGGGTCGAGTATACGATCATTACGTCGCAACTACGCCGCATCGCCAAAGCGGAAGGCTGAGGCGACATTCCTGGTGCAACACAGCCAAAGAAGCAAGTTTGTTGGGAACGGAAGACGGGCGTAGAGGCACGGCCGTTCTACGGGACGACCGGAGAAAATTGTACTACTTCACGGGCGAACGGAGGCAGCATCAAGCGAGCCAAGAGCAGCGCGGACCGGCGAGCGTATAGCGCAGCGAGCTGGGCGAGGCGGGGGCCGAGCGTCACGTGCGGCGCGAGCAGCCGTTCGCAGCGATAAGCAGCTGAGGTCGGTCACTGCGTTGGCCGAGGTCCAGGTTACGTGTTCCCCAATCGCCGAAGCGTGAGTACCCGTGCGACATTCAGACCGCGAGGTCGTAATATTTCCAAAGGTGTGATTAAAAAGGTATAACTAGGAAGTATTCTTGCGAACGCTTAACACGGAATTCAGTTCGATCCAACATAGTGGAACGAACAGACTGAAAGAACATTTTAGTGCCAAGATCAGTAGGTTTGCATAAAAATTAAATTGCCTGAGTATTGTAATTAGCGGCAAGATATGATTTTTGAGTATTTAAGGTAGGGAGGTTATTGTTTATTTGCACAAGATGGAGCAAGAACGTTAATCCAGACTTAGGATTATAATTATAATAGAAATAGGATTGCAATTTGTTTATTATAATCTAGTGTGTATGTGTATGTGCCTCTGGAAAAAGTTTAAGAATACATGCCTAATTTTACCAGAGCCATCCAAGTGTTTCATTAGAATTCGATCCGCCCTGATTCTATCCATTGCAGCTTACCCCTATTTGCCTCTCACAGGCAAGACGAACGAACAACCTGACAGGCCTGGCGTCGGAGCGACAGAGGCTGCCGCACGGCGCTGGTAACGCCCGAGCGGTGCTTCACACCTCAGGGCTAACGACCCTGATCAAAGACCAGGTTGCATTGTGGCGGCGCGCGAGGCGAGTCCACGGCGTGTGTGTTCCGTCACTATATATATATATATATATATATATATATATATATATATACACACACACACATATGAGAGGAAATGTGTATTTTGGAGGTTTGTAGGGAACTGAAAAATAGTAATTAATACTACTAATATTGGTTATTAAAAAAGAATATCAAGAGAAAAATGATTGTTAAATTGGAGTGAATATTTTTTAATAAACGGTTTAATGAGTATAGCAACTTCTCCGGAGCAGCATTGCAATACTTTCTCTTTATTAGGCGAGAAAGTCACAATCGGTTGGAGCATATTTCTGAACAAAAACAACGCACAACCAAATAAATAGGTTTTGCTACATTAATATAATATTTTTTCACTTAAGATCAATAGTACTTAGAAACGAGGAAAGGTTTCTTAATCATAAAGGAAGAACACTTTGTTAAAGTATTCAATATTTCAATCCTTTTCCATTGTCACTTAGGTTTCATATTTCTAATTGTCCTTTACGTGTCGTCATTCCATTTGTCACACATCACTCGGGAGAACGTTCAGTTTGATCTAGTAAGACGGGTCCTCGTATGATAGTGAGAACAAGAGAGACAAAAATAAGATTGAAAATATCAGAATCCGCAATACGATCTAATTTTTTACGCAATTTCACAGCCACATCTTTTGGAAAACAAACTTTTGGAGGTACTAGCTCTGGAATTGACAGAAAATAAGAAAACGTATTCTGAATCATGTGGTCACACACGCATCTGCCTGGAAGCGTGCAAGGATTATGGCCATTTTTGCTCTTCGCAAAACTAGTAGGAATGGCACCTTACACATTAACCCTATCTCGCCGTGTTGTTCGCACTAAAATCGGAATAATATTCACTGCAGTTAATACTGTTTTGTTCGTCATCAGTTCAACACTTGCAGTATTCTACGAAGCAACTTCGTCAAGAGATTTTAATGGTCAACCTAAGCACAGCATTATTCTCGCCAGGGTGTGTCAGACAGCCAGTTTTGTTCTCGTTATACATGTTTTGATTAGTTCCGTAATGCCATCTAAAACTCAGCTCTGGAGTGAACTGTTCAGGCTAATGATTGACATTGAAATAGCGTTGGAAATAAATATTCGGAAGTTGCCACGCGTAATTCAACTGGCATGGGTTCTTGCAATTACGGTAGTTAGCTTTTCTTTCATGGGTTCCCTACTAGTAATATGGGTACTAAATCGTAGGAAGGTGTCAATATTTACATTTCTTCACGGCTGTTATCTCTTTAGTAAGATCTTCGTCATATGTTACGGGTTTTATTGTTTCTATGTGATAATTAAATATTACTTTTCTACACTCAACGAAAAGATAGAAGAACTAGTGAAGGAACTTCAACTAAATCATGAACGCATGTTTGAAGTAGAACATTTCAGAAAGCAAGAAGTGTACAAAACATTCACACATTCCAAGGGTGCAGTTCAAGCACTGGGAGTTACAACTCGCTACATAGAGGAAAGGATCGTTACTTTGAGGAAGATGCATTTCCATATTCAAGAAATGTGCTTACTGATTGAGCAGATTTTTAGCCTCATGTTGCTCTCAGTCTACGTGTTCTCTTTATTGATCATGGTTTCTTTGTTGCAAGGATTCATTACAGCTCTTCAAGATGACGTCTCAGAAATCACACCTTTGTTTGCAACTCTAATTACGATCTTCTTGAATGCAGCCTTTGGAGGTAGGGGTGCGAAATTTCTTAAAAAATGCTTCCCAGAAATTTGCTCAATAAAACCTTACATTTAGGAGAAAGTTTTATTCTAAAATGTCGAAAGAAATACTTGTCTTCTCCATTAGGTTCAGCATGTTTATGTAAGAAAATTCAAGTGCTTAGAAATGTCAACATATACAATACGTGTCAACATGTCGTATACGTTAACATGTCTCAAGCTCATTTACCCAAAGTGTTCAAAGGTTACGAATGAAAATTCATTTTCCACAGTGACCCAGCTTAGCACACTGAATATTGTAATATCTTCGAATTTAAAATAATTAGTACTCCAGATCGGGAAAATAAATGGATAATCGTATTGCAGTCTCAATGAGTATTGATTTATATTCTAATACCTACAACAACCTTAGAAAATTATTCATATTTTAATGATTACTAGACATTCAATGCATTTCTGAACATTTTATATTTTGGTCATTTAGCACTATTGACTTTGGACATTTTGCTTGTAGACATCATTAATGATAATTATATTAAAAAATTAATAGTGAAAAGGATCTATTTGTAAAATGTATAGTTTAGAACTGAACATTTCCTTTGATAATCTAATAAATATATGGGAGAACGGGGTAAGGAGAGCCTCCGGGTAGTAGGAGTCTATCCCGAATAATTTGACTTTTGCACGCCAGAAACAAGCGAATTGCGTTGATGGTCCACCATTGATCCACAGTACGAATAGTGTCGCATTTGCACTCCATTTGCATAACAGACGACACAGTGGCCTCATTACAGGCCGTCCACTTGAAAGTTTTGCTGCTGATATCTGAAGCCAGTGAGTTTGTTACCTTGCTTATACAATTATCTTAATAATTTCATTTATTGCATGATTCATGTAAATGAATGAGATCAAATTAAAACAAATGCCAAATTATTTTATACTACATTTTGTAATTTGAACAAAAACGTTACCATTGAGGGTAATAGCCATTAAGAAAGGCGAATTGAAGCCTAGCTCTAATAACTCCATGCTTATTTACACTGCACGTTTGTAATTTTAACTTATCACGATTAAACAAACTCATTATTACGGAATTTATTTTGTTTCCAGTATAAGCCTCGAAAAAGACCATGGACCACAGGAATTCAAAGTGGACTTTACATGAATTAGACAAACTGTGAATTGCATTTTGTAAGACTCAGTGGTTTCTGTTTCTGTTCCTGTTCTTTGTCTCAACAGCACGCTACGAAACTTGGCTGACCAGCGGTGACCCAGCTTCTCGACCTTGGGTTAAGAGGTTCGTGTTGTCAGCACGAAGCCATCCCTCCACCGGTCCCTTCTCTGGTCTTGATAACCTAAGTGTGAGGTGTCTGACCGTCACATAGCCATTGACACTGAGACATTTGCGAGGAAAGCGCACAGATATAATTTCCCCGGGAATCGAACCCAGGGTGGCACTGTGAAACGCAAGCACGCTAACCATCGAGCCACCGAGAGGTGTCAACTGTTAATAGAACTGCAAAACCTTCTATAAAGCCCTACTTTACTTTGAAGAAGCGTTATAGGCATATAAGTGAAGATGAAAAATGATGCTCTGAAACGTCCACACCTAGGTATGCCAACCATGTTTTCTGAAGCCCAAGAAAAGAAGGTCGCGGACCACCTACTATACTTGAGTTTTCCTAACCTGGAAGCTAAGGGTATTATCTTTAAGATGGACTATGACACGACTTTTTGCGTCTTTCTCGGTCCTGCCGCAAGATGTTGCATGATCGCGACCGTATCAAGAAGTGCTGCAGATCAAGCCACTCTAACGGCACGACCGAGAAAGTTGCGACAAGCCGTGCCATATTCCATATTGAAGATAATACCTCAGTTGCCTCGTTAGAAAAACCCTATATTGAGCAACATGTTTTACGTTTGTGACGTACTAGGATGAAAAAACGCAGACGACTGTTCTGATTGATATTTACAATATATTTACAGTATATTTACAACTAATGTACAGTGATTACAATACAAAAATCTAACCCCTTGGCAACCTTTCAGTTCTCTTAGCCGCGAAACCCCGCGACCGTCCCTAGGCCTCGCCCAGAACCACTGCTTTGAAAGCAGCAAAAAGCAACGCGAGGTGCGAAGCTGTCGGAAATAGAGTCCCGTAACTATACCAGTTACATGGCCTGTCGCCAAACCGATCTTCGACCCGAAGATCACGTGCAATGAATGCACTGAGATACCTCGTCTTTCGACACCCAGCGTATCCGCCAGGCGCCTGTCGGCGCGCCTTAAACATCCGTTGGCTCGCCCCACCCTACAAGCAGCGGGCGTCATACGGCTCGCTGGCCAGCCCTTCCACGGCTGCAACCGACATCTCATAGCCTCGCATCCGCGCGCGTCCCTTTCAGGGAATTTCCAGCCTGGATTCCTACGGGTTTTCCAGCCGGCGCAGCGAGGCGCCGTGGCTTCCACCCCCATTGAGCATCCGGCTCAGCGCGGGTTTCCGAAGCGGCCCGGCGCGGCGGCGCGGCCGGCGCGGCCCGGCGCGGCCCGGCGCGGCCCGATGCCGCGGCGCCGACCCAGCGACGCTACAGACCCTCCCATGCCGGGGGTGAGAATTTTTTCGCAGCAAATATGCCCAGGAAAAAATTCTGCTAGTTACCTGGTCTGAGACCTTACATCCAAATTTTTCATGAACATGAACATAATTATACAGAATATTAAACCCTATTTAATCGAAATGTGTGAAATAAATCTCTGGGCTGTCCCCCCTCCCTTTTCACCTAAGCTATGTTGCCATTTACATTTAAACCTTACTCCTATATACATACATAAGTATTCTTGACGCATCTTGAATTACATATGATCCTGAAATACAAACATTTACTTTTACATTGAAATATTACATAATAATTCTTGACGCATCTTGCATTACATGAAATCCTGAAATATAAAATACAAAACATTTGCTTGCATTGAAGTATTACATAATTGTGGAATTCGTTACATACATCATGTGCCGTTCTTAACTGAGTTTATTGACACATGTATGTATTTACATATAAAAATAAAAAAACACAACAATTTTACCCTTGAGTTTACAAAATTATTTACATAGAATTTCACCGACATTTATACATGTCTTGAACGTGCGTGCTCCCTATTCTCGCCGGTGGATCAATTCACATCATCCAACATGCGACTAAGCGCATCTGCATTAACATTTTCTGAGCCCTTTTTGTGCCTGATGCGTAAATCGAGGTGCTGAATTAAAAGAGACCAGCGTAATAATCTGGGTTTTGCCGGCCGTATTACGCAACCAGACCAACGGATTGTGGTCGGTTTCGACCTGAATTGTGGCCTGCCCGTCGAGATAAATCTTAAGTTTATCCAACCCCAAATCAGCGCTAAACACTCTAGTTCTGTGGTGCCATAATTAATTTCGGCATCATTTAATTTACGGCTTAGAAAACGACTGGTTGTTCTTCCCTCGTCATTTACTTGGTAGAGAACCACGCCTAAGCCTCTCCGAGAAGCATCTGCCTGAACTCGAAATTCCTTGGTATAATCAGGTGCATATACCGCTGTTTTCTCACTGAGAGCTTGTCGCAGCTCATTGTAAGATGTTTCACATGCCTCTGTCCAGACGATTTTACCTTGGCGCTCGCGTCTCGCAGCGCATCAGTAAGCGCTGCCGCTTCTCCGCAAACCCTGGTATCAAACGTCGATAGACCTACCAGACCGAGCAAAGAACGCACTTGTTTCTTTGACTCTGGTCTGGGAAAGTTCTGGATTGCTTGTATCTTGGCTTCGGCCGGCCGCAATTTCCCGTTACCGACTACGTACCCAAGATATTTTACGTTAGCCCGCGCAAACAAACACTTGCGCGGCTGCACTGTCAATTTGGCGGATTTTAATATGCGAAAGACCGTATCGAGGTGTCGAATGTGTTCTTGCCAAGTGTTACTGAAAACCGCGATGTCATCAAGGTACGGTACCGCGAATTCTTGGCATTTATTCAATAAGGTGCCCATAATACGACAACATTGATAGGGACCGTTCTTTATTCCGAAAGGTAATCTAAGCGGCCGGTACGTGCCGAAACTGGTCACGAACGCCGAATACCTTTGCGCCCTTTCCGTAAGACCGAACTGCCAAAAACATTTGCAAAGGTCCAGTACACTTATAATTTTAGCTGCAGCTACCTGTTCTATCCGTTCTTCGAGATTGGGTAACGGAAAGTATTCGGTCTTAATAATTTCGTTGAGGCGCCTATAATCGATACAGGGCCGTGGTTTCGCCCGGTGCTTCAACCAATATCATGGAGACGTATAATCACTCTCCGCCTCCATAATGATGTTGTCGCGAAGCATTCTATCGATTTCTTCCCGAAATATTTTAGCCTGCCTCGGCGATGTACGGTAGGGTACGTTTCGAACCACTTTGCTGGTATCAGTTAACTCGATATCCATGGTAGTGATATCTGTCAATCCGGGGTTTTTCACTAAATATAGAACTGTACTTACAAATGACCGTTTTCAGAGCGTTGCGGAACTCAGGTTCGACCTCAGTCCTGCTCAGCATTTCTTCCGCGTCAAAGTCGCAACAATCCAATTTAAGCGCATAGCGATCTAGCGCGTCTTCGTCACCTGCGTCTTTCACAGACGTAGAACTAAGCACATTCAAGTACTCTGTCCGCTGGTGGTATCTTTTAAGCATATTAATGTGATAGACGCGAGGTTCCTTCTGCCCTGGCATCTGGACCATAGTTATGCTCGAAATTTTCTCGCGAATCTCGCCCGGCCCTATCCACTGAACCGCGAGCTTCCGCGTCCTGTTAGGTGCGAGAACCAACACCTTAGCGCCTACCTCGAAAGTACGTGAGACCGCCTTCCGGTCATACCACACTTTACGTTTCTGCTGTTCTTCAGCCATTCTATTGTGAGCTAGGTCACGGGAGCGTTTCAAACGATTGATTAATTTGAATACATGCTCAACTACAGAATTTTCTTCGCCTTCCGCAGTTCCCGCAAGCCTTTCATAAAGAAGTGTCATGGGGGTACGGAGATTCTTCCGTACACCAATTCGGCAGGAGAAAAACCTAATGATTCGTGCACACTCGTGCGCAACGCGAACATAATAGCGGGAAGTTGGCATTCCCAATCCGTCCCTGCCTCCAAACACAGAACCTTCATAAGCCGGTTCAGAGTTCGATGCATTCTTTCGACTGCGTTTGATTGAGGGTGATACGGCGAACTTCTCACCAGTTTAATGCCAAACCGCTCGGCGAATTCCGCTGTCAAAGCACTTGTGAAGCAGCTGCCCTGGTCGGTTTGCAATTCGCGTGGAAACCTATCTCACTGAATAATTCTAATAATGCTTCAATTACAGTGACCGAAGTTAGGTCCCGTATCGGAATAGCCTCGGATACTTCGTGGCTAAACACATCGCCGTTAAAATAAACTTGTTTCCGGTGACCGATTCTGAAATGGGCCACACGCGTCGACATTCACTTTCTCGAATGCCTCCCGTTATAGGAACAATTTTTAAAGGCGCGCGAAGTTTTTCGCCGCCGTTTCCTACTCGCTGGCAACTGTCGCAACTACGCACATAGTTTTCAATATCCTTATAACAATTCGGCCAGAAGAAATATTTGGCCATGGCATCTTTGCTTTTTGTGACTCCCAAATGGCCGTGAGCAACTTCGTGACAAAGTTTTAAGATCGTGCCACGATACACCCGCGGTATTACTAACATAGTGAACTGCTCTCCGCGCTTACTATGCCGGACACGAAACAATAGGCCGTTTTTCATAACATAATCGTGCTGATCCGTCTCGGTCCTTCCACGCTCAATCAACGGCGCGAGCCCTTGTCTTGTCTCTGAGCCGTTTCAAATTCGGTGGGGTCCAAACGAGCCAAAGCAATGCTACCGAAATCTAATTCAGATTCCTGATCGTTCGATTCCGAGCTGCCCGGCGTCGACCTCGCCCTGACCAACTCTATTTTCATCCTCGGCTTCCCCCGAAACGCTTACCTGGAACGCGTCCGGGCCCACGGTCGGTTCCTTACTCGTCTATTGTCTGAGGCGCTTCGTCTGCCGCATTGTTCGCACCCGGGGCCCTCCGCCCTTTCGCGCTCAGCAACGCTTGCGCCCTAGTCCGTACAGCGCAGATAGGCTGTGGTTCTAAGAAACTTGCTTTATCTCCTTCAAAATCGTAGCAGAACGATTACTAAAAATGTAATAAGGCAGATCGCAGTTCTTCGCGACTGCGGCCTCTGTAACAAGAGTACCGAATGGCCCTACTATCTCTACCTTGGCTACCGGTAGATTTTTCGGCGCTTCGTCCAGGGGCTGCTGAACCCATACGGACTCGCCGGTGTATTGTGTCGGCGTGACGTGCTTTGCATTGATGACTTCAATCGTCGCACCGATCACGGAGACAGGTGACTGTTTCGCCGCAAATTTTGGCAAGAAATGTGGAGACAATAACTCTGGCGCACTAGCGTCGGCCACGTGACACATCTTCTCGCTAGGTTTATTGTTATATTGAGGACAATATCTTTTTATGTGACCTGGTTTTTTACATAAGTAACACGTCCGTTCTTGCGGCTTTTCGAACTCCGCGTTACTAGCTACCTTCGGCACTGCAGTTTCGGAAGTGGACGGCGCGCTTTCCGTCACCTTCGGCCATTTCCGTTCGCCTGCGTGCTCTTTATTGCCGAACCGCGAGAATTCCTTCTTATATCCGCTAGCCCGGTTGTTTTCGTAGGTGTCCAGCCTTCGTGCCAAATCTTGGGACGCAGAAACCTCACCCACACATCAATGAAATGGTCACGCATAACCGCCGGCACCTTCCGCTTCATCTGGTCTGTTACAATGAGATCTAGCAATTGCTCAAATGTTTCTACTTTTAAACCTGAGATCCATTTTTTACAATAACTAGCTAATTCACGTGCATAGACGTTCCAAGTGGTCTTTGCACCTTTTACGTGACTACAAAACATCTGACGGCACTTTTCTGCCGTGAACTTGTACATATCTAATAGTTGTTCTTTAATTAGGTCATAATCTTGATCTGGTGTATCGGATCCTACTACGAGCCAGTTGTTCACCTCATTTGGAAATAAACCCATTAAATGGCTTACCCATTCGACCGGCGCAATGCCGCTTGGCGAGCATGCGCCTCGAAAACACTTAAAACAACGTAATATCGTCGCCTTCGCCTTTGAATTTGTCCATGACTTGGCTGATACGAATATTAGTTCGATTTCCGTGTCGCTACTACCTATGGATACACGCGTGGAGCCTGATTCGTTAGTTTAAGCTTTTCAAGTTCAAATTGCCGTTCTTCGCGTATTCTCTCCTGCTCGCGTATTCTTTCCTGCTCTCTCTTCGCGTATTCTTTCCTGCTCCTCTCTCTCTTCGCGTATTCTTTCCTGCTCGCGTATTTCTGCGACCTGTTCTTTTCTTGGTCAGCGAGTTGTTTCACGAATGATTCCTCGTACTGCTCGCTTTCCGTAATGATCGATTTAAGTTTAACCACGGTCTCGTTCCTTCTAATGTTTCCATCTCCATCGCGACCTAACAAGCACCTCTTCCTATAACCCGCTGAAAGCCATTTTGCCTGAATTGATCCCGGCCAGAACAAAAACACACTTACGTTCAGTTGACCTCGGTGTCGCGTCAGCGCCTTCTGGATCCGGTTTTCTGGCCTCCTTCCTTCCTCTCGTCCGGGATGTCTCCTTCCAGTGGTACCAATATCAGCTCGTTCCAGTACCAATATCAGCTGCTCCAGTTCCAGTACCAATATCAGCTCGTTCCAGTACCAGTTCCAAGTTTTAGAAAAGAAAGGTTCCGAGTCGGATTGTACCGCCCCGAAACTACCGTACCGAAACACCGCACTTTCGGTTCTCGTGTGCGCGATGCCTGCCGGCGCCACGTATTTACGACGCGTGTGCACGTTTAACTGCGTACACTGTCCTTACGCGTGCTGTTCTGATTAATCAGCGCGCACCGATGACTCTGATGCCGCACTGATGTCCCCGCGGACTGCTGCAGACTTCCGCGTTCCCCGTTCGTTGCGAACGTAGTAACTGCTTCCACTAAGCTGATTGATAGACGTGAGTCTTTGATCTGTTGTAACCAATTATTAACTGCAATTGGCACAACCACCGTGTGAGTTCTAAACACCACGCAACCAATTTTAACTACAATTGCAACAATTGGCGCAGGCACTCCGGCGTGAATTTACGATAGCCGCTGCCACCAGTTTTAGAAAACAAAATGGCAGGAATTGGTGGGCACCTGACGTGAGTTTTCACAACCGCTGCCACCAGTTTTAGAAAACAAAATGGCAGGATTGATGCGGGCACACCGACGTGAGTTTACGATAACGCTGCCACCAGTTTTAGAAAACAAAATGGCAGGATTGATGCGGGCACACCGACGTGAGTTTTCGATAACCGCTGCCACCAGTTTTAGAAAAGAAAATGGCAGGAATTGGTGCGGGCGCCCCGACGTGAGTTTACGATAACCGCTGCCACCAGTTTTAGAAAAGAAAATGGCAGGAATTGGTGCGGGCACCCCGACGTGAGTTTACAGAATTGTGCGGGCCCCCGACGTGAGTTTCGATAACCGCTGCCACCAGTTTTAGAAAAAAATGGCAGAATTGTGCGGGCGCCCCGACGTGAGTTTCTAACCGCTGCCACCAGTTTTAGAAAAAAAGGCGATTGCGGTAAACGACAGTGAAAAAACACAGACGACTGTTCTGATTGATATTTACAATATATTTACAGTATATTTACAACTAATGTACAGTGATTACAATACAAAAATCAAACCCCTTGGCAACCTTTCAGTTCTCTTAGCCGCGAAACCCCGCGACCGTCCCTAGGCCTCGCCCAGAACCACTGCTTTGAAAGCAGCAAAAAGCAACGCGAGGTGCGAAGCTGTCGGACATAGAGTCCCGTAACTATACCAGTTACATGGCCTGTCGCCAAACCGATCTTCGACCGAAGATCACGTGCAGAATGCACTGGAGATACCTCGTCTTCGACACCCAGCGTATCCGCCAGCCCGTCGGCGCGGCCTTAAATATCCGTTGGCTCGCCCCACCCTACAAGCAGCGGGCGTCATACGGCTCGCTGGCCAGCCCTTCCACGGCTGCAACCGACATCCATAGCCTCGCATCCGCGCGTCCCTTCAGGGAATTTCCAGCCTGGGTTCCTACGGGTTTCCAGCCGGCGCAGCGAGGCGCCGTGGCTTTCCACCCCATTGAGCATCCGGCTCAGCGCGGTTTCCGAAGCGGCCCGGCGCGGCCCGGCGCGGCCCGGCGCGGCCCGGCGCGGCCCGACGCCGCGGCGCCGACCCACGCGACGCTACACGTTCTAAGTAGTAAGCAGTTCTGTTCACTTGCAATGTTCAGAAGCTCTCAAGCGAATCGCATCGTGTGACTGTTTACTAACTCTTAAAAGTGGCCTACAACAAGAAGTGTGAACTCTTCGTCAAAACGGCTGGTCCACTGAGAACCCCATACGAGATAGCTGAGATTTGTAATGAAGCTTTTTCTACGATCCACTCCATACAAAACGTAAAAAAAATGTTTTCAAAGCAAGAGAAAGAGCGCTGGCCCTTCGAAGAGATGAGTGGGGACGAAAACTAACGTCCGTTTTGAAGAATCAATGGAACTATCTTGTACATAAGTACAGTTCAAGAACGTAGTGCTCCTCTGCACAAAGAAGAGGTAAAAAGGGCGAAGGTGAAGATTCCTTTACAAACATTTTGCCCTCGATCTGCCCTACGTCCAAATTAGGCTACCAGACTCTCAAAAATGCTCGTAAGAAACGGCATTCGGAGATTTCGACTGCTTCACATTTCAAAAAACTCAATGCAGGAAAGGGAACAACGATTGAAAGAGAAGGTAGAAGGCAAGGAGCGGCCAAAGAAAAGATCCGAATTTTCTACCAAAAAAGGAATACAGACGGTAACAAGGAGGGGTAGGCCATCTATACGGAGCTCTACAAGCCGTTTGACACAATTTTTCACAGAGCGCTCATCGATTTGTATTAACAATGAAAGTGACAATTCCTGTAGAAATTTTTTTTTGCTTTGCTTTGTAAAACTGTATCACATCTGGACTGTGCAAATTGTAATGTCGAACGTCTTTTACTTGCAAATTTTGAACTAGGAAACAATAATTTATTTATAATGTACAAAACGTAAATGATGGATTTGTAGATCCACAAGAGTGAAAACAATGGTATTAGGTTGCAATTTTATTGAGACAACTAATTGATAGTATGGATTACGTTTGTAACGGCTCCCATTACCCTGTGGTAGGCTCTCATTACCCAGGTGATTGGGTAAAGAGAGCCAATCGAGTCAGCTTGGTTTTTCTTTCTTTCTCATAACAGGAGTATCCATTTGCTTTTGCTTTTAGATATTTTATGGGCCAAACATAAGAGAATCTAGATTGTTAACAAAATTAACAAAAATAGTTTCAACGGCATTCTTATTCCACGTTTTATTTAGTAGGCTCCCATTTCCCCATTCTCCCCCATATATACATTTAGACTTCATTTTACTTTTAAATAGAGGACCCGGCAATGCTTCCCTATTGCAGTCTATTAAATGGATAAAAGTTTAAAATAAATTAATTTAGAGAAGAATAACTCCACAGGTAACTTTAACTACTTTACTACCCTTTAACCCTTTACTACCGTCTAACTACTATTAACTTTCTATAACACTCTACCTTTTAATAATCAAATATTCAAATAATATTGTGCACCACGAGTATTTGGTTCAAACTTCCTGCTTTCTGGACCGCAACTTCTATATTTTGAGTCGAACCGAGGCATGTGTTTCAAAGCGACATCCATACATTGCACTTGAAGCAAGATTCTCTGGGTACGGCGTTGAGCCCAATTAACTTTTCCAAAACAACACAGCCACATCTCCGAATTAATTCAAACTACTCTTTAAACACTCCCGATACTAATATTAACAAAGTGTGATAATTCCAGTGAAATAGGCCGAGTTGTTTTTGCGTTTATATACGACAGACACACCTATTCCCATTACATCGATTGTATGAATGGCGTGAGAAAGAGTTGGTGGTTGTTGTGTGTGTGTCAGGCGCGGTGGCGTGGGGCGCGGGCAGCGCGGCGGCGGCGGGGCGGCGGCGGGCGGCGGGGGGCGGCGGGGGGCTGGCGCTGCTGCTGCGCGCGGGCGGCAGGCGCGGGGGCGCAGCGCGAGGCCCGCCTGCTGCTCCTGCAGCTGCGCGCGCACCCCGTGCGCTTCTCCGCCGGCGGCCTCTTCCCGCTCGACCTGCGCTTCTTCCTCGCGCTGCTCGCCTCCGTCGCCGGCTACGTCGTCGTCGTGCTGCAGTTCACGCAGCCGCCCGCCTGCCCCGCCTGCGGCGCCGCGCCCGCCGCGCTTCTTCCTCGCGCTGCTCGCCTCCGTCGCCGGCGCAATTGTGCTCCTGGAACAGCTCTGCGTTCAAGGCAAGGACTTGCGACTGCGTAAATATGCAACAGCTCTGCTCGCTGGGAGTGGAATAGAGGCTGCATGAGATAGCTCTTCCCGAATAGTGGGGATTACAAACTTCATGCTAACACGTTAGTTCTGGTCGCTGGGGTCAATCGTCTGCAAGGTCAATCGATAATTCTTCTTGCTGGGTTGGGACTAGCAACTGCATGCTCATGGAACAGATGTGTTCGATGGGTGAGGACTAGAGTTTGCATGCACATGCAACAGCTCTGCTGGCTCGGCGAGGTCTATCGGCTGCATGAACATGCGGTAGTCACCAACTCCAACGTTGTTCTCTGGGCGAGGACAAGCAACTACATCGTCACGCAACAGCTCTGCTCGCCGAGTGGGGACTAGAGACTGACTACACATGAGACAGTTTTGCTCGCTGGGCGGATACTGGCAACTGCATGCTCATGTGGCAGCTTTGTTGCTTGGCTTATCACTAGTGACGCGCAGTTCTCATTCTGACTACACAGACGCAAGCGCCAATTTCGTTACTGGTTTCAGCATTGAAATTACTAACGGTGATCATCGAGTGCAGGGCTGCTTAAATGGGAGAATTGGGATCAGACTGCCTACGGTTTCTCGCGTACCGTTTCCCTTTCACTAGAATAGAGCCGATTGGGTCCGATCTCCTTTCTTTCTTTCTTTGTTTCCTTCCTTTCTTTTCCTTCCTTTTCCTTTCTCTTCCTTTTCTTCCCTTCTTTCGGGCTCACTCGATTGTCAGCCGTTCTCCCCCGTTGTCCCGAGAGACGCCAAGGGCCACGGTACGCATTAGAATAGTACCTTTAAGTGTGGTATGAAAGTATCAATGACCTCGTATGTTTTCGTCTTTAATAGCAATTTCTGCAAAATATTGGCTGTCATACATGTGTAACCTACGAAGACAATACTTCAGCGATCGACAGACATTCAGTCTCCACGTTTATACGATGACTATCATTGGTCTCAAAGATTGAAGTGCTTATGTGATGAAAATGAAAAATATGCTCTTAGAAATATATTTTAGTAGGTCAAGGAATATTTATTTATAATTATAATGATTGAATAAATATTTGTTAAAGTAAAAATTTGTTTTTTAAAAAATTATCTATAAATATATTACATACTTACAAATTTGTTATGTATGCTTTTCATTTTATATTTATGTACTTAATTTTCCAGTCTCTATTGATTAATGCATTGCATAGCAATTGTATGAACTCTGTCATAGAGTCACATTAGATGAATTAACACTATCTGGTGGCGTACATCTAAACAACTCTCACTGATAAACTATGGTGCCTCTGATTAAACGATAGATATGAAATATTCAGAAAAGTAACTATGTAAATATGTTCACATTTATGACTGTATATCATAGCATACTGCACTCTCTGTCCTTTTACTATACACAGTTAGATGATGAATAAAAGTAGCAACAACGTTATGTTAGCAAAATTTGAGAATTAGAAACGTTTGCTTTCGAGTGATAGACAACTTATTTTCGTCGATAAATGAGTTACCGATTTACGAACTATGGATACCGGAGTGATGAACAATTTTTCTGTGCCGCGAGAAACAAGCCCTACCCTTAACCCTTACACTGCCGGCTCATCCAAACCAAGTCGGATATCCCAGTCTTACAGTTATTTTTGTTTGCACGTAATTTTCCCCATTAATCCCGATAAAAGTCCAACTTTCCCACCAGCAGACTTGTATGAATATTAACAGTGTTTGTCCATAAATATACTTTTTAACTTTTATTTTCTTCATTCAATTAATTCCAAAGGTGCATTCAAGTGCATCTACAGTTGAGGAGCATCTAATATGTTTCGATCCAAGTGAACATTTAGATACAATTCATTATGAGAGACACTAATCCAATAACTTCACTTTTTCTGGATTTGAATAAGGTATTAAAATATTGTCAATTATTATAAAAACTCATTTTGATTGATCCGTTCATGCATGAGAAAACTAAGTTTAACTTATTTATCTGAAATTTCAACCATTTGAAGCTAAATTTTGGTCTTCATTTACATTACGTCCACTGCTCCAGAAATTAGGTTGCTTTTATTTCAAGATATAAAAAAATTCCACGCAGCTCTGAAAAGGGCCATCACCGAGGCGTAGGCTTCCCAGTCGACGAGTCTTCCGAAAACCGTTCCGCTCCATAACATTCGGAAGACGTTCCGAAACGAAGCTACTAAATCTCGAAACGCATTCCCCACAAGCAGTGGCGAAGCTACCTAGTAGGATGCAAGGCGGAGCCTACCCAAACATTTAAATAAAAATAAAAACTGTTCTCATTACTTCAAAATGTGCTTATTGATAATTTTTGATTTTTTTTCAATCAGTTACTCTGGTTTTCAAGGTTGCACTTCCCGCTTTAATGAGAACTTACCCGCCATAGAAGGGCATCCTCAAGTTCGTTCGTGGCCTGCGGCGGGCCCTCGCACCAACATCAACACGACTGGCGCACACGTACACACACATACACACACACACACACACACACACACACACACACACAAACACCAATTTGGTTTATCGGAATGACTAACCTCTTGTTGAATCCGAAGACTTCAACGACGTGCCAGGAACAGTGGATTTCTAGAAGTGCAAAAAAACGACGGTGCCGTTAATATACAATTTCTTAACCCACACTTTCGGGAAGCAATATCTTACAGATAGCGTGCATATTTATTTTTGTAATTTGTTAAAAGATTGATTGATATCTTCGCGTTTCCGGGCGCGTCAACTGCTTTGGTCATTAGTTCCGTACGTGTAATGCATGTTTTTTCGGGAGATGGCTGTGATCTTCCCCCGCTGGATGACGAGATCCGGCGCCGACCTACCGTCGGCTAGGACTCTCCCTAACCAGGACTCTCCCACCAGCGGGGTACCGCCCCAGCTAGGACAAGCTCTGAGACCGGTCTCCCTGTATGTGGGGTAGTGTAGTACATGTTAGTGTAAGTGTGTATGTGTGTAAGGGCAGAGGATACGACAAGGAATAGAAAGGAAAGATGGCGCGTGGTCCGTTTGTTAGGGTACAGGTCCGGCATTCGCCTGGTGTTGATCGGAGAAACCACGGAAAACTAGCGATCAGAGCAGCCGACCGCTAGAATTCTCTTCCCGGCAGCGACTGAATTCGATCTTGCTGACATCAGTTGATGCACTGAGCTACTGCTCCCGGCGAATTTGCTATTAAATAAATTAAATGATTGGGGATTATCGTATTTATTATAAAAATTTTAATGTTTTAAATGACTCGTGTGAGTGAAATGAACACAAAAATGCGAAACAAATTAATTAGTAATTACACTAAACCGGTTGTTCACCTATTTGGTTCCATATTTTTTTTAAATAAATTTTCCAGGCAGTAAAGTAATAATTTCTTCATCATGATTAAGAAAACTGTCCTGGTCCGAATTGTCGCGGCTGTGAAACACGTTTAAAGAGCGCGCCTAAAAAGCAGCGCTCAGCGGCGGTCAGAGAAGGCAGCGGACGCGGCGGAGCGAGAAGACGCCGCCCAATCCCGGAAAGCGAGCTGGTCGGAGAGCCAGCTACGCAGCAGCGAGTCTCCAGCGCCGCCCGCTTTAAGAGCGAGCGCCGCCAGCCGAGAAGTACGACAGTGATTGGCAATTGAGTTGAGTGGAGAGCGTTAGTGACCGTGCGCCTAGTTGAATTCTGCGAGGAGATTGTACGTTGTGATTTCTGGTTTCGACATAGCTTGTTCTTGGTACATCTCCCGGACTTTTGGTTTCTTGATTTTGGTTTGTGACTCGGTACGCTCTTTGGACTTTGGAATTGTAACCTTCGTACTTTCGGCAGTTAATTACAATAAATGTTTGTGTATGTAAAGCGTGCAATTATTCTGAACATAACACGAATTATGAACGGCCGGCTACTAAAATCGCTCGACAATTGTTTCAAGAACCTCTCTTAAAGTCATCTTACTCTCTGGGGTGTGTGGCAAGAAACTATGATTTTATTAGTTGGGGTACCCAAGTAGTAGTAGTAATAATAATAATAATAATAATAATAATAATAATAATAATAATAATAATGAACACATTATAAAATAATTGTCATATTGAGATATCGCAATTAATAATAAGTAAATCTGCTCTAGAGTCTACGCAGAAAAAATTACCACGCTACGCCACTGCCCGCAAGAGCAATAATAATCCACTCCGCCTCCACTATTTGTCCACCATCGCGAGGGGACAGTCAGCTAGCGAAGAAAGAACTATTTCCCATCCACGCCTCCAATATCATTCAGGTTCGGAGCGCAAGGAGACCACTCAAACGTGCTTGGTTGTTTAAAAAATTCTACTGAGTTATCCTAATCCTGCAGATAAATGACTAGTCTTGATGAAGTTCAAGTTCACGAACGTTGAGATTTTTGCATGTTTTATAAACCGACTGCGAAAGTTTTGGTCCGGACTTAACATTTATAGTGAAATAAATTGAAAGGGTATTTTTAGTTGTAAAGGCCAAACGTAACATACCTCTTTCTAAACCTTTCATTATATTTACATAAATATTAATGTGATATATTTTTACAATTATCTCTTTATCTAAAATCATTGTCTGTTGGGCCCATACATCTAAAAATATTAATTATTTATTGACATTAATTGTTAATTTGAAGCTAAATCAATGTACGATGTGAGCATTTCAAAAGACCTATGAATTACCCCGCCAAAATTCGAATAATTTTGACTTTTCAGCTAGGTCGAATTCAGTCGCTGTCTGGAGGAGAATTCTAGCGGCCGGCTGCTCTGATCCGTAGTTTTCCGTGGATTCTCCGATCAACACCAGGCGAATGACGGAGCAGTACCCTACCAAAACGGGCCACGGACCGCGCGCGATCTTACCTTCCTCTTCCTTGTCCTATCCTCTCCCCTTACACACACACACACACATTTACACTAACATGCACTACACTACCACATATTCCGGGAGACAGGTCGGTACCGCCCCGGCTGGGGCGGTACCCCGTTGGTGGGAGAGTCCTGGTTAGGGAGAAACCCCACTTCCCGGCGGTAGGTCGGTGCCGGATCTCGCCATCCAGCGGGGGAAGATCACCATCTCCCGAGAAAAAACATGCACTACACTAACGGGACTAATGAAAAAAGCAGTTGACGCGACCGGAAACACGAAAATACCAAACCAAACCAATCGAATAATTTTGATCACGATTATCATTATCGTGTGTCTCTTTCGCCAGCCCTTACGTGAATGAGATTACGACAATACCACGAAAACTTATCGCAAACCAGCTTGTTGCAAATTCCACATGCACGGACCGGGATTATTAGGTTATCCTACTACAGCGGATTAATGACTGATCTTGGCAGATCGTTAAGTTGTAGCCCGTTAAGAACATTGCACATATTTTTTATTTAACCAGATCAGTGGGATTACCACTTTACAGATGAGTGTTAGCTTTTATTTAAGTAACATAATGGATGGATGCACTAATGATCCGAAGGAACTAGTAACTGCAAATTAGAGTACGATCATGCCCCTATTTCTGAGGGAGGACATCCCCACTGGATACCTCTATCACAACTGTCATTAATTTTATCTAATTGAAGATAAGACGAAAGCAAGATATAGTGAGAAGTGAGATAATTACTTCTCTACGTAATGGAGGACGGGGGAAAATTGGAAGTTAGAAAAGAATTAGGGCGACAATAAGGAAATGTAATTTGCAATTGGCTCAATATGCAGTTATGCAATAATTATATCTTCTTCGTTTTAAACTGAAATCTTTTATTATTTTGATTGATTGCTTGTGATTCCGAGCGCGTCAACTACTATAATCATTAGTCCCGTAAGTGAAGTTGGTGTTTTAGCTCTGGAGGTAGCGGTGGTCTTCCCCCGCTGAATGGCTTGATCCGGCGCCGACCTACCGTTGGCTACGGGGGTTTTCCCCAACCAGGTATCTCCCACCAGCAGGTCACCGTCCCTAACCGGTATCTCGGATGAGTCTCCCGCATTGTGGTAGTGTAAGTGTAGGTGTGTGAGTGCAATGAGAGAGGATTGGACAAGGATGAGGAAGGAAAGCTCGCGCGGTCCGTGGCCCGTTTGTAAGTGTACTAGTCCGGCATTCGTCTGGTGTTGATCGAAGAAACCACGGAAAGCTACCGATCAGAACAGCCGGCCGCTAGAATTCTCCTCCCGACAGCGACTGAATTCGATTTAGCTGAAAAGCTAATGTCGAAAATCCTGCCACCGTCGGGTCTCGAACCTAGGATCTCTCGGTCAGAGACGCTGCAGTGACATCAGTGGATGCTCTGAGCTATTACTCCCGGTTTATATTTTCCTATTATTATTATTGTAATCATTATTAATAAACCCCCACCAGGTCATACCCAATAGCGTAAAGGTAAATAAAGTAAAGTAAAACACGGGAGCACATCGCTCGCAGGAAACGCAAAGCGAAACCGAAATCTGGAAGCTCCGTCTGTGAAGCCGGCAAAAGCGCGCCGCCGGGGCCGCAAAAAACGGCTGCCGGCTGCGTTCCGTCCGCTGCGGCGGCGGCGGCTGCTGCTGCAAAATGTGAAATCGCGAAGGCGGCGTGACGCCACGCGCGTCCCATGGCGGTCCACCGCAAAGCCTCGCCGCCGCCGCAGCTGCATCGGGAAGTCGAGCGGAAGAGAAAGGAAGAAAGGCCGGGAAACACATCTCTCCGGGAAGCAGCCAAGTGACAAAAGAGTCCGAATGCTTGTTTTGCGCCCGCGAAGCCACCGAGAGAAAATCGGCCCCGGAGCCATCCAGCCGAACGTCCGGAGCGACGCGACGCGAGGTCGAGGAGAAGCGTTTGAAGTCACAGGCGACGCGACGCGCGAGTAGGCGCGGCTGAGGTGCCTGAGGGTATCAACTGATGTCACTGCAGTGCCTCTGACCTGCAGGACCTGGGTTTCGAGTCACGACTGGGCAGGATTAGCTTGATAGCTAGGTAGAATCCAGTCGCTAATAGGAGGAGAATACTAGCGGCCGGTTGCATTGATCGGTAGTTTTCCGTGGTTTCTCCGATCAACACCAGTTGAACACCGGAGCAGTACCCTAACAAACGGGCCACGGACCGCGCTCGATCTTTCCTTCCTCCCGATGGCGGCAGGATTTTCGACAATAGCTTGGCAGCTAGCTCGAATTCAGTCACTGTCTGGAGGAGTATTCTAACTGTGGGCTGCTTTGATCGGTAGCTTTCCGTAGTTGCTCCGATCAACACCAGGAGAATGCCAGACTTGTACCCTAACAAACGTCACAACTACTGCAATATTTCCTTCTTCTTCCTTGTCCTATTCTCACCCCTTACTTACGCACACACTCACATGCTCTACATTACAATTATCGGGTGACCAGACGGAAGCTTAGAGCTTGTTCCGGCTGGAGCGGTGCCACACTGGTGGAAGATATCTGGTTGGGGAAAATCCCCGCTAGCCGATGTAAATCGACATATCTCGTAGATCGGCTGGATCTCGCCGCCCAACGGGAGAAATGACCGCCACCTCCCGAGAGAAAGTAATGGTGCTAAAACAGGCATCCTTTATTGCACGTACTCACTCAAAATTACGCGAAAAGTACTCAAATTTTCGAAAAATTGCACACTAATATCAAAATCTATATATCTATAAAGAAACATTTCATTAAACAAAAAAACTTTTAACTTCCTAATTGTAGTTGTACGAATACTCCGAAAACATTTTGAATTTTGGAAATTTTCGAAAAACAAGTATTTTCCACGAAAATGAGTACTACATCATTCTCTTAAACGACCTTCACATTATCCCACAAAAAAATTTAATCAAAAACGATGGAGCCATTATTTTGGAAATGTCCCAGCGGCTTCATGTAAAGTAGTCCCCCAAATTAAAATATCGGTTTCCAATTAAAGGGGTCATCAGTCAGATTGATTGGGAAATATCAATTTTGGAGAAAATCGGCTGTATGGTTTAGCCACTAGCGTTGTTCACAGACGGACGAGCAGGCGGACAGACAGGCGTTTTGCTGTCATTGGATTTTTCGGTACCAAGAATCCACAAAATATAAATTATGGCTACACCACATGTTAGAGGCCTTGTTTTAAATTTAGCAACTGGAGTTATTCACTTTTTCGATACCAGGGCCCTATAATAAGAGTTTTTCTGCCGAAAATTCGCCGTTCTTCGCGTAGCATTACATAACTATCTCTCTACTGCGTAAGCGGTAGCGAGAAAGTAAAATTGTTTTCAAAACATCACCGCAGATGCTGCATCGATATAAATTTAAAAATATGGATGTTCTTATCATTGATGTATTGATGTCGACATTTTTTTAACGTTGATGTTTTGTGCTCTATGTTTTTGTGTTTTCGATGTTCGTAAATGAAAAATTCCCATTATCACAATTCTGTGAAAGTTAAAATATTCAACAATAACTAATGTTATTACTGTCTGATTACTACTGTTACTATTGTCTACTACTGTTCAAGCCACATGGACGCCGTTTGTAATACCCTCGTCGATCAGACTATCCATCGTCCGTGATGGCCCTGAAGGCCTAGCATTTCCTTCGCCTGTCCTCGTATTTCGGACATAGAGAGGCGTTTTTTTTCGTTCTTTTCATTTAAATTGTAATTGTAAGTTCATATACACGGCCAGTGTCAAAATAAATTGTGTTGCTCATGAACATGATAATGTTAAGCATCGTCAAGGTTTAAAATTATAGATGGGATTTGATCGATATATTATTATCGACATCAATATTTTTGTGGTCGATGTTGCATCATTAGTGACGAAGAGAATGAGTCAACGGACGTAGAGTAGCAGAGAAGGAAGCAGTGTCGAGGATGACCGGAACGTAGTGGAGTTACGTCGACGGGAAGGCGTGTTGGATATGGGTGCGGTGTCAGAGACATTAGGAAATGGGGGGAAAGGGAGGTGGGTTGATTGATTGATTGATTGATTGATTTTTTCGTGTTTCCGAGCACGTCAACTGCTTTGTTCATTAGATTTTTTCGTGTATCCGGGCACGTCACTGCTTTGGCCGTTAGTGTAGTGCCTGTTTTTTCTCGGGAGATGGCGGCGGTCTTTCCCCGCTGGAGGCGAGATCCGGCGCCCACCTACCGTCGACTAGTGGGGTTTCCCCTTAACCAGGACTCTCCCACCGGCGGGGCACCGCCCCAGCCGGAACAACCTCTAAGCTCCCGACCGGTCTCCCGGAATATGAGTGTAGTGCATGAGTGTGTGTGTGTGTGTGTGTATGGGACAGGAAGAGGAAGGACAGATTGCGCGCGGTCCGTGGCCCGTGCGATAGGGTACTGCTCCGGCATTCGCCTGGTGTTGATCGTAGAAACCACGGAAACTTAGCTGATCAGAGCAGCCGGCCGTAGAATTCTCCTCCAGACCGCGACGAATTCGACCTAGCTGAAAGCTGTGTGGAAAATCCTGCCGCCGTCAGGACTCGAACCTAGGACCTCCCGGTCAGAGGCGCTGCAGTGACATCAGTTGATGCACTGAGCTACCGCTCCCGGTACGGAGGTGGGGGAGTGGGGGAGACCCGAGTGGTGATTTGGGCGTAGCACAACTGCGTCAACGATGTTCGCGACGTTGGCGATCACCACGTCGATTCAATCTTTATTTCAACCGTCTGATTTGAGACAAAATTGCATTTTTTTTTTCTATTTCATACTAATTCTAGCCCTTTTCTCAGTTAATAATTCCAACCTCTAAACTCCTTTTTTCGCATTCAAAGTCAGAATATTCGTTATCCCACTTTAGAAAATTACTTCAACGTCCATCTCCAAGATTCATCTATAGATAACCTCTAATTTCAAAAAGTGGAAGACGTAGCCTCATTAATATTATATGCAATGTCATTCCTGTATTCAACCGGATGACATAATAAAGAGCGTAATCGTTTCTATTTTCCTGGATAACACAAAGAGTTTTATTAATCGATTATTCGGCAAATATTGTTACTTTATCCCATCTATTGCAACGTGCGCGAGGGTTTAGTAATCAATTAGCCTCATCAATTTCGTCTCATTATTGTTGAACAAAAAGTAGAGGTAATTCACTGTTATTAGTCTTAATGTCATTGTTTAATTTTATAACTTCCTTAAACATTACAAACCAGCATAAGTAACCCACCGTTCCCTGGGTATTTATCATAAGTAATAACACGAGAAGTGCTGTTGCTATCCACTAAATTGACGATTCGCGTAGCGAGGAGTGAATTTACCGTCTATCACAGCACTTCAAGTGATATTTAGTGTGACTATTTCATTAATTAAGACTTTACATGATTCGAATGGATAATTAAAATCAAAGGAATTACGAAAAAAAGAAATATTACTCAAAGTTGCCTCCGGAATATGTGAAACTTGCATTCAGCTCCGAGTTATTACTGCCTCGTGGAAAAACTTATAATCAAGTAAAATATGAATAACAGTTTAATGCAGAAAATGATTTAAAATATGTTTTGATTATAAATATTGACAAAACTTTCAAAAAAACAATTATAACAAAGATACGAGAACATTTATCAAAAAAAAAATTATTACAGTTAGTTGTAAGAATTTGAGTTTTCCATGCCTTGGTCTTTCGTGGCAGTATTTGAAATGTAAGATGTACAAGTTAACGAGATGCGTCAATTTCGAATGGATTGAACACATGTGCGTACTCATTAAAGCATTTTTTGAATAATTTTCGTTGTAAAGTTCTACACACTTTTGATATGCTTTGCACGCTTCAATATCTAATCTTCCCATATTGACTTTTTTTTAAATTTTTGAAATTCTTCCACACACTTTTTTTCTTTTGCCATTTTCTGGCCTGAATCGTAAATAATAGATTCTATTTCAGAGTTTTAAACATTACCCAAACGACACATTTTAATATTATATTCATGATCACAAGCTATTATGGACCTACAACAATTGCTATCTTTATATTAAAAGGTAAAGTGATTACAGCGGATGCAAAAGGTAAACAAAGTGATAATCACATGGCGATAAACATCGGGAATTGTTTGAATTTGAATATATTCTTGCTTAGCATTGGTTGCTTACGGCACGAACTGACATGAGTAAAATAAACACAATAGTGTATTAGAGAGGAACATTAATTAATTCTTTGTATGGTATAAAATGAAGCAAATATAAAACGCTCCTCCATCTCACTCAATCCTGCCCCCTCCCCCACGCTCTTTTCACGTCTGCCTCCCATGCCCCTCTGCGACGAAAGTAATTTTCAATTGTCATCTTCATTTGCTCGGACGGAGCCTACATACGCTCTATGAACGGATCAAAATGTATTTATTGGAAAAAAAAGTATGGGTTTGTGGAAAATTTACTTCGGTGAACTTCCTTCCCGCTTTTGAGATATTCGCTTAAAGCAAATAGTGTGCTCTTAAATTCTGATTTAAGAAATGTGAAAGAGGAGAAAGTAGTTTTCATGATATCTCCTAAAAACAGCAACTTATCTCTTCTTATGAAGATCAAGTGTACACAGTTTCATCATCAGTCGCATAACAATGGGAAAGGGGGCTTCAACGACGGACCTCAGCGCAATTTTTCTCCTTCTATCTTAGTTATTGTTATTGTTTTGCATTTTATTATTAAGTTCTTTCTGAATCCATTGTGATAGTTTCTTCTTTCATCGCTTATCGAATGTTAACAAAAACTGAAAATATTTTAACATAAATATTAAGGAAGTGATTATAATATTTTATTAAAACATGTATCGTTAGTTCTTAAATTTATAAAATCAGTCAGATACAGAAAAACTAACCAACACAGAGAAAGGGGGGACAGGAGTGAAAGAGATAGAAATAATGTAAAAACAACTGAATAGATAATATAACATGAAAATATTTGAGTTTATCAAAAAATAATTTGAAACCACACAGAGATCCCTTTAAATTTTATTAATATAGATTTGTTAACTGGTTCCTGTAAAGTGGTGCAAACACTTACAGCAGTAATAAATATGATGATCAGAGTGACTATTGTGAAAATGGAGGAAATGAGGTTAGAAATGAGAAGTGAAATTCATGACTTTGTGATAATAGGGGTGAAGAACAAAGCGAAAAGGGTTAAAAACATCATTGGCGATGATGGTGACTAGGCTGATGGCTGTGATGAGGATGTGTGGCGACATCAGAGGGGAAAACGAGGGTTGTGACGACGATGGACTGATGACATTGGTAATTGATAAAAAAATTAAATAGGCAAACTACCGATCAGAGCAACAGGCCGCTAAAATTCTTCTTTAGGCAGTGATCGAATTCGACCCAACTATGTAACTAGCGTCGAAAATACGCCACCGTCGGAACTTCGAACCGAGGATGTCCCAATCATCGACGCTGTAGGGGCAATGGGGTAGCGGTTCAGCTAGCGCAACTGGTAGAAAACGGCGGTGATCACGATGATCATGATGGTGGCGAGAGTGATGTCTGGCGGGTAAGGATGGAGATGGTGAAGAGGATGCTGACATTGGCAGTGATCAGAGTAGTATCGAGAGTTGAGATTGGTTGGTGAGAATGATGAAGAGGGTAGGTTAGTAGTGGTTACGATGGTGGGAAGGTGGCAATGGTAACGAGAGTGAGGAAACGATATTTCCATGTAATTACATATTTTTACAGGAACTAGATACCTGAATTGATTTTTTTTTATTAAACTTTAAAAGAAATTAAGAATTAGAACTATTTTTATTTTACATATTTTGAAATAATAACATATTTTACCTATTTCTACATATTTCGTTATATTATCATATATTTATGTGTCGAAACATTTCTGATGCGCGTTTGCAATTTTTGTTACGGAATTATCATTCGAACAAATGAAATGTAATGCTGCTACGCATCTATGACCACCATATCTTCACCATGAATTGTCAACCTTACCCTTCCCTATCTTCTCCCCCGCCGCTTACCCCTTCCCCGCTTACTGCGTACTTGGAGTAAAGGATGAGACTTTTATGAACAAAAGGAATTTCAACCACATTCTTGCTAATGTTTCAAATAGCACGTTCGTTACTAGATCGAAAACTAACAATATTTTTTTATACAAAATGGTCTTACCGCGTTATTTGATTTGCGCAATATATACCCGGCCGTCGGGGCTTATGCCAACTTTCCTGGTTCTCGTGGGGCGCCGTTGGGCGCGGGGCGCGGGCTTTCCAGAGGCGAATGCCGGAGCAGTACCCAACCAAACGGGCCACGGACCGCGCGCGATCTGTCCTTCCTCTTCCTTGTCCTATCCTCTCCCTTTACACACACACACACTTTCACTAACATGCACTACACTACCACATATTCCTGGAGACCGATCGGGAACTTAGAGCTTGTCCCGGCTCGGGTAGTGCCCCGCTGGTGGGAGAGTCCTGGTTTGGGGGAAACCCCACTAGCCGACGGTAGGTCGGTGCCGGATCTCGCCCCCAGCAGGGGAAGATCACCGCCATCTCCCGAGAAAAAAACATGCACTACTCTAACAGAACTGATAACCAAAGCAGTTGACGCGCCCGGAAACACGAAAAAATCAATCAATCAATCAATCTATCGAAGCTGGGACCGCCCCATAGAAACACGCTAACACGCTAACTTCGCTAGCCGACGGTAGGTGGGCGCCAAATATCGCCATCCAGTGGGGGAAGATCACCGTCATCTCCAGAGGGGGAACATGCACTACACTTATGGGACCAAAGACCTAAGCTGTTGACGCGCCCGGAATCTCCACCCAACCAACCAACTTTGAGTTTGGTCATTATGGCCGTGTTTGTGGACCGATTCCGCCAGTGTGCGGCGGGGAGGGTGGCGCCGAAGCGGCTTGGCGACGCGGGAGCGACGTCGCAACGCTTTCTCCGCCGCTTCTGCCTCCAGCGCCTCCCATTGTAATTACCGCGATCGGCGACGGGACGGGTGCCCGCGCGCGGCTAATCGCGTCGGAAACGCCGCCGCCGCCGGACCGGTTCCCACCGTCCCCGCCCCCGCCCGCGACCACTTAATTGGCGACGCGAAAGCCTCTTTTTTAGCTCGGAAGACGGTGTTAGGTTAACGCAGCTATTCAGCACGTGGGAAAAGCAATCAGAGAGACACGTTGGCTAACAGCGTGAGTCGTCGAAACGGGATCTTGAATCTTTACGATTTACGAAACAGTTTGGATGAGTAGCTTTGATGAGTTCCTTTTCTGAGTTGCGTTGGGTTGGCGCGTAGTATGGTGGTCTAAACGTTCACTTTTCTCCTGTAGGTGCCGTGATTCAAATTCCTGTAATCCATGCAAAATTTGTGATATACCAAGTGGATCTCCGAGAGGTTTCTGCGGATTATCATGGTTGTCTTCATTTCACCATTGCTCCGTGATTACCATAACATTTTCTCATTATGAATCAATATTTCTTCTTGATTGTCAATATATGTTTACAAATAAAAGTATCCAAAGTTTTTTTATGACAATCATTTATTCAGTAATTTCACAACGTTTCGTAACTCGTTTTGTTACATCTTCAGGTGCTAAACTTAGTGAGGGAACGCTATCCCATTGAATTACCACATCAGGAGAACATTCAAGGAAACATTACGAAATACCTCACTCTCACACAGTTGATACCACATTTTGATACATTTTGAGTTGATACCTAAGTTTAGCACCTGAAGATGTAACAAAACGAGTTACGAAACGTTGTAAAAATTACTGAATAAATGATTGTCATAAACAACTTTGGATACTTTTATTTGTATTTTCTCATTATCTTTCATCAATTCATGACACATAGACCACCCAGGTGTGGTTGTATTAAACACAGTTACTGATATCAAAGCCTCATGGTAAGGTGACTCACGGGCAGCGTACTTAGGTGTGGTCCCTGGGTCGATTCCCGGTCGAGACAAAAATAGAGGTTTAGCTTTTCTTTAAAATTTTCTCAGTTTCAATAGCTGAGTGACAAAGAAGGCAGGCGGAGTTTGTGAGTGAAGGGAATTCGTCATGTTCGAAATATATCTCTTCCCCCCCCCCTCAAGCGGGGGAATTAAACTAGACCCAGGCATGGGAGGCATTGTTAGCTGGCCGGCTAAGTCAGAAAATAGATTCTTAGAAGGTTACCAGAATCATTCTTATTTCGACTAATTTACACTGAAGCTGCGGGATGGTCAAGTGCGATCGAAGGGCCACGGGTTCGAATCCTGCTAGGGTAACAATGTTTGGTTGTTGTCAAGGCGTTATGGCTCTTTCTCCATACATGTGCAAGGGCAGAACGAAAAGTAACGCACAATAATTTTTTTCCCAAAAAATTAAATTAGCACCTAAACACGAAAAAATCACCAAAGTCATTACATCTTTGACATCAGAGTCTCAAAATTGGTCAACACATTTCTGCCAGCGTGGTAGCAGTTTCAATATGCCCTGTTTGAAGAAGTCCGTTCGGATGAAGTATAGCCCTCTTGGAAGAATGCACGCCATCTGGAGAAACTGCTACGGTCCTCTCAGTCGTTTCCATACGTGCCACGCATGTTCCTGTGAATGTCACTAGGATTATGCCCTTTGGCCAACAAATTTTGCATCACACTTCTCTGCTCTTCACAAGTCGACGACAGTAACATGCGCACCAGTTTTGTTTCGTATGTAGCCTACACTCGCTAAAGCTGCAGGTGAAAACAAAATACCCTCTGTAGAGCAAACTTCAAAGTATCTCGCCGTGTAATTCCAGTAGCAATACCAGCGGAGAAAAAAATACTGGGCGTCACTTTCCGATCTGCCCTCGTATCACATTCAGTTCGTTTGAATTCCGTATACGGCGTGGACGTGTATGTGTGGTTATACGGTGTGACAGACCCATTACCTCGAAGTTGGCATCTTGCATTGCACATCATACATCTTGATTGCTCATATTGAAATGTTCAGTTCGTACTGTTAATGTATTTTGCTATATCTCTATATTATCAAAACCAATCGTTAGGAAAATTGTATTTAATTTTGACATCATCGGATAATGAACCTCTGATAAAATGCCCCTAGAAGTTCACGTTCCTTTTTTAAGAACTTTTATAGGAAAAATAAACCGACATTTAAAAACACTTGCATCAAAAAGTACTCTACTTATTATAATAAAACCGTTCTATTACAATAAAACTGCGGACGTTCATCACACGGGTGCAACACCACAGTGATTTCCTCCTTTATAGCCCTCACTGTCACCACTTCTACCGGCTCCGCCAAAGACGACGCCGTCAACGTTGATGGTCAATCCAAGCTCGTACTCTCAAGTAGTTAATCAGGAGGCGGGTCTAATTAATTAAGGCTTTATCGTGGGTGGGCCACACTTGCTTAATGAGGGCGCTCCGTTTGCGAGTATCAAACTTTATTACCACATGACCAGGTGGAGGAGTCTTGACCACTTAGCTGACGCGAACTGGGCACATCTCGTGGAGTTCTAAATCACTCGACAAACGAGTGATTTTCGTGAAAGTCGTTCAATTGACAACTTCCAAAACCTTCGTAAATATTTTCGCGGAAACGTCAATTGTGAGGAGTGTTGTAATGTTAAATAAATATTTTCTTTGGAATCGTTTATGCACATTCGATTCATTGGAAATATTTTGGAACGCCTCTACATTGACATCAAATGTCGTTGCCTAACAAAGAGTTTTTGTAGAAAGTCAGGTCCATTACAATTCCACATTTGGGTCCCCAAAAATATCTGGAGCGTCACCGATAAGTGACGGAAGATGTGTACGGAAGTGACGGAAGAAAAAATAGCAAATCTAGGTCGCATTTTACTCATCGAATAATTTGTACCCCAAGGTCATTCATTTGTTAATATTTCCCTGAATATATGTAGAATAATTTCGGTCTTCTAGATATGCCTTCGTGACTTATTAAGCAGTTACCAAACCATCTTCACATATTTTCCAAATTTTATTAGAGAGGTACTAATTTTTTTCGTTACATGAGACTACTTTGAAGATGTAGCCTGTTATTTTTCCATTCTCATTTGAAATATCTTATCATGAACTCCAAAAAATGTGTTTGATACCGTCAATATTTGATTTTCCTCAAAATAACTTTCACGAACTATCATAAATATTTCTGGAGCATTATATATCAAGAATGAAAGTTACGTACAGTAGAGGTAATTCTTTATATGAAATAATTACAAATAAATGTTATTTACTATATTATTGAAAATAACGTATAAAATATGCACTTTCGTCCGTCCGTCCGTCCGACACTCTCCGTTTGGCGCTTTCCGGTCTACCAATCGAAACAAATGAGGTGCCATTTAATGCGTCTCAGTTTCCTGGTTGGGAACTGGTCATTTTTTGCGGATTCACCCAGATTCGAAAACATTTCTGTAGAAATCGGGTTTTTTAAGAAACTGAAACGCTTTTCGGGTGACTTGCTGCACCCACAGAAGTGATTAATAGCTCGTTCGATTCCTCTCAACGAGACAAATCTATTGGCAATTTTTTAGTCGGCTCCCTTCAGTATATTACGTAATGATTAAAAAAAAACACTTTTTTGGTGGTTTCATAGCATAAACGAGTAAATCGGTGAAACGCAATGATTTACCATACTCTTTTTTGGGGCAATCCGTTAATTACAGGAGGCCTTTAAGGGGGCAGGGGGTCAAACGAATCTCACCTAATAATACGTGAGGGAGAGTAGGGTCTCGGAAAATATCACGTTTTTTCGCTAAATACGAAACAAATTGTGAGAAAAGAGACAAGTTAAGTAAAACACGTTTCTATACTAAAATATGGCTAAATCTTGCACAATTTTTTTATTATTTAAGGTTGCATCAACAGCTAGGTCATCAGTGACCACTATTGGAGTTAACGTTATGGTAACTAAGAACGATGAAACGAAATGATGATGATAAGGGGTGAAACGACGAACACAAATACAATCATGCCCGAGGCGGGACCCGAACCCGCGACCCTTCGGTCCGAGATCACTATGACACTACTGCCTCAGCGATCTATGTCACCTGGCAGACAATAATTTTTATCGCGGTTATGTGAATGCTGCAATAAGCAGCATGGTATACTGAGAAAAAGAATCTAATACAAATTACCATACTTTTTCTCATAAATTAGATAAATGTCATTACCTGTATTTTTACAAAAATTTTAAACAAATATTACCGAGCGTTTGTTAAAAAGAACCGAACTTTTCATACCTGACTTTTGAAAACTCGCAGTTTATGCAATTAGTTTATAATGTTAGCTTTATTGCACGATTACATGTTTTGAAAACGAGCGACGTTAGGAGCGAGGTTTCAAATTTGTACGAATACAATAAAGCAACATTATAAACGAGTTGCATACACGATTTTTGTATAAAACCATTACACTTTTTTAACAGAAACAATATTGCGAAATATCTTCTTTTTGACGTCTCGGATATTTGACATCTGTACGAGAAAACTGTGGTCGTCTGTTCCGTTCACCACTACCACCCCAAGATTCCCTCGTTGCGATTGGCTTAATGTGTGATGATGCAATCATTCGTGCCATAAAATCTAATACGTCATCATTTGTGCCCTAAAAGTCTCTTTTATGAACGATTTCTTGTAAAAAAAAGGTAGTTTATGATGCTGGTATACAAAACAATGAATTATTGCACTGTTTTTAGAAGTGTAATAATATTCATTATAATTCAGTCACTATTTTCTAAATACTAGTCATATATGCTCTTAAATATAATAAAGAAAATTATGTTTTTAAAATAGATTCAAATGCAGTCAATCACAAATTAACGTATTTACATTAAAAATACGCATTTTTAAAAATCTCACGTGAGATAAGAAAAGGAAGGGGGTCGAGCCAAATCTCGTGACATCTCACCAGGAGTGGAGAGGTCGAAAAATCGCCAAAATCGCCTCACGTAATTTATGGACGGCCCCTTTCCGGCATTGACGTATCGTTACTACTTGAATCCATCAGATTGACGATAATTTAATAGAATTATGTAATGAAATGAAACACCGAAAAATTATTTTTATTGATAAAATTTTCATGTAACTTTCTGCATCGAAAATAAACAAACCGGGAAAATGTATTAAGTTTAAAATGAAGGTTTATTATGAAATTCCTTAGCACAAAAAAATTTTAGTGTGAAAATAAGCGCCAGAGGCTCCACGTTAATTTGAACGTTTGTATTTTACATCGATATTTTGTACTGAGTTCATTTATTCGTTTTCTTTAACGCTTCAGCTCCTTTTTCGTAAACAAAAATATTTGAGTGTAATACGAAAATAGTAGAAATAACAATTTGTCAATAGGTATGGTATATGTATTTATTATGGTAAACATTTTTACGAAAAATTATATATTTGCCACATGTGCTCAGTTTTGCCAATGTTTTCTTCCCTCTCCAAATTACAATTCCTGAAATTACAATTGGTTACATTATTATAGAAGTGTTAAACGAAAAATTACACATCTCTTCAAGGGATAAAACTCAATTTCAGCATAACCAGATACACGTTTTATGGAAAAAAAGTAAGAAAATTGAACTAACACAGGTTTAATCTAGACTACTATAACTGATCTGTGAGACAGAATTGATTTATACACATTCAGTTACGAGTATTGTCAGTGCAATATGCAGCGATTCTGTGCATATAATATGTTCATTCCACAAATGCTCCTGATGGCAATTCTATTCCAAATCGTAGTACGCGCTTCCATTGATGAAGTTCTTAAGAGGAATTCATTTCATTCATATGTTAGGGATTAGGCTATACTAATGAATTAGCTTAGCCTTTGAAGCATTTCTACGGACAAACTTTAATATTTGCATTTCATACAAGATAATGTTGAGTAATTTGTCCAAATTACTCGGTATCGGTAAGAAACTTCTACGAAGATAGTTCGTGACGGAAAGCGAATCTACGAATAACTCGTACAGAAAGAGATATTTCACACACGTCAATTCAAAACATTAGAATTAATCACTTTGTTAAGAACGTTGTACAATTATTTCCGTACATTTCTCACTCCATCTTCAAGTTCATCAATTACCTGTATCTGTATAATGCTATTCACATCAAGTACCCCACTGACCCACCGCATCTACAATGATCTCCCCAATTTCCGTTTGTGACGTCCTGAGGTTGACGATGGAGTATCAGATGACCACCCGTAAATTTTAAAACAAATGACGGCTGATATGACACCTTCCAATCCAAAAATATTACCACTCACCTATTTTATGCTAACCTATTCTTTTCAATAAAACAAATATGAATTTGTGTTTCTAATGTGATAGATTTCTCGTTTCTCATAAGGGACTTATTTACGAAAGTTACCATTTCAAACAAACACTGAGCATGGGAGTATAAAAAATGTAAGTTTTTAAACAATGGTTTATATTCACATATCACCGCCACCTCCCATGATGAAAACATGCAATACACTTAAGGGACTAAAAACCACAGATGTTGACGCGTCGGGAAACACGAAATACTCAATAAATCTATCCGTCCATGGTCAATGACTTTCTGAAAAATTTATATTCGCCAATCCATTTAACGAAATCTAGGAAATAGGATATTGATTTTGGACGTACTCTACATGACTCCTCAATATTTTCTAAATTTTCTCAAAAATTAATACAATTTTTTTTATTGAATTCGGATACCGAAAAGCAGCGTTCAACAATGGAGTAGATCTTATTTTGGTTGAAAGCCCTGATTTTTACAGAAATTGCAAAAGTTCAAAACTTTTTCGTCTTCCTACAATTACAATATTGAAGATAGGTTTTTTCACGTTCTGAAAGCTATTGGTCTTGGAATAAGTCAGATAAAACTTTTCAAAACTGTGTGTATTTTTCGTGTAATTTTGAGTGAAATGTACGCAATTTTTAAACAATTATTTTCTCAAAAACGGCTTCAACATATGTCATTAACTTTTTCCTTGCATGTAGCAAAAGACTATAAACACTGGTGATGCCCGTTTTTTGGCAATCTTTCTGTATTTTCAAAAATGGCAAAAAAAAAAACATTACAAAATACAATATTGATCCCCATGTGGGAGTGTAATGCTGGTAAGTGCAAGGGCGTAGTGTAAGGGAAGAGGAAGGGCATGGATGATGAAGGGAAGATCACTCGCTACCCATGACCCGTGTATTAGGATAATTCATTTTTGCTACATAGTTCCTCTGGGGGTTCTTGGACAGCGTGCTAGCTTTCTATGAGGCGGTCCCAGCTTCGACTGATTGATTGATTGATTTCTTCGTGTTTCCGGGTGCGTCAACTGCTTTGGTCATCAGTCCCGATAGTGTAGTGCATATTTTTCTCGGGAAATGGCGGTGATCTTTCCCCGCTGGAAGGCGAGATCCGGGGCCGACCTACCGTCGGCTAGTGGGGGTTCCCCCTAACCAGGACTCTCCCACCGGCGGGGCATCGCCCCAGCTCTAAGTTCCCGATCGGTCTCCCGGAATATGTGGTAGTGTAGTGCATCTTAGTGTAAGTGTGTGTGTAAGGGGAGAGGATAGGATAAAGAAGATGAAGGACAGATCGCGCGCGGTCCGTGGGCCGTTTGGTAGGGTACTGCTCCGGCATTCCCCGGGCTTCCGGCATTCCCACGCAAAACTACCGATCAAAGCAGCCGGCCTCTAGAATTCTCCTCCAGACAACGACTGAATACGATCTAGCTGAAAGGCTAGTGTCGAAAATCCTGCCGCCGTCAGGATTCGAACCTAGGACCTCCCTCTCAGGGGCGTTGCAGTGACATCAGTTGATGCACTGAGCTACCGCTCCGGGCGCCAGCTTCGAATCCCGGAAGGGGCAAAAATTAAACTTTGCTTTCTGAGACAAATCGTCTCATTTTCTAGGCTGTGTGACAAAAGAAAAGGCTCAGGAAGTCCAAGCAAGGTAGGTTTGGTGATGGGAAAACGTCATGCTTGCTGCGTGTCTCCCTTACCCCGATAAGATCAAAGGTAAATTTATTTAAACCGCAACTGGGTACAATCCGGTGGCAGCTACACATAAATAAGGTAACATAACTAACTTGCAAATTATATGATAATGATAATGATAATGATGATGATGATGATGATGATGATGATGATGGTAATGGTAATGATAATATAAAAACTAACTGATTCATAAAACATTAGCTTATATTAAATAAAAGAAACGTCTATAATCTAATTCCGTTCTGAATGTATATGTTAATTAAGACTACACTGCCCTGGCACCGCACTGCATTTCACTTCAATATGTCCCTTAAATCCCTTCCTTCGTAATTTCTCTGCTCTACACTGCACGACACCTCACTTCAAAATATTACACTTATGCATTGCCTCATAACGTACTATTCTTAGTTCAGTCCCTTGTGTAACTTAGTAATACTCTTAATTAACTTCATAAATTGTTAAATGCTTCGAGGAAAGGGTTCAAAGGTTTTTGCAGGTAATCTATTCTATTCCGTTATCGTCCGACTTGTGAAAGAAACTTTCCCGATATCCGTTCTCTGCGATCTTCAATTTATTTTGTGCCAACGATCCCCTCTACTCAGAGCTTGATTTCTGGTGGATCGCAACGGAACGGTGTTCCCGTACCTCGGGAATTATTCATAGACTAGATAATAAATATATGACTATTTCTATTAAATTAATAATGAATTTGGTTCCGGAACCTAAAATTTTATAAATCAAGCACTGCCTCTACTGATGTATGCATAAATATTTAGCCGCCGAATAATTTCTTTCCAAGATGGATGATCGTTATAAGCTTTAGACAGCGCGCAGTGTTGTTACTGATCGCCTGTTTTCGAGTGAATCCAACTCTGCCATTTTATTGTCCCTGAAAGTAAATGTAGCTGCCCTATGTTTATTTATTTTATTTACGTCAAAAAAACAGTTAAAAACTGCGTATGACGTGCTATGGGGAAAGGTGAATTGTGTGCACATTTTCAAAATTCTGCGATCCCTACACCAAGTCATATACTACTTAAATTTTGAATTTTTGAAAGGGAGAAAAAAAAACAAAAAAACTCCCATGTAATAAAACCTATTTTCAAGGATAAACAAGCAATAAATTTTGAATTTTGAAAGGGAGAAAAAAAAACTCCCATGTAATAAAATCCATTTTCAAGGATAAATAAGCAATAAATTTTGAATTTTGAAAGGGAGAAAAAAAACAACAAAAAAACTCCCATGTAATAAAATCTATTTTCAAAGAAAATAAGCAATAAATTTTGGCTCTTATTACTTCCTGCCGCGACAACATGGAAACGATAATTTGAATAATTGTATTTCCCACTGAATTCTAGAAGACGTGCACAGAAATGAAGTTACATTTATGTCCAGAAGCAAAACAAGGGGCCATCTCAGCATTTGCTCAATGGATCAGGGAAACTGGACGAAAAACCTAATCGAGATGGGGGTCATTGACCCGGAAGCTGTAGTACAATAGTTGTTACAGGTTGTTGCTGAATCCTTTCCAAGTTTTCACACTGCATAATTTTGTGCAGATCCCAATAAATTGTGGGATGCGTGGATAGTAAATAAAAACAGAGCTCAGACATGGAAACACCGCTAGGTCATAAACGTCAGATTAATCCGACTCTAAAATACCAAATACTTACTACATATTTTCTGTTCGGATATTCATCTGGTTTCAAGTGGAGAAACCAGAAAAACTTCCAATCAGAGCAACAGGCCGCTAGAGGCCGCCTCTGACAGCGACTAACCGCTACAGGCAAAATGGAGGATATGGTGTGGAAATTATGTTGGCAGCAGACGCGATGGAAGTAACGTGCAATGAATGAAGTAACTACTTTGCATCAGTATAACAATTAACAAATAGCTGAAAAAATCATAATTAATGATTTAGATGAGAAGGGTGTTAATTCTAATAATGAGGCGGTTGCCGACAACAAAGGTCTTAGTCGATGAACCAAAAGCAATTGTCAACAGACAAGACGTGATTGTCCTATTGAAGTATACATTTCCCTTATATTCATCCATTTTACCATTCGTTGCCTAGCACAAGAAATTATATAAACATTCTATCAATAGGCCAAACCAGTAATACTGACTAAGAGAATAATTATTTATATATTTTGAGCTTAAATAGTAAAAAATCAGGTTCAGTCCCCAATGTTTTGATTTTAAAAATATATTGTTTCACTCTTCATGAAAGTAAATATAAAAAATAAGAAAATAAATATCTTTTTTGTATACCATCATTATTAACGATCGTTTATGTTGTAAGAAATTGTTCAGAATTGGGCATTTTACGGCACAAATGATAACACATTAGCATTTTACGGCACGAATGATTGCGTCTTCACACGTTCAGCCAATCCCGAGGAAATCCTGAGGAGATTAAGATAATAGAAACAACCGACCATCGTTCTCTCGCGCAGATGTCAAATACCCCAGACGTCACAAGAAAGTTCTCTCGCAAAATGAAGTCGGATTATCTTTTAAATTTATAATGCTGTTATATAAAAAAGTAGCGTATACAATTCGTTTATAATGTGTTATTGCATTCGCACAAATTTGTAAACGCGCTCCTAACGTTGCTCGTTTTCAAAACATATACTCGTGCAATAAAGCTTAATATTCCGTCACTCGCGCGGATATTCGTAACACGAGTACTCACGCGATGGACTCCGTCAAACACGCCTGTTAACATATCGTCGGCCAACATTGATTCAAATTTGGCGCCGTACTTTAAAACCTATCATTATAACAATTCCTTGTCGCTAATTAACAGCAAAGAGCATGTATTTTAAACGTTCCGCGTCAGAATTATAATATTTTTCTCCAAGAACGGCGCGTTTGCTTCTAGAGAAAAAGACAAAAACATCTCGTGTGAAAATCTTTGGAAGTGTACAAACAGTTGAAGGTTTGAACTGATTTCATAGACTCTCGCAAGATCGCGCAAGACACCGGAGACACTGTATAGTGTCAATATCCCGAGAATTAAATGTTCTCCAAATGAAGGCGCCATAGAATAGTATTGTGAAAAACGAACGTGGCCAAACACAGTTTCGCGGTTGCTCGACTCGCTTCGCGCGAGTAAAAAACCGTTAAGATACACGTATATATGATACCGACTATCAATTTGATTATGTAGGGTTGGTATTGTGACCTCAGGTGAAAGGAATTGGCGCGCAAATGCGCCTCCATTGTCGAGATTTCGAAGAAATACAACGACCATATAACGCCACGAGGGGTAATTGTTTGAGAATCTTTCTGCCGTGCGTTTACACAAAAGATCGTCTCGTCTGTTAAAAGCCGTGGTAATTTACATCTGGGCGGCATTGAAGAAATTAAATTTTGACTAGTGGTAGCAGTAGTGTTTTCAGCGCGTAAGAGGTGATTGAGAGCTGAAAGTGCATGTCGCACGAATTATAACAGAAAACAATCTTCTGTTCGTCGAAGGAAACATTGACGACAAGGTAAAATTGAGAAACTTCTTCCATCATCAATATTTATCACGAAGAGATAAACTAATAGTTCTCAAATAATTGTTTTTCAGCATTTTCCCTTGTGGCAAGCAAGGAAGTGGGTAGCCACGCTTTGCGAGCAACCCAATCCATCATTCTGCTGCTCTCCCAAACAATTTACTGAAGCTATTTTGCTGCGTCAACAACACCCATTACGAAGTTATATATACATGTGAGCATTGGACTACGTACAACGCCCACATTTAATTTTCTATATCTTCTAATATTTATGTTTATACACACTAACTAAGACGTATAAACACAACATTTGAAATATTAGACATATTACAGAAAAAAATATGTTTTATCAAGTATGCAAAAACACCGTCCGATACGCCAGTACCTGCAAGTTGGATTCTATCAAACAGGCACAAAGATTTTACTTCAGAGTAGAGCAACACTGTGCATAATAGAAAAGACGTTTATCGACACTTCTCAGATACCATTAGAGGAATAGGATCATTGTTTTTATACATGGAAGGCTACCATTCCTTTCTTAACAAGAAAAGAAAATTTTATTTGACTCTAACGAACAGCGCGAGTATCGGAATGTTAAGATTATAGAGTAATTGCATAAACTACTATTGTAGAATAAAGTGGCATGAGTGAAAATGGAGCTTCCGAGATTAAGGAAACAAATCTTCATGGGAAAACACGCTAGTGTTTGACAAGGACACTGCGAATGTTTCGTCGTATGATGAGGTCTGAGGGAACTTCTACTAGGCGTGCTTGTGTATGTCCGGACGATAGTGCTCCCCCAGAGAGGGAAAAAAAGCAGAGCAAATTTGGCCGAGATGGCACTTACCATTATGTTTCGCCGAACCGCTCACTTCAAGAATAGACTAAGCCGTTACGTCAAAAAGGGGCAGAACATTTCCCCTGCGAAGAGCTAACTGCTTTTCTCTCTTCGCGCTATTTAGAGCCCCGTCACATGGTGTGCAGAGAAAGAATTGAAATCTTCAATCCGTTAGGCTGCATCCAAGCGGAAGATTCGGCGGATCCAGAGAATAATCGCTGTACACTTTCCCTGTTTCCGAGTACTGCCGAGTGCTGTGCATCGTAGCGAAAAGCAACGGTTCGACACTACACTAGCCGCAAAGCCACTACGCCCAGTCAACTGCAACTTGGTTTAATAGTAGTTACGTAGTTACATATCCCACTCAAAATGATTCTCGATTTCGTTTTGCATTTTCACGGTGTCATCCAAAATTTTTGTATCAGGTGAGGTGGGCCTGTAGACGTATCCAGCCGACTTGATGTTTTCTTATCAAGAAGTTTTCGTTGAAGATGATTTTGAAATTGAAAAAAAAATTGGACGTTTGCAATTTTCAAAAATTCAGAGAGTTCTACAAAAATTAGGCCACAGTCCTTAAGCGTCATTTACTATATGCGAAAAAACAGATTAATCAAAGAATTTTGAGCTATATTTGAGAAAATTTAGACAATATTATTAACGCTAGTGTAAAATACTCCCCAAAATCAAAATATCTGTTTTAAACTTGCAGGGCATTGAGTGCGGCTAGATCGATAGGGGAAAATCCATTTTGGAAATAAATGGTCTGATCGATTTAAATGCTAACGTTGACCACAAGCAGGCCGACGGATGGACAGATGTTTTGCAATTTTTGATTCCAATGGCCCACAAAACCTGGACTCTGAAAACCCAACGTGTTAGAGAATGTGATTTGGTGCAGCATTGCAATACTTTCTTTATACTATGTAAGCAGTATCCTAGAAAGTAAAATATTATTTAATATTCAAGGAAATATAAGTCGATAATTCTTCTTACTGAACTTATTATTAAACACGAAATTATTCTCCACATCTTGAGATGTGTATTAATCTGATTACATTTGAAGATCAATGTTAATATCTCTCTTGAATATAACTCTTTTTATACCGGGTTATTTATTTTAATTAATTCCATTCATTTATTTTCTAATATTTAATTTTCGTAGCTATTTTATGAGAAGAATCATAACTGTTTCGTTTGATGGTTTGGTGTTTATCACACGGAGTGGCGTTGCAACTGCCGCTTGTAACCTGCATGCCGTTTTTCCAAAACTTGATTTCCAAATCCTGGAGGGTGAGTCCCAGACCTCAAACGAAACGACTGATCTGAGAAGTCGGCATCTGGAATTCTAATACAGGTAATGGTGCCCCTGAAACCAGCTACTTGCAGCTCGAAACTCAGACACTAGTAGTTCTACAACAGGACATACTCCATCGCTTTATTGGTCACAGTAATCTAATGTACTATTGCATCTTCTGTTTCTCAACATTTCAACTTATTCAATAGAAAAGCTCTTCATTGAAGGAAGAGTGAGTAGATATACGTGCTATATTACTTACTATAATTATTTTCGCAGATAGGATGATTCGGCATTTCTTACCCATCTGAAAACAAATACAAAAACAAATATGATTAAATCTGAACTATACCAGGTTAATGCAAATGGTATTGCTCACAGATGAACAGACCGTTTTTTAACAAAAAATGATTTTGAAGTCTAGAAACCTCAAAAAGTGCATTTTAATCAAACTCTCGACTTTTTTTTTAACATTGCATAACTCTCTTTAGACTACGTATTTGATAAATTAAAAACAGCCGGCCTGCGAATGTGCTTGAAGGGCCAAAGGGGAAGTTTCTCAGAAGGTTGAAAGGTACGAAATCTTTGTTTATGGTGCGCAGCGCAACTGTCACATGGAGTGTAGAGACAATTGGAATCTTCAGTCCGCTAGATCGGGAGAGGTGGCTCAGAATAAAATTCGTTATACGTGTTATGGCTTTTTCAGTCATTGATGGAATGGTATCATTGGTCATTGATTGGGTGGGGTCATGAAACAAGACATGTCTGGATTAACAAAGACCTTTCTGTTCCTCTCACGAAAATTAAAGTTATCAGTACGCTGTTCCAACTCGTATAAAACCCAAAAATTAGGTCCAACAGACTGGATGCTGGACATCAGTTCTCTAAAATAAGCTCGTGTTACCGCTGGGACAAAATCACTTCCTCGACCCTCTCCCCTTACCCACACCCCTTTGAGCTCTGCGAGCCGCTCTCAATTGAAATTGCAATGGCTGCCACGCTGAGAAGAGCGTTTCCTTGCTTTCCCGGCAAGTTGCAGAGAGTCTACTGACAATTGTTCACACGAAACCACCAGAAAAACGAGAAAGTATTTTTTGAAATAATGATTGTATCAACTTCATTAGTCTGTAATTAGTAATACAAAAAAAGAGAGATTCATTGCATGGAGAGCTTGGAGAACAATTTGAAATAAATGCATCACATTGGATTATCGTGGCACCTCCCTCTACACACCTAGTATTTTCAGAAAATAATAATAATAATAATAATAATAATAATAATAATAATAATAATAATAATAATAATGTCTTTATTAATGGCGAGGCTCAGGTCATAGGGCCTGCTCTTCCGCCTAACCACAAAGACCTGAAGAATTTCTGCAGGCTGAAGAAACCGTCTGCCCAAGGGTGTCCTGGACGCGGGAACAACCTTTTGGACAGCCCCAGGAGAAGGCGAGCAGTTTGACGGAGGCGAGGGCGGGCAATCGGATGGGCATCGATGTGGCCCAGTCTGTTCAAATACAAATGATGTAATCGGTGCGACGGGAGCGGGCGGGGGAGGGGGAGGCGTCGGATAGAGCACTTTCCCCGCTTCCGAGTGGCGCAGTGCACCGCGCGAATGCCCGCATCACTTGCTTCCTTGCGGAGCGGCACGATGCCGCTCAGAGCGCCGCCCGCGCCCACCGATCACCGTCACACCCACGCCCCGCCCATCCCCATCTCCACAGCTCACCGCCCCTGCCCATCGCCATCATCCAACGTCACAGCTCACCGATCTCAACCGCCCATCACCCATCTCCACAGCTCACCGCCCCTGCCCATCACCCGCCCACGCCTCCCAACGTCACGCTCCCGCCCGCCCTCGCCTCACCTACCGCCTCCCCCACCCACCCGAGCTCAGCGCCCCGCCCATCGCCATCACATAACGCCACAGCTCACCGGTCTCGGTCCCGTCCTTCACCTACCGCCTGCGCTCAATACCCAACGCCAAGCTCACCGCCCTGCCCATCGCCATCCCCCAACGCCACAGATCACCACACTCACCCTCCGGCCTCTCTCCGCGCCCACCCCACCCACAGTCTCGCCTCCGCCATTATTCACCGCCCGACCTTCCGCCATCACCATCTTCTCCCCCCATCTTCGTCCAACCCTTTACGTTTACCGATCTCGCTCCCTGTCCCCCCACCCCCCCCTATCTCCCCACGCTTAATCCACCACCCACTACCACAACTCACTGCGCCTCCCTTGCCTACCGGTTCGCCTCCAATCATCCCCCTCGCCAACACCAGCCCCCGCCACAGTTCACCACCATCACTACCTCCTATCGTCCACCCCTCCGCCCCACCCACCCCCCCGCCAACACCAATGTCCACCACCACAGTTCACCACCATCACCACCTTTCTATCGTCCACCACTCCACCCCCTCCCATCCCCCTCCCTCCCCAACACCAATGCCCACCGCCACAGTTCACCACCATCACTACCTTCCTATCGTCTACCACTCCGCCCCACCCCACCCCCCCCTCCCCAACACCAATGCCCACCCCACAGTTCACCACCATCACACCTTTATCTCCCCCCCCCCACCCCCCCCAACACCAATGCCCACCCCACAGTTCACCACCATCACACCTTCTATCGTCCACCCTCCCACCCCATCCCACCCCCCCCCCCCCCTTCCTATCGCCCCCCCCTCCACCCCACCCCCCCCCTCGCCAACACCAATGCCCACCGCCACAGTTCATCACCATCATCCCCTCCCCATCGTCCACCACTCCAGCCCCGAGCGCCCGGAAGTGCCTGCCGAGACACCCACCCAGGCGTGCGTCGCAGCAGGGTGGCATGACGGTGCTCTCGGCGGCGGTGATGAAATGCGCTTTTCGTGATCCTCATATTCCCTTTTGTCCGCCGCCGCGCGGTGAAGTGTCACTCGCTTTCATACAACGACACCAGGACGCTCACTTTTTGCCTACTGTTCCTGGAACCTGCTGTCTAGAAAGTTCTACATTCTTTAATATGAAAGATGTAAAAACAGACTTTCGTAACGATTATTTTTATCGATTTCTTTATCATATTTTTTTCTTTTTTTATAGCATCCAGCAGTCTTATAACATTCAAATTGTGTCCCTCTCTCTAGTCCTTATAGTCTGTCTTCTTGGTTATCAACGTTTTCACAGTCCCTGGCAACAAATAAATGGACATGCTAATGCATGTTCTCTGTATGCGTGATGAAATGCACATAAAACCTCTGCACAGTTCGTAGATATGATTACCATGAGTGAACTTACAGTGTTTGTGCACTAAGCCATCGATACCAAGTAGTTTAGTCCAACGATTTGTCACCCAAAGCACAAATATGATCTTAATAGATAGATAGAAATTTATTCTATAATTGGGCAGATGATGCCCGGTGGCAGAATTCAGAAATACGAAAGAATAGACGAGTTACAAACAAGATGTGAGTGTAAATAGCACAATGAATTCACAATGTAAAAAAGTGTCTCCCTGAACACCATAATCATCCATTCATTTCGCTTACGCATTGAAAGTTTTGCAATTCAACAGAAACTACACGTGTGATTTTTTGCGCCATTTTCCCAACTGTTCGAGCTGCTATGCGTCGCGTCCTACGCCAGCCGCTGCATCTCGCTGAGCCTGCCCCACCACATCCTGACGCGTGCTGTTTGTTTCGACTTTTAGAACATTTACCCACGCGAAGAACATAACTGGACAATGCACATGTAATGAATATTTCAAATCCTGACTCTTCCAAGTTAGGCTATAAATGTTAGAAACTGTAAGAAAGTAAAGTAATTGCTAAAGCAACTATTGCGTCTTCAATGCTGCTTAATGAGAACTAATTTTTTTTCAAGATACGATCGGCCGATAAATGAAAACTACAGTGAAAATCAATAATGTTTTATTTGGAACATTTAGATACACCTACCCAATATTTTCTTACATAGTTGCCGTTCCGACTAAAAAAATTGTCGAAGCGTGGTACCAACTTTCCAATACTCTCGTAATAGAAGGCAGCCGTCTGTACATTAAGCCAATTCTCTACCCTGGTACTGGCTTAGGAGGCTCAGGGCATCAACTGACGTCACTGCAGTGCCTCTGACCGGAAGATCGAGTTCGAATCCCGACGATGGCAGAATTTTCGAAACTAGCTAGACAAATTCAGCCGCTGACTGGAGGAGAATTCTAGCGACTGCTGTTGTAATCGGTAGGTTTCCTTGGTTTCACCTATCAACACAAGGCGAATGCCAGAGCAGTACCCTATTAAACGGGCCACGGACCGCGCGCGATTTCTTCTTTCTGTTGAGCATTCCTCACTTCTTTCTTTCACACATACTGACAAGCTCTACACTACCATATACGACGAGAACTAGTCGGAGTCTTAGAGCTTGTCGTGGATAGAGCTATGCTCCGCTAGTGGGAGATACCTTGTTAGGGTAAACCCCGCCAGCCGACATGTAGGTCGACGTCTGATCTCACCATCAGGCAGCCACCAACCAGAGGGGGAAAATCACTTTCTATGGTAAAAGCATGCACTACAGTTACAGGACAACTGACCACAGCAGTTGACGCGCCCGGTCTACATAATTAATAATAATTAATTAATAATCAATGTATGGTGGTTTGCAGCTGGTTGCCTGAGCCAAAATACCATTCTACTGTCCCGTGATTCACATGAGCAAAGTGATGGAAATTGAAGGACCTAAGACCGGGCTGTATGGTGGGTGATCAAATAGAACGCACCGAAAACAAGATCGACTGACACCCGCTTCTTCCCCTGATCGCAAACGTCTGTAGGTCCTGCTTCAAAGTTCTACCACCATTTCCACAATATACTGCCACTCACGAACGTTTTACCGTACACATTACTAATATGGCAACGAATTTCAGCTGAAAAACACGCATCAGCATCAAAAAAATAGAGTTACAGCAGGCACTTCACACTTGGCGAGAGAGTCTATTGTTCTAGGCATTTTTACGTGATTACATTGCGCACAGAATTGGCAACTGTGACGTGATGCGATCAATGGAAGTTCTAGAGACTCTGTGCAACATATCTAAACACAGCGTTCTCGGATTTTCACTGTGATGTTAATTTCGCGATCGATCGGACCTTGAAAAAAGTCCCTCCCAGCCCTAGCAGCCTCTGAAAACTTGGATTTTAAAATTTTCTTCTAATTTCTACTCTTCTCTTTCATCTTGCCCAGCCACTCCTTTGTACACTCTAGGTAAATCAGCCAATCTTTTCCCACGAATAAAATCAAGATATTCCAAAGACCTACTACATCCTCCTTAATTAGCTATAAAGCAGCTTCCAACATTTATAAATTAAATACTTATGTTTTAATTCAAATTGTATGCATTTTTTCTGAAGAACCCTTCCTGGGTATCCTTAACTGTTATTGTGTTATTGTAAATATTAGTCTTCTACCATTGTTCATACATGACGAAATGTAATTACAACAAATTTGTATATTATGTATCGTCAAACCCTTGAAAGCCATAATAATGTCGAACAAGGAAATAAAAACTTAAATAAAAAAGTAGCCCTAGCAGCGAGTGTCGGCGAGGTGGGGTCGTTGAGGACAAAGCGCGCGGTCCAGACACTAGTGTCGCCGCGCAACGGACGTCGCGTCGTGAGAACAATCACAGGAGAAAGCGGCAGCACAATGCCACATGTGGATTCCCTTTCAAGATTTGTAAACGGAGCCACCATCCCGATACAGATGATCTGCGTTGTGTTCGCGTCCTGCCAAATACCGCCAGGGGACTGTTTAAGGTTCCGCTAACGGAGCCGGCGTATTGTGTACTCGCGCCCTCTCAATAGAAATTCAAATCGGCCGGCAATTCATATTTACGCGCGCTTCCTTCTTATTATGTTTCTTCTGATCCGGAATAACAGCGTGTTAAGGGCATCGAGGTTTATGCTGCTATCGGAACTGAAATGACGGAGACCTGGAAGCCATGTCAAGCAGCATTTAATGAAATAGTGAGGGTAACCACAAAGTCATGGCATTTTCTTCACAATAATGCGAGCGATGTATATATTTTTTTTTTAATATTCAATTACTAGAAGTGGTACAAGCTCGTGTTTAATATATGATATTTAAACAATACAGAAATATGAGTGATGTTAGGGAGTACACCTACAGAGAAATATCAATTGCTTTTTCACTCAGCCTCATCGGGAAAAAATCACCTGATTCCACATGCCATTACTGTAGAAAGGATTTCACACGTCCGATGGTTCCCCACGTAATATTTTCCATGCGACTCAATCAGGGTGAATAAATAATTAACGATAATCTGTTTTTAAACATTTCGTTGGACTGAATTTAGGAATGTACATTTAGAATGACATTTTGAATGGACATTAGAACTTTGCAATGACATTTATATTGAACTCTTTCTTGGCTTTATTTCTTCCAATTTGTATGCTTGTATTTTCAAATCAGTTATGTTTTATTTCAACCTAGCAATTTTGTTTTCGGAAACTGAACCATTTAAGTAATATTTAATCTTTCCATTGTTCATCCCAGACGAAAGTGGTAGAAAATTGCGAAACAATATCGCAATAAAGTTAGAATGCGCCCACATTCAATCACGTGTGCACACTTACATTTCATATTTTCTAACGTAAACCCACTCCATTCCAAAAGTCATAAAAGCCATTTACCCCAAAGAATTATTAAGACCCTGATGTTAATGACAAGCCATATTTTTTCTGAAACATGAGGTGAAATTTAAGACAATTTATACACGATTTCATGTGGAGAAAGATATTTTTATTATACGTTAGTAATATATACGCTTTTTCAGTAAAATGATATATTTCGACCAAATAAATATATAGATAGTTCATATACAGATAGATAATTTATATTTATAAGGCCTCAAGAACTCAAAGATTACAGTGTCTCAAATGAAAATATTTCAAATGAGATTGTTACAAATAAACACGACAATTACTCTCCAAACTTTGTGAGAAAAGTAGACAGGAAGTGAAACATATTAGTCGGTTCGCTGATGCAACCCATTGTTGAGTGGGATTGACAATACGCTCTCGAAGTCCACAAAGGCGGTATCCATGATGGAAATAATGTATCTAACATAATCTAATGGAATCAACTTAAATTTTGTTCTCGTGGCCACAATATTCACTTTTAACACTAACTCAGTGTGGTACAATTTCGAGTAACAAACCACCTTCACTGAACCTACATCCTCAGCCTATTCTTACACGGTGGAGTTTTTGACTTAATTCCGCTCAGTTTTACTGTACCAACCACGCTAAAATAAAGAAAATCTTGAAAAGAAGAGCTTGATAACAATGAATCAAATGCTATCAAAACTACTCAAGAAGTTTTGACAGATAACATAGGACTTTTCAACAACCTATCACCTTATTGGAGAGGCAATTACGTAGGAAACTTGTTCTCTGTGAATGTTTCCCATGATGTGACCTTGTTACAGTGTAACAAAAGTATTTTAATAATTTAAGTTATTCAAAGAATTGTCACTCCGCAATTCTAAGAAGCTTCTGTGATCGAATGATGTGAAAAGAGACAATTTTTCCTTTAGCAACAGATGGTGCTTCGTATATAGGACATTCGTTAAAAAAACGGGTTTTCGAACATCCTCTCCGATTGAACTACTAATGCTTTCTGTAGACTGAAATGGATGTGGATTCTTTGGATTAAAATGATATGTTATTCGTATAGTTAAAAAAATAGATGTTTCACGAGAGGTAAAAAAGAACACTTCATAAACAAATTTAATGATTTTAGATGATTTAGTGTTAAATTAGTTAAGTTAGTGAAGTTAAACCCACCGCTGTAACTTTCACGAAAATGCATTCAAATGCACTAAATGTGACTAATAATCTTCCATCATTAGCTTAATCATTAAAAACTGTGTTGAATTATCACCATCATCGAAACTGGATGAATCATCATGTAATAAGAAACACATTATTTATCTGTCATAACCGAAAAACTTTCCTTGCACTCCAAGACACACAGCAATCATAAATTCCTTTACTTTCGTAAGTGAAAAAGCTTCAAAGCGAATACACTGCTAATCTTCACAACCTTACTTCAATAAAGATTTTAAATACATTCCACTGCGGCAGGACGCACTACGTTTCGGTCTACGTATCATACAGCAGTAAAATGCCATTTGAAATAGTACTAGATATTTTGCACGTTCTTTATCTAAGATGCATTGAATTAATTGCAATACAAAATTTCCTTAGATTTGGCTCATGATTCTTAGCAAAGTCAGAATACTTTCGAGTTGCAACAATATTATTGCTAGCTACGTTAAATTTAATGTAGGGTATATTGCGATACTTTAATTTTGTTTCATTGATACTTCGTTTCTCTACGTCACCAAATATGCACCGAAAATCATTATATTCATATAAATTACGAGTTCGGTTTCTTGCTGCTACTTTATTTTAAGTGCTGGTGGGAGAGTCCTGGTTAGGGGGAAACTCCACTAGCGCGGTCGGCGCCGGATCTCACCATCCAGCGGGGGAAGATCACCGCCATCTCCCGCGAAAAACATGCACTACACTAACGGGACTAATGACCGAACCAGTTGACGCGCCCGGAAACACGAAAAAAACAAACCTATCAACTTCCGATGAAAATAATTTCCCCAAAAACTCCCCAACATTTCCCCGTCCATTTATGTGCCGCATTTCGGGGACACAATTCCCCTCTATGGCAACCCCGGTGTGTTGGCCGGGCCGGTTCCAGTCGCCGCGCGATGGAGTTGGGCGCGCAAGAGCGCGCAAGAGCGCGGACCCGAGCGCCGCCAGGCGGTGCGCGCCCGCGCGCCTTATCGCCGCTTTACGAGCTCCGCCTCTGGGCCGCGCTATCGCCCGCGTAGCGCGCACCGCGGGCTGCGCGCGCAGAAACCGCTTGCGGCACAGGCCAACCTCGCGTTCGTGGGCTGCGACGCTGACAGCACTCGGAAAATTGAGCTTTGAGATGCACGTGTTCCAGTTTTCGCTTGCGGTTTGGAGTGCGGGTATCCTGACAATGAATGCGCGTGTCATTTGAAATGTAATAAAGGAATGGGAATTGTTTGCTAATAGTTATTGTAAAATGCTATAAAAAGACGATTCTAATTAAAAATACGTATTTTTCGAAGAAAAAAAAAACAGCGTCTTCATGCGCTCTATTAGTGATAGCAAATTAAACTAGTAGGGCTACAAAATGGCAAAAACTTACTCGCTTCAGTTAGTCCCCTGTCTTTTGAGTATGAAGCTATCTTTTTACTTTTGCCCCATGTCCTCTTTGTGTGCCATCTATTGCCAATTAGATGACCAACTAGAGGCTTCTGCGGAAAATACCGCTCCCCCAGGACAATTCTCAGTTAAGAGTACCCTTAATTTTCAGTTAATATTACCCTTAATTCTCAGTTAATAGTACCTAAAGTACCCTTAATTTCAGTTAAATACCCTTAATTCTCAGTAATATACCCTTAATTCTCAGTTAAAGTACCCTTAATTCTCAGTTAATAGTACCCTTAATTCTCAGTTAATAGTACCCTAAATTATCAGTTAATGGTACTCTTAATTCTCAGTTAAGAGTACCCTCGCGCTCCCCGGACGTCACGCTCAAGATGCCCTTTAGACCCTACTCGGTCTGAACCATTATATTTACACCAGTGGTAGCCTTTGGACCCATCTCGAGGCTTGTAGCATTCTGGGTGTGGAGAGGCAGTTCCTCTATTACGTACTCAGTCTGCACACACCGTTCCTGCCGTGTCAAGGTATTAGTGAAGAATTGAAGTATTGTTGTGATAGACTATACTCTGGAAATTCCAGCATCATATATTATTATTATTATTATTATTATTATTATTATTATTATTATTATTATTATTATTATTATTTATTGATTACTATGATTATTAGGTTATTAGATCACGCTCCTTGACATCAGATAACACCATTGCCATTTTATACCAAAAGGTTCCTCAACTCTACATTTCAATGCATCACTTCGCTGTGGCTCGTAAGCTTGCTGCGACCGAAAACTGCCCTTACTGCTAGTGTCACGTAATTCCGTAGTAGCGCTAGCACCCTAAACCGGGTAGGGAGGTTTGGTGGCTGCGTGGTGCCGCTCACATATCACTCCACAGGTTCATTCGGGTGCTCACTCCCCCTGACATGCAGGCAGGCTCATTCATTCCACATTCCTTCAACATTCGGACACGAGAAGGCTATGTATGAAGGTGCTAGATGATTGCTTGGCTTGCCGCCACCATACCGACTGTTTATTTTTAACATAGATAAAACCACTGTTCCATAAGGTCGGCTGACAAGACAGTAATTATATTTGTAAATGGATTTCAGTTTTGTAAAATAATATGTTAAGAATAATGTAAATAAAACGAAGCATTGTGATACATGCGTAGCCTTTAATGTCCTTTACACAAAACCACGAGATATTTACGAGAGAAAAATACCACGCAAATAAACTTACACTAAAGCCACTAGGCGATATTTATTTAGTACAATTTCAATAGACGAAACAATTTTTATTCTAGCGACTAGGTCAAAAATAAAGTAATTAAATTCAATTTTCTGACATTAAAAAACTAACTGTAACTACGTATAAAAAATATATCTTACGGCGAACTCTCCGGAAGGTGAAGTCCAAGGAGTCACGTGTCGTGTGTGATTCCTTTAGAGCAGTTTGAATATCGATTTAGCCGGTTACCAGGAATAATTTCTTAAATATACTGTTAGATTGCGAAGATCTGAACGCAGATAATCAATGCACTTATTACTTTTAATTTCAAAGTATGTCTTCCTCTTATTCTATATAGCACGTTCACTCCAAAGCACAATAAATAATTACACTTCCCTATTACTTTATGCACAAGGATTTTCTCCTCCTTTTTCTTGTTTTGCTTTAACACTATACTATACGTAAACGTTTTCTTGTTATTCCACAGCGGAGGTGCGGTGAGGGGAGGACTCTGACTATGTGGCGGCTAAAAAGATCGTACCTATTGCTGTCAAAGCATGGCCCGAGAATTTCTACGACTATTTTCGAAGGTTCGAGATTAATATTAACAGTATTGTAAATTTGCACGAGCCGTTCTCATTCAGACCTAAGAATCTCAACGGTCCCCACTACCCAGTATTGGGCAATAATTAGGGAGCTCGTGAATCAGGAAAATTTGCACGAGCAGTAACCGTCTCGGCATCTTCATACAGTACCCCCTGTCGGAGTGTTTTAGATTATCTAGGTTGCGGATAAGGATATCTCTTGTCTCTTGGCTGTCCGGGACAAGCCGCGTCGATTTTCTCGTAGCTGACGTTTCGGCCAACATAGTGTGGCCTTCCTCAGAACGTACTGCTGACCGGACAGTCAAGAGACATACTCCGGCCGCGGAAGACTACGTAATACTATAAAGATATCTCTTCCTATAAGACAAGATTTATTCTTTTCCGTTCAACGAAGGATTTCTGGATGGCAGGGATCTCGCGCATGGGCACAGACGCTCTGATATACGAGAAAATTGTTCGCGCATTCGCTAAAACTCCCGATATTGTTCGTCAAAAGGAAGCACCTAGAATAGAAAGTGTGGACTCGATTGGAATGGACGTAAGCGTGCCGGTGACCTAGGTTTAAGGTACTTACCCAGATCGCGTCAGAAATTAGCAAAGGAAACGGAGAATCTATCTCGCAGTGTCTCGAGATTTCTCAGAAAGTGCCTTTGTCCGAAATCCTACTTTGCTGGGAGGAAAATCCGCCATCATCGGTCTCGAACCCACGATCTACGAAGCTAATCAGGTCTACGGAACAAATATTAAGTGTTTTCGTAATGTGACGGGAGCTGGAATCTCTACGTAGCACCGTGGTCGCCAGCAACTCGACGCAACGCAAGAGAAACACGGCGAGTACATTGGTTGGCCGCCGTGGCCGTGGTCACCGTGCTCCCTGCCCTACGCGATCCCACGTCAGCCGTAACCCCTGCCCCCGACCCTCCGTCGTGGTTGTTCCCACCCGCTTCGCCACCCTGCACGCGCCAACCCGCTCCGCCACCCGCTCCGCCACCCGCTCCGCCACCCGCTTCGCCACTCGCTCCGCCACCCGCTGCGCAACCCGCTCCGCCACCCGCTCCGCCACCCGCTCCGCCACCCGCTTCGCCACCCGCTCCGCCACCGCTTCGCCACCCCGCCCGCCACCCGCTCCGCCACCCGCTCCGTCACCCGCTCCGCCACCCGCTTCGCCACCCGCTCGCCACCCGCTCCGCCACCCGCTCCGCCACCCGCTCCGCCACCCGCTCCGCCACCCGCTCCGCCACCCGCTCGCCACCCGCTCCGCCACCCGCTCCGCCACCCGCTCCGCCACCCGCTCGCCACTCGCTCCGCCACCCGCTCCGCCACCCGCTCCGCCACCCGCTCCGCCACCCGCTCCGCCACCCGCTCCGCCACCCGCTCCGCCACCCGCTCCGCCACCCGCTCCGCCACCCGCTCCGCCACCCGCTCCGCCACCCGCTCCGCCACCCGCTCCGCCACCCGCTCCGCCCCCCGCTCCGCCACCTCCCGCTCCGCCCCCCGCTCCGCCACCTCCCGCTCCGCCACCCCCCGCTCCGCCACCCGCTCCGCCACCCGCTCCGCCACCCGCTCCGCAACCCGCTCCGCCACCGCCTTGGCTCTCGTTTTCAACTTCCTCTTTGCCTTCGTCACCGCCTTCGCCTCCGCTACTGTCATCGTCTCCGCCTCCAACACAACCCTCGCCGCCCCCACCGTCCCCGTCCATCCTCCGCTCCCGCCGCTGTCGCCAGCGTTAGCACGACGACGTTTGATAAAGCCGATCTCCTTGTGCCCGCAGCTGCTTTGTTCCTGTTGCGAATTACAATACGCGCAGACTAACTTCTGAAAGCCACTCTCCTTCGTCACGCCCCCCAATCGGAACTCTCCAAAGAAAGTCGCGGCGGCCTTCCCACGGCGGTTCAGTTTCTGAGGCGAACGGAGTGGTCTAATTGAACGCAGCAGAAGGTCAAAGGGTATGGCCAAATGCGTGGTGGGGCTCCGCCATTCTTTTTCGTAAAGAGTGGGGAAACACTGCAAAACAATCTCGGTGCTACATAAACCTAATGAAATTAACCACCCTCACTCAAGATGCTTAATGCTTTTGTTGTCAGGGTTTGTCTTCGTGTTATTAAAATAGCTTTCTTTTTCCTTATAGTTCAGTTAGTAGATCGTTATCGGAAAGCAAAGTATAGCAATGACCAAGAAAAATTATGGTATTGTGTGTTAACATTATGTGAATTCAAGATGAAATTGCTCTAAAATGGAGTTTTTCCAGTGTATAAATCCCGTGGGCTAAAAGTTTCAAATCAAATTTCTATTGAAGAAAAGAATTTTTATTTTTCTAAATGAATTCAGTGCATCTTTCATATTTTTCATGAGAAGTGGGTTTGAGTGGGTACAGTTTGTTCAGAACGGTAACGTTTTGAACAAAACGTTCTTCGGTATCAAGAACACTCAAAACTTTGATTCGACTCTTCTACATACAGAAGATAGTAATCTAAGATGCATAAGAGCGAGAAAAATGTTTTTAACTAACTTCCTATGCTAACTTTAACTAATATTGCGCGTAACATTGCGAAACGTGCGCGAAATATCACGAAGTGAGTGCGAATCATCTTTTGCACACGGCGTGTGGTAAAATAGCTTTGTGAACGTAAACTCAACACGTGCACAAGATCATTCGCGTTCTTGTTACGTAACGTACATTTTTTTATCAAAATTGGTCACTCTTTCCTATTTATATGGAGGAACTACATGAAAAAATGAAAAAAAGCTAGAGAAATCTCCCGCCCTGATACAGAAATATTGGTTTAAGGCAATATATCCATCTGCCTGCCCGTCCGTCTACCCATCTGCCTATCCATCCGTCCGTCTCTACATCCGTCTGTCCGTCCGTACGTGAACAATACTAACAGCTACAACTTAAGTAGTATGTTTATCAAAACTGAGATTCCACAATTGTTCTGACTGTTGTGATAGCCCGTAATTTCAAACGGAATTCTGGATTTTGGAGGGTTAATAGTACAAAATATCAAGGACATTTTCAAAATGTTCACAAAATTCAATTTTTTTAATAGAACAAAAACATTAAAATGTCACAAGTCTCATTTTCGATGAATTTTCGGAAATTGGAAAAGTTCTTATTTCTCGACGCTTTCGTAAAACTACAATATTGAAGATATTTCTTTTAATAACATTTTATTTGAAGATGTAACCTTTAAAAAGATTATATACTATTTTCCAAAAATCAGAATACTGTTCGGGTAATTTGCGTGAAATATAGACAATATTAAAAATAATTTTCTCAAAAACGGCTCCTAAATTTTTTGTACACTTTTTCAACGAATATGCTGAATAACAAGGCATAAAATTTTTATGTACTTTTTTAAACAAATTACACAAATGTAATTTTTTAACGTGTATTTCACATCTTTAATATTTACATTGCTGGCGTTTCTTACATATTTTTGCGTTTGTGAGCACATGTACTTCAAATGATTTCTTATGAAGCTTCTCAAAATCTCGAAAGTTTTCGCCGAAATGAACATAAAATTCAGGATGAAATTGAGCATTTTCAGTCGCTGAAACGACTTTTTTTCAAATACAACTCATGACCAGTTTTCAATAAAAATGTACATAAGGGACCATATTTCACTCTTTTAAAATATTCTCAAAGTCATCCTTCAATTTACTAATAGGGGCCGAATAATTGAAGAAATGCGAAAAAATATCTTTGTCTCCGATAGGTAGTAGCTGAAAAGAGGAAGGGGCAAAATCAGAAACCTATCCCTGAATCAAGGAAACTAACTAGTACGAGAAAGTCTGGGGACTTCAGTAGTACCACTAGTTTTAAACTCACAAAGTGATTTTTGCATTTCATTACTTGTTACTGACACATATGTTTTCATTTAATATAGTAGTCTCTCTTCTGTTGCAGACTGCGGCCAGGGTAAACAAAGAAATTTATTTAAGAAAATGTTTGCTTCAGTCTGAAAATCTGTCCCAAAAAGCTTTTGCGTTCATTATGTGCGATTTCAGTAACAGCATTTTTTTTTAGGAATTTTTACTATGATGAATAAGTAGTTCTGTCCCTAATACAGAAATATAGATTTTAGGTACTTCCTTGATCATTTAAAGTCGGGAATGTGTTCGTAATCAATTTCGAGCTGAGTATTAAAAGAAAAATAGAAATCGGCCTAAAAATACGTCTATTATCCTACCCTTAAAAGTACACAACTACCAATCTCACTCAACGTGCGTTCATGGATCTGTAAAGAGCGCGATCCAACGAGGCAGTTTTTATGCCCAGCAGTGTACACTTTCCTCTTCCAGGGCTCTTGAGAAACGGCCGTTTTTGAGCAGCGCCGGCGCGGGGGGCGCTATCAAATGGAGTGGAGCGACGGGCACCCACTGCGCGCTAAATGGCGAGGCGGCGGCGGCGGCGCGGCGCAGCGGCCGGAGCGGGAAGCGGCGACGGCGGCGGCCGCGACGCGACGCGGAAACCCGTCTGCGCATGGCTGCGCGCTGTTCCGCGCCAGCGTTCGTCCGTCCGTCTGTCGCCCGCCGCTTCCAGGAAGAGCGGCGCGCGCAGGCAAAAGAGGAAAGGATCGTTCTCGGGCTGGCGGGTTCGCTCCCTCGATTTTCAAATCTTCTAATTGGAGATCAAGCGAAAGACTGGGATAAGTGGACGACTGACGGACGCGTTTAAGGAAACAGAAAAATTTTCATTTGTGTAAAATTGTGTAATTAAGTGTAAGTTTGAGGCAAAAAACAGAAAAAATTTCATTTGGGTTAAATTGTGTAATTAAGTGTAATTTTATATTGTGTAATGTCCTTTTATGTAGTTTCATTTCGAATAATTTCTTTTGAATTTTAGTAATTTTATTTATGTCATTTTGTGTGTAAACGTGTAAGACAACTTTTCACTCTGCTGAAGCAGGAGGCCTTTGGCCTTAAAGGGATTTTGCAGGCTTAATAATTGGAGATCGGATTTTTATTTAAGACACGCGTGTCAAACCGCGCCTGCACGAGCTACTAGTCCGCCTGAGATGCCCGGCGCTCCTATGAGAACGAGCAACTTCCCCTGACTCCGCTTTTACTTCCCCTACAAATTCAGAAAGGAGTGTACACGCGCAAGCCATGAAGGGGCGGGAGTCTGGGTATTGTGGCTCCATGCGAATATATGTTTGCCAGATTTGTTCTATAAAGCAACCGAGATTTGTATTATATTTATATTATTTTCTACTTATCACTTAACTATTTAACTCTTAACTATTTAACAAAATAAGAAATGAAAGATTGCTGAGGTCTGAAAATAAAAGAAAGGAATAAACTAATACTGTAACAAGTAACAAGATGGAGTTTTGAGGAGGGCCATTTTCTGCGCCGAAACTGCTTATAGAAATTATTCGGAGAAGGTTTGGAGAATGACAGGAACGGTGGATGATGTGAGAAATGAAAGAAAAGATAAATAAACGAACCAGGATAGAACAATATGGACAATACCCTTGACAGCTAGTACTACGACAGATACCCCAAAAAGATGACGAAAATATACTCTTAAGAACGTAACAAAAATCCTTAAAATATAAAATATATATGATATCAGATTCGAACTGTGATTTCAAAATTATTGCACATAGTCCCACTAAACTCAACTAACTTTAATATTCATAGGTATTCACGTTCATAGGCATTCGTAAGGTTGCAGAAAAAGAAAACCAACGTAATTTGTTTCGCCAGCGTTCCAGAATTTTTAATTCTAGCTTCCTGAGAATAAACTGCAGCAACAAGAAAAACATATTTTAATCCATCAGGATTACGATCACGTAAAATAAACATTAATTCTGAAACACAAAATGTACTATCAATGATTATAATAGTAGTATTGAAAACGAACCCGAATTACTTTTTATAAAAGAAAGTTCATGTGATATCCTAGCATGTGCAACATCTCGCCGTACCGGATGGTACATCACCCAACAACAACTCTACTCGAGTAAATTTAGGCAAGCTGAATCATGTAATGAGTCTCTCGTCGCCGAATTAAATCATTCACTTCCATAAATTATTATTAAAATTAAGAAGAAACACATATAATATATTTACTATATCTAAATGACACCACTTGTGCTTACATAAATAGTTCGTCTTGGCCTATAAATGTCCTATAGAGGGAGTCGTCAATATCAAGCAGAGTTCACTGACACAAATGAACAGGTGAAACCCAGATTTCTTGAAAGATGTGTTCTAATTTTTTCAAGACTTTCGACAGAATGATGCACTGTCACACCACTCAATTTGTTTGTCACAAATTATGTTCTTGGATTCTCTTAGGGAAAGTTTGACGTTCTCAAACTTTTTAATGCTTTCGTATATCATTCATATCGAAGTTTCAGATGGTATATTTTAACGTCAGAATGTTAATTAATGCGAATTTGACAAGGGAGATTAATACATGTAAGAATATTAACTAATGAGAATTTTACATATTTTACGTACAAATATGTCATTTATGTTCTCGGTACGATTTACAGAAGAAGAACATGACAGAATAAATCTACATATTTTTGCAAGTTTTTTTACATTTATTCAGTTTTTATGAAAATTTATAACAAGGAACGAATGTGTAATTAAATTACATTATTACGACCTCTACTACTAATCGCACTAACTGTACAATCGATAATATACATTTTTCCATTCAGTTTACTTGCTGTACTAGTACCATCATGGCCATCACAACTATCTTCCTTCAAGGAAAGCTTAGAGTTAAAGAGAATTTAGTAGAATGAATTACTTTATTGCTTTATTTTCTCTGGTTTTAGGAATTTTTCTTAAATAGCAATTTATTTCATGGATGGTTTCCAGGGTTGGGGACGATTTTTGATGGATCGTCATTATTGACATTATGACTACCTACAATATTATTATTATTATTATTATTATTATTATTATTATTATTATTATTATTATTATTAACATTATTATTATTAACTTACTTAGAATAAACAATTCATGTAAAAGGCGTGATTCAGAAAAACAGTTTTACATAACCTAGACAGGTAAAGTGTGTGATTTAGTAATAAAAAGTATAGAAATTTAACACAGTATAATCAATATTTAGGAATAAAGATCATGGGATTATTTTTTGATATAATTATTTTGAGATTTTTTATTCTTCTGTATCGTCATTATTTTAAAATAACTTACCACAGCTCTCAGATTATAGTAAGATAATTTAGAAGACTGAATTCTTGAAAATTTTCGGAGAACGTTCGAAGAATATTTGAACAATTTTCGCTTTCTCGTGGTGCCTCCAACTTCATATCTTCCCTCACACAACAATGCAGGTGACGTCGCTTATAGACGGGCTATCGGTTCGCCATGACTGTGGCTACAAAAAATTAAGGCACTAGTTTTGTAGTTCATTTATTAGTACTTTCCCTATAGATGTTCCCATGATTCACTATAGTACAAGTTTCAGGTGTGTTTCATGTGTTTTATAGGGTTACCGAAAGTTATACGTAATACGAGAAATTATCATCTAAAGTAGCATGACTAGTAATTAGTAAGTTTGTTTCAAAAGCAATGCAGTAGCAGTTTCTGGAAGATTTCAACACACTTCTATTACCAAGGTTGGGAAGATTATGGAAAACTATTCCTAATAAATAGGGGCGGATTTTGATTACCTAAAACATCGCCAGACATGATCAATGAAATGCTCTTAAAATGTTTTAAAAATGCTCTGAACGCAAAGAAAAATGACGTAAAAATGTATCAAAACCCGTTCAGCTGAACAACTTAAACTGTTGGATATGTTATTGATGTAATCGAGGCTTCTTCTATTAGTTCAAGTGAACTCAGCATTCAAACTTTTCGTTTGGAATTTCTTTTTACCAGAAAATATCTGTTTTCAGTTATCCTGAAATTTGCTGAACCTCCAATGACGCTGACAGGCGTCACAGGAATTTTAGATTACATAAAATGGCTGACATTACAGCTTCTGAGCCAAGAAATCGAATAGGCTACCAGGTACGTATAGGTACTCAGGAATTCTGTGGAAAACATTTGTATGATCTCGTAAATATTATTTGAAGCAAGTAGCATTAAAATGACATTCAAATCGATTAAATCAGCGCGTGAATCAAAATAAATTAAAGATGACAGAAAAAGTTACAAAATTACGTATAAAAATGGGTCCTTCTGTCATAACATAAAATGAATTTCTATACTACACAGCATTGTTCTAAAGTGAAAAGAAAAGATATGACTTTTCATTAAAATTCACCCCTCCTAATAATTAATATACAAGGCATTTCAAATGTTTATGCTGGAGTGTAATACATTTAATAATTAATTAGTTCAAACACTTGGTCGCCCCGACCGGGATTATAACCCGAGCCTTCTGGTTTACTCCCAGCTGCTCTAACCCCTAAGCTACCGAGACAATGTTATGTGACAGACGTGTGTGTGTGTGTGTGTGTGTGTGTGTGTATATATATATATATATATATATATATATATATATATATATATATATATATATATTTGTACACGTATTTTTTATTTTTGGGATAGCTGTACGTCGGCGGAACATAATCTCCGATCATAAGTGCATCCAACAAGGCAAGGTGACAATTATGTAATACATGTAATGAATCACGATAATACCAAAACACTTTGTGGAGAGAGAAGCCGACCAGTCGCGGAGAGAGAGCCATTAGAAATTTCGTCAGTGCCGCCAGCGCTGTTGCGCGTCGCGAGTTGCTGGTTTCGCGTGGCCACTGTATTCCGCAGCGGGGCGGCTGCGCCAAGTGCCCGAGATTCCCACGCTCCGCTGACCGGCCCCGCCCCCCGCCCCCGCCCCCTCGGCGATCGGTCTTCGCCGCCCGTTCGGACGCCTCACTGGCTCTCCTCTAAAACAAATAGCGTCGCGACGCCACGTCGCGTCGCGTCCCGTCCCGTGCCGTCCCGTCCCGACGCGCTTATCGCCACGGCGCGGCGTGGCGCGTGGAGCGGACCGGAAAGTGAGAAGCGCTGAACGAGGCAGGTGCCCGAACGTGGGCACGGTAAAGAGCTGCTTGTTTTGTTTATTTACTTACTACACTCTCAGAAATTTCTGCGTTACTTTAAATGTAAAAGTACGTGAAAGTAATTTTCATGTACGTAAATTAAATTTAATGTACACGTACAGTAACTTTAATGTACGTGTACAATTAAATTTAATGTACACAAGTAAGTTAAAAACTAAAAAAAACCTAATTTAAATAATGATTAATTATTTTTATGTAATTGGTTTAAATTGCAATAAAATACAATAATTTTCTTTCATTTTATTTTAAAGTGCATTAATTTCACATTAATTTTTTTTATCTCACGCACTTATCCTGACCTTCAGGGAATCTATTAGGTACTACTCACGTTTTCTTGAGCTCCGGAATACCTACCCCACTCCTTTCCTAAAATTAGTTAAATTAAGAATAAATGATAGCAACGAGCGTTATAAACAAAATCTTATAACCAAAAATATTCGCTGCCGTGAAATGGAAACTATTTTGCATCGAAAACGAGCTACAAATTTGATATAATATTCCTTTTGTCAAAATAACCAAACTCCCCACTCCTCTAGCATCTAGCGAAAGGAGAGATCTAGAAAAAATGCGGGGATAATACCAATTCTGCTGAACCTCTACTAGCTTATAAGATTTCAACAAAAATGAAGAAAAATTACATTCAATTATAATTACATGCTAATTTTTTGGGTGCAAAGATTTGCTTATTAAGATGTTAAAAAACAAAAATAGATTCATTTTTAGCTACAAGTATATTACATCTTATAAATATATTAACGAAAGATTTGAATTTTCCACGTCAGTAAATGCGAAAACTACGACATCTGATAATTAATGAACTATTAATCCGATTTGTAAAATAGCTTTGTGATATTGACTACATAAACGTGAAACATTAGCTAACACACACAGCATATTACAGTTAAATATTATAAATTTGTTTAAAAAGTAATGTCTAGAAGTAACACAAAATAGTGATCAAATTAAAAATCTCGAGCAAGTCGACCAAGCTGTGGTTCTAAACCAAATCGATCTAGTGAACGATAACTATTAAGTCATTCAAATAAACCATTTCTTGAAATTAAGTCAATCTAGAAGTGCTCTAAACCGGTCGATCAGGTGAAGGATCTCCCCGCAAGTTGATCAAGTGGAGGATGTCTGCACAGGTCGATAAATTGGTGAACTCAGCGCAATAAGATTAAGTGGGGAGCTCAATCAACTGTATCAAAGGGATTATCTTCACCCAAGACAAGCAAGTGGAAAATTTTGAGTAAATGCTCATTCACAATACAATCACAAACATTAGCATAACACATAGACATAGACATTAACATAAGCGAAGACTTGGTGTATTCACAATGTCGAACATAAACATAGGCAAAATAAGAGTATCTATTGGCTATGAGACATTCTAGTTTACTATTGGTTGGATATGAGAATCGATGTCGAGATATCAAAACAAATACGACAAACACAACCACGCAGCACACGAATCGACACGAATAGTTCGCCTATCGACTTCGATACTCGATTTTGAGTTATCGAACTGTGATTGGCTCATTCCTTATGTCTGACATAAGCATAAGCACAGAAGCTTGAAGCTTGCAAGCTCTTAAGTTAACGTCTTACGTGTTATGCTTATGCGAACGCATTGTGAATGAGTACACTTGTAGACGTAGTCCTAACTTTTATGTTAACGCCATGCTTATGCTTATGTTTGCATTGTGAATGGACCTTAATACGTCACAGTACCGCAATCAAACCGAACAATTTGAACAATTGGAACAGGTAAAATGCTCTCCAGAATGTTGATCGAGTGCAGTATCTCAAATATATTAAAGGGTTTCAAGCAGGTTTCAAGCAGTAGCTCAAGTGGAGAACCTCAAGGGTAGGAAATAGAGAATCTCAAGACAGTAAATTAAGTGGAGGTTCTCGAGCAAGTCGAGCAAGTGCATTGCTAGCCGTAGACTTATTTCGTTCATGTATCATTACGTAGATACCAGTTGTCGCTCGTGGCCCTTTCTCAGAGCTACTACCATTGTTATGCCGTATAATTTCAGTGCATTGTGCTCTACAATGCTCAAAACAAAAAACGCACCATTCTAGAGAAAATCATAGTATGTATTTTTTAATTGTTCTGTTTTCATTCAGAGTTACTAACTATTCATATCTTGAAGAACTGCACCAGACTACATCAAAAGATTTAATATTGAAGGCTAAATTTTATTGAGAACAACATATCTATGTTTAAAACTGTTTGCAAGAGGGCGATAAAAATATAAAAGCTTTTTTAATTTTCGAAAATTCAGAGATTTTAATGAAAATCGGATCTGCACCACTTCTTTAGAGTACTGCACTCTGTTCTAGCAAACCTTTTACAGGTTATATTTTGAGACACTCTTCAACAAGTTTTGAATATTCCTTGGAACTTCAGAAAAGGACCTCCCAGGTTAAAAATTATTTTAAAATTTGCAGAGCTTTGAATCGAGCCATATCAATTCGGGAATATTTAATTTTGAAAAATTCTATGGATGGTTAGGTGATAACTAGTGTCGTTCATCAATTGAAAGACTTCATTGGTGTGAAAAAAATCACGAGATAGAGGTCGATCACAACTTTGGTATTTAATGAGTCCTTCTTTAATCACGAATTTTTGTCATTCGCGATACATATTTCGTAAACACTTATTCCTTTGCGTTTTCGCTTTAGGAAATGTCAACGTTCAGAAACGAGATGCAATGCATTGGTTTGTTTTGCAGCCAGGAAATCAAGACGAACAATTTCACAGTTATAAAACTATTCCAACAGAAGTAATTTGAAATACAATGTATGTACAGTGCAAAGACTACGGGGACGAAATTTAACGAGAACAAACTTTAATTATCCAAGACAAAGTTTAATATTCCAAATTTGAACCACTAAATTCACAACACTGAATCACTAAGACTTAGTCTTTAAAGGGTCGTGGTTTTCTTCATTTAGTCTTGTCAAAATAAACACATTCATTATTCAAAATTTTTACCTTGATAACATATTTTGCTCTTTCCTGCAGTCAATTAACAAGCCCGTTAAGTCACACATGAACGTTTTACTTAAAATTTAGAATTTTTTTCACATAAAAAAAAAATTACAAAAAAAATATTTAAAGAGCATTTCAGTTAAGTAGAATACTTTTCTTTGTGAACAGTGGATACTTTTTACAATGAGTTTATTTAAAAAACAAATTTTTAAGATTAAAAGAAAAATTCTGATTCTCTAAAAGCTTCATCGAAATGAGACTTTCGGAATATAGTTGAGGATTGGCAGTAGTAGCTAGATGTAAATGGCGTGAGAATTTATTAAGTAACACTACGCACAATTATTAAGTAACACTACGTACAATTAATTGCCGCGTTGTAGCGACGTCAGCGAAGCGCCAAAATATCAAACACGCCCCTTGGTAAACTAAATAGTTTTTAATATTTTCTTTCAACTTTTTGTAGCACAAACATGAAATATTAATAATATCTTAAAATTAATTGAATAAACGCTTATGTACCGTCATTTGTTAATTAGGTCGTTTAGTTGTGAGAATTGCAACAAGACTGTATTGAGCGCTTGCCACCGTGTGAGAGAAGTCTTAGAGAAATGCAGATAACGACTTTTTTAGTACGAAAATTGATGGTATTAAGTACAAAGTTTACTGAGTGGTTATAAATTATAGAAATCGTTTGAAACACGTTACTTTACGAAAACACCTTCCTAATACACCAAATGTGGTTATAATTAAATTTGTGTGTATAATTCAACATACGTTACGTTTTGAAATTAAGGTGGATAACACGATTTTTTGCTAAAAAGCCACTACATCATAGAGATCCTGTTAAATACAAAACACTGTTTTAGGAACATGATTGACTCTTATCTTCACAATGAAGTATTTGCATTGTTCCATACTTTCTAAACCTTCCTCAATTCTTTAATCTTAGATTATAAGTACTGATCGATATGAAACACTTCTTTTGTGGGGGGCAATTTTCCGCACATGTTGTGCATTTCTGTTGTAACTTTTCTACAGTTCTGCCTTTTAACAACGTAATAGTAAGCGTACAGCGTATTGCTTTTATTATTACTGTTGCTGTTATTATTATTATTATTATTTTATTATTATTATTATTATTATTGTATTATTATTACATTATGTATTTGTGTCACAAGAGCAGGTGACTAGGATCAGAATAAATCTCTCTTTCTGACAATCTAACTTTTGAACATATTTAGTTATATTTAGAACTTCTTGGTAAAATTCTGCTTCTTGATGATTTGTGGTTCTCTCTCGGACATTTGAATCAGCGACCTATTCAGTCGGAGGACGTCGTGGCCAGGACGCACAGTTTGGTATGCGTGATGCGCCTGCGCTGAACTCGTGAGCTCGTCATGTCGGCGGCGCTTTGTGCCCAAAGGCCTTTTTACGGCCGCGGCACAGCGCCCAGGGCAGCTCACGTATTGAGCTCCGTGACCAAAATCGGGGCCGTAAAGGCGACAGCTGCCCCGCTCCCCCCCCGTCCCCCCCGCCTATCTCATTCCCCCCGTCCCGTCCCGTCACGCCTCGTTCCGTTCCGTCCGTCCGTCCGTCCGTCCGTCCGTCCGTCCCGTCCCGTCCGTCCGTCCGTCCGTCCGTCCGTCCCGTCCCGTCCGTCCCGTCCGTCCGTCCCGCCGACCCGACCGCGACCGACCCGACCGACCCGGCCCGGCCGACCCGACCCGACCGACCGACCGACCGACCCGGGCCCGACCCGACCCGACCCGACCCGACCCGACCCAACCCCGCTCCGTCCCGTCCCGTCGTGTCCCGTCGTGTCGTGTCGTGTCCTGTCATGTCCTGTCCCATACTGTCCCCCCCCCCCCCCCTGTCCCGTCCCGTCCCGCCTTCTCCTGCCCCACATTGCTTATTCCCACCAAGCGTGACTCACCCTGAAAAAGTATAAACTATGAGTTTTTTTATCCATAGTTTACTGTATAGTTAGTTACTGTATAGTACTACATAGTTTACTCAAAGAAGTACTAAAGGTTTACTTGCTTAGGGTTTAAAGGATGTTAAGAATCCTTTTCAATAAAGTCTTCTCCGATTACTACCCACTTTCATTACCCTCTGTACAGTTCACGTTAGGTTATTTCTAGATCTCGATGATTTCTAGACTATGTCTTTGGAAGTGAGTGAAGAAGGCATGGCAGCCATCATGCTTCATTCGGATACTTTTCACCCAATATTTATTGTTAACAAAACCAGAAAATACTGGTTTTCATTTTAAAGAAGGTTGAGCGGGCCCTTAGGACCGCCCTGAATACGACATGATCGGATGAAAATCCTCGGCTATGTTGAGATTTGAACCCGAATTCCTCAACTCCTAACCATTACACGGCCGCGACTCCTCAGTTATGTATTTAATATATATTTAATTAAAAGTAAGACCGAGTTATACAATAGGTTTTCGACCATTTTGTTTTCCGAGTAGAAAAAAATGAATAGCGTCCATAGCGAACAGTGCCTTACAGTAGTTTAGATTGATGTCAAGGAGAGTTTTCATTCACATCAGAAAACATTTATAATACACACGTTCTCATTTATCGAGTTTCTACGTCTTCGTTAGTACCCTGATTGCACGTCTCACGAAAAACTCACAGGTTCACACACTGGCATTGTAAGCACTTGCTCTACAAGGTGCAGGGATGAAGCTCGAAGTACAGAGTTACAACGCGTCGCCGAAGATATACTGCTCCACCAGCGTCTGGCTGGGAGCGACCGCCAGGAGGATCTGTGTGCGGTCGGAGTCTCGGTACTCGCGGCCGGGTGCAGGCGGGGCGTAAAAGTCATGTCGCATGAGCATCCTCGCCCGTCCTTTGTGCCTCGGCTGCTGCCTTAATAGAATCCGCGGCGGAGGCGGCGGGGGCGGCAGTCCGCCTCGCGAACGTGACGTCATGAAAGGACGAACCGCAGAGGAGCAGGCGCGAGTCGCATTGTCTCTGAGTTGCTCCCGCGGGCGGACTGATGGCGTTATATGAAAGCCCCGGTGGAGAAAAGGAATCTTCTCTTTCGGTCTCCGGTTTTACGGTGATATATCATTAGATTGATTAATTTTTTCGGGTTTCCGGGCGCGGCAACTGCTTTGGTCAGTAGTCCCATTAGTGTAGTGTATGTTTTCTTGGGAGATGGCGGTGATCATCCCCCGCTGGATGACGAGATCCGGCGCCGACCTACCGTCGGCTAGTGGGGTTTCCCCCTTACCATGACTCTCCCACCAGCGGGGCACCGCCCCAGCTGGGACAAGCTCTAAGCTTCAGATCGATCTCCCGGAATATGTGGTAGTGTAGTGCATGTTTGTGTAAGTGTGTGTAAGAGAAGAGAATATGACATGAAAGAGGAAGGAAAGATCGCGCGCGGTACGTGGCCCGTTTGGTTGGGGTACTGCTCCAGCATTCGCCTGGTGTTGATCGAAGAAACCACGGAAAACTACCGATTAGAGCAGCCGATCGCTAGAATTCTCCTCCAAACAGCGACTGAATTCGACCTAGCTGAAAAGCTAGTGTCGAAAATCCTGCCGCCGTCAGGACTCGAACCCAGGATCTCCCGATCACAAGCGCTGCAGTGACATCAGTTCACTGATCTACCGCTCCCGGTATTGCGTTAGAGCTGTGGGGGCAATAACGAGTTGGGTTGTGAACTGCGTCCCCCTGGGTGTAGCAGCCTGGTTGCTTCCCGTTGGACTGTTGGATTCGCCATGGCAGTGTCCGAAACCCATGGGAGGATCTGTATCATGTAGCAGTGAGTAACGTTTAAACAAGCCCGGTACCAACTTGGAATACTGGTGTGTCTTGAGCTGGTACACCAGGCGCCTCCACCGAGGTGGTAGGTAGTGCAGTTTCGTGGGTTTCGAATACTACCTCAACGGTGTCTTTAACCTTGTACACCAAGGGGGGTGGGGATAAGAGCTAATGCTCCGGCCGCCACCCTGAGGGTAAGAACACGACCCCGGAAAAATTCAAGTTCATGAGATAGTAGATATGCAAAAGGGTTACACTGTCACTCGTTTGCCTCACAAGCGGAATCGAGACCCTTGCCTTGAGTAGTGGTTCCCAGAAATACTGACGGAGAATTGAAATCTCTCGCCCAGGATCTCTCGCCCAGGATCTCTCGCCCAAGTCTCGGTGATATATCGTTGGTGCTAAGATAAACGCAGTGGGAAGATGAATTGGAGGCTTTGTCGTCCCCGGATGCACCCGTTCGGATGGGCCCCAATTGAACACAAGGCTTCATCGCAACGATCGATATTCACGGGGAACTCAGGAGGGAGTGGTCCAGAATTATGCGAATAGCGTAGTCAGGCACCAACCTGAAAAGTTGGTATCTCCTGCTCGCGAAGCGGCCCTATTCGATTTTAATGGCGGAGACGTCAAAGTATGGACAGAAGTTCGAACGAAATCACGAGAGATTCACCTCACAGGCAAAATTCCCATACATGTAAAATTCAAAAGTCAGCAATAAAAAGTCAAGCAGCAAGAAAAAGTCAGCAATAAAAATTTTCTCATACCTGATCGTTGGATTAGGTGTGAGAAAATGTTCATGTGCAAATAGAACGATATGAAATTGAAACGACTTACTTACAGTACTGTTTCAATATTCTTCGTCAATTACTACATTTAAAAATAATACATAATGTTTTTCAAGTTAGAGTGATTGGAAAATATTACGTCAAAATTAATACATGCATGGGTCCATTCAATTTATTTTAAGAACATTTCTCTGAGTTACACACAGTAGAACCTTAAAGACCCTTTCAAATAAATATATATATATATATATATATATATATATATATATAGAGAGAGAGAGAGAGAGAGAGAGAGAGAGAGAGTGAGAGAGAGAGAGTTACATTCAAATGTATGTAAATGTGAGATGTTACATCAAAATGATATTGTTACATTCAAAAATAATGTTACATCATTGCTTATTGGACAGGTTTTCCTGTAGACAAAATTATATCATAATCATGATGAGTCACGAGAGTTATTTAATGAAGAGCAGCCGGTTTCAACAATAGGAGCATTTGATTTTTAAAATAAGGACCTTTGCTTCAGAAATGTAGGGTTCTCATGTGTTTTTGAGTTTTAAAGTAAGACTTCACAGAAACGTTTTCCACACAAATACCAGAGCCCATAAACCATATAATTTATATGACAGGGTTTACAACCACGTACCATTGTCTTGCGTATCAAACATGAAGAATACCCTGTGAATCCCATGACGAATAATGTGAGCAGTGTCTTGAGGACAAGTCGAAAACACAACAGTCTTTAGGTCATAAATCAGCAACACACGTTAGTGGACAGACGCACCACTGTCATGTCTCTTCCCCTGGGTTAGTAAACAAATTCATTATTTTGCTTTCGTGAACAGTTATTACTTTCATACAAAAAGTCAACCAATTTTTTTTATAAAATGTTAGAGTTTCTCGTATTGGTGTTAACTGTATTATGTGAGATTGTACTACAACTGTTGGTATTATTATAAAAGATGTATACTGGAGACTGTCGTCCTTATGATTATTTCACTCCTTGACGGTATAGTAAAAACTGTTCATTTAACTTGAGAACAAGTTCACAATTTCTCCTCTTGTAAGCCGACAGCCAAAAAAACGTATAAATGAACGCAATCCATACCTGATTTTGCATTTTATTCCAATGTTAGTGATTTTAACATGCACATCACGCATGGAAGGAAAGCATATGTTTACTGTATATTTAGCACTGAACATCAGAGTCAATACATATGTGCTCATACAACAAATAATTCATTACATGAATTTGAACGGAGATAGTGTCAAAAGATACCCGTAAAATGAGAGAACAGAAAACGATACATGGGATGTATCGCCAGGAAAATATAATACAAGTAAAGTATTCATGAAATTTGTGGTTTTTCTAACCAGTACACAAATGAAGAGGACATCAAACATCTCTCAAACTGCCCGAAAACTCATTCCGAAAATAAGCATGATGAGTGTATGAGGTGTCAGTGCCGTGGCGAACAGAGGACATTAATCACAGTTACTGAATGTGTTGAATGAATGGTTATGTATATAATGTTACGCAAGTATGAAGATGCGTGAATGTAAGAAAAATTTAACCCATACACAAAGCAAAGATGTATTTGATATAGGAGCAAGTCTGGAAGATTTTCAATAAGGTACAAGGAAAAGTTGGATAGCAGCGCGGCGGCGGCGGTCCCCAAACGCGCTCACCTGCTGAATCAGCCCTTGTCCATACCTGGGTCGGTTTGGTCCACAGTTTACATATACAGCAAACCCTCATTAACACGAATTCCATGGGACCAAAATAATCAGAGTTCGTGTTATAAAAATCTCTGTTATATGAGTATTATAAATGTCCGTAATACCGTTATCCCTTGTCGGGACCGAAGTTTTGTTCCTGTTACAACGAAATTTGTGTTAAACAATTTCATGTAAACGAGGGTGTACAGCGAAATTAGAAAGTAAGTTTGGCGAGAACAGATGAAGGGATCATTTGGTCCCCAGTTTACATACATAGCAAACCCTCTTTAACACTAATTCCATGGGACCAAAATAATCAGAGTTCGTGTTATAAATATAATTATAAAGTAAGTTTGGCGAGAAAAGATGAAGGGATCATTTGGTCCCCAAATTCACGTACGGACCTTGCCACACGCGCGACATACTACATCCGCGGAGCGGCGCGGCGGTGCCTTTGCACGGGCGACAGCAGGCCTCGCTCCGGCGTTGTGCAAGCGCTGGGGCTCACGTGGCGCCCCCACATCCCATAAACCTGTTGCGCAACGCCCGACGCCACGAGCAAAACGAGCGCGTGGCGGCGGCGGCGGAGCGGAGCAGCGGCGATTGAATGGAGCGGCGACGGCGAGGGCGAGGAGGCGGTGTCAATCATGCTCTCTTCGCCCTAGCAGGAGAGCGCCCTAAGATCGCCCCGCCTCCTGCCACCGCGTGAATCACCTTACCGTCACATACCTAGGTGCCTCCAACTACTCTACTCCCGCCTCTATTCAGCTACTTGTCTCCTTCGGCCAAAAACTGACCGAAAACTCATTCCGAAAATTCGCATGTGTGTATGAGATGTCAGTGCCGTGGCGAACAGAGGACATTAACTGTAGTGAAAGAGTTGAGTGAATCGTTATGTATATAATGTTACGGAAGTATGAAGATGCGTGAATGTAAGAAAAATTTAACCCATACACAAACCAAAGATGTATTTGATATAGGAGCAAGTCTGGAAGATTTTCAATAAGGTACAAGGAAAAGTTGGATTGCAGCGCGGCGGTGACGCGGTCCCCTAACGCCTGACGCTACTTGTCTCCTTCGGCCACAAACTGCTACCCGGTTGGCCCCATCACCACCACCGACCCGTCCAAACGACTGGGGTCCGCAGTCTCCAGCCCACTCGCCGTTCCCTGCCGCCTACAACATTCCCCCATATTGCTTACCGCATCCAACATCCTTTTTACCCTAGTTGACCTCCAGCTCACTTGCAGTCCCGTCTGGCTATGAAATGCTGCCCCATCCAGCCCCATCACCAATACCCGCCTGTTTCACCGCCAATGCTCCCTTTGCACTCGCCCCCACCACCCGTTCTCCCTGCAATTGCCATTGCCATCCAGGCGCCACACCACACTAACACCACCACTACCAAATCCAAGTCTCCTCGTGGATAACCAGCTGCTTCCTCAAACCGCTCTATTCGATTCCCCCCCACCAGGAGTTCCGTTCGCCAACTGCAGCCCCCTAGGCCAGACGCCACCGTCCCGTCACACTACCCTCGAACCATCATCACCGCCTCCAGCACCCACCAATTCCCCGTCAACCATCATTAACGTCCACAGTCCTAACGGCATTACAGTTTTGTCCCACCGCCAAATGCCCCTGCATCCTCCCATCTCAGTCGTGCCTTACATATTGCATTTTCCGCCTCCCACCAATCTCATCCGGGAACAAGAGCTCATAGAAGGACGCCCGAAGACCACAATGTCGACTTTTCTACTGCAGCGCCTCTGACCGGGTGGTCCTAGGTTCGAGTCCTGACGGCAGCAGGATTTTCGGCACTAGCTTTTCAGCTAGGTCGAATTCAGTCGCTGTCTGGAGGACAATTCTAGGGGCCGGCTGCTCTGATCGGTAGTTTTCCGTGGTTTCTCCGATCAACACCAGGCGAATGCCGGATCAGTACCTTACCAAACGGGCCACGGACCGCGCGCGATCATTACTTCCTCTTCCTTGTCCTATCCTCTCCTCTTACACACGCACTTACACTAAGATTCACCACACTACCACATATTCCGGGAGACCGTTCGGGAGCTTAAAGCTTGTCCCGTCTGGGGCGGTGCCCCGCTGGTGGGAGAGTCCTGGTTGAGGGAAACCCCACTAGCCGACCGTAGGTTGGCGCCGGATCTCGCCATCCAGTGGAGGAAGATCGCTGCCATCTCCCGAGAAAAAACATGCACTACACTAACGGGACTAATGACCACAGCAGTTGACGCGCCCGGAAACAGGAAAAAAGCAATCAATCAATCAATCGACTTTTCTTTCTTCTGATTAACAGTTGCCAACTCCCCGAAATTCATGCCGTACGATAAATAAATACATTTAGCATTGAAAACGTGGCAATTGCCCCCGAACTCGCTGCGTCTCAGCTTCCCATCCCCTACGCGTCTCTCTCGCATTCAGGAACAATGCCGACTCTACGTCCGTTACTATCGTTGTCCTAGGACGCCTCGCAAATCCACCATCAGTCTCAGAGCCCCCACTACCATGCCACGTTCCCGTGGCCATCACTTTCACCACCACTTACGCCACCGATTTGTTCCTGCCTCAGTCATTGACCACGACTCAAACACCCCAGCGCTACCACGCCATGCCTCCGTGGACGTCACATTCTCTATCACCGTTTCCGCTACCACTCCTCTCCTCGTGGCCATCATCTTCTCCACCAGCTAGACATTACCTTCGCCACCAACGCCACCGATATCATGCCACGCCCCCATTACCAACGCTCACGCCATGCCTCCGGGAGCACATTCTCACGCCCGGCCATGCCCCTAAGCATTACCTCACCCACACCATGCCTCCGTGGACGTCACATTCTCTACCACCGCAACCGCTACCACGCCACGCCCCCCTGGCCATCACCGTCGCTACCAGTGCTCCATCACCGCCATCGCCCCGTCCCATCCTCAGCCGGCGGGCGGCGAGCGCCTGCGCATTGTGCTGGAGCTCATTGGCGTATCGCGGCGGCAGCTACGCGCACGCCTTTCAGGACGTCGTAAAGCCATCCGTCAGCGCTTCGCAACGCTTGTTTCCGGTAGCGGGCCTTGGAAACAGTAGGCGCCTCGTGCCCCCTCCCTGCCCCTCCCCCGCGCCGCCGCACGCCGCGGTGGTCCTCCGCAACTCCCTCTGTCCCGGGCGGCGCTGGGCGCGTCTCCTCGCCTCGCCTCCCCACAAGAACAAGCCGTACAACAAGTGACAGAATTCAGGTTGCAACGTGTTGTGTTAGGAAGGTATAGATGGACAAAGAAGATTGTTCTGAACTACAAGAAAAAACACAAGAGGAACAAGAAATTCTTGAGTTTTTCACACTGCCCGCTTCCCACTTCACCCTCCCGACAGGAAAGCAGAACGCTTATAAACAAAGATCCGAAACAACTAATAACAGAAATGTTGCAAAAAAGTTGCATCAGAAAAAAGAAATCTGAATAAAAGCAATTAGGAGTGAGCTAGAGATGCCAGCAAACGTCGCCATCCAGTGTAAACATAAAATGGACTGATATGGGTGTGTCATAAATAATTTCTAAAAGTCATTAAATCCATTGCGGGAAAGATATATCAGAAGACCGAGGAAGAGATCGTGAGATTGGAGTAAATCATACGTCTAAACGTGAACAGTAAAAGGAAAATACGGTTGCTTCTTTTTCACGAAGTATTACTAGTTTTGCAAACGGGTAGTGGCGACTTTAAAATTCAGATTTCAGAATTTACACACTATAGAATAAATAATTCCACATCGGTGACGGTATATGAGCTTCTGTGCTTGAACGACATTTACTTTTTAATGGTTTTGGCTGGAATGTATAGCGTTTTTCTATTCGAATAATAAAATCACTTCCAGGTGAGTCAACGCTTGGAATGCGATTTGAAATATTTGAAAAGATTGCTGAAAAAAACAACAACAGAAAGAGCACCTGCTCTTCACCCTTTACAGCATTCAAAGTACAGAAAATCGCAAGAAACTCATCAGAATGTTTCCTCTCTATTGCTACTGAATGCACATAAAGAATGCGCAGAGATAATTGTGCATCAAAATCAGTTAAATCTAAGGAACTAGAAGCAGAAATGGGAGCACAGCAGTATTTCGTGATTCCTCACGCGCTAGCTTCTCTGTCCATTAGCTTCATGAGTGCAGTGTATGTTATATCCGGGAGGTGGCGGTGTTCCTTCTCAGCTGAATCGTGAGATCAGGCACGCCGACTTGTGATGTTTCTACCCTAGGTATCTCCTTCAACGGTGCACCTCCCTAGCTCTAGGGTCCCGTCTGGTTCCCCGATATGCCTGATGCATGCAAGTGTGTGTTTGTGGCTGACAGAGCGAAAGAGTGTGTGTGAGCTGAGATAATAAGAATGAAGAAGGAAAGATAGCGGTCAGTCTGTGGCCCGTTTACCAGGATTCTGCCCCGAAATTCACCTGATATTGGTAGTTAACCCTTCAGGCGTGACTTTCGCCGCCCGCCGTCAGCTGCTGCAGCGTGACTTTTAAATTTACTTAAGTTACAATTCCGTTTCCATCTAGATTAAAATTATATACCTTCCAAATTATTAAAGGAAAATATATGAAAAAAAATATATTTAGAAGAAAGTATGTTATTTCATTTAGTATCAGTTAGAATATCGTAACAAATAATATCCACATTATCCTAAAAAATAAACAAACCATATCTTGCCGAAAGCGATGTAATTAAAACAACGAATATTACAAAAAAATAATACAAATTTTGCAACAATATGTTTCTTTTTTGTTGTTGTTGTTATAGCCCATTATTCACTTCCTTAGACGAACTTTTGGTTTTAGTACATGAATTTACGTCTGGATAATTTATTTTGTCAATCCCGTAATAGTAGTAATACCATAAAAAATTCTACGTCATAAACCACAATATCGTTCATAAAAGTATAACAGATGATATGAGGAACACAAAACTCGGTATACAAGAAACTAAGATACTAGTTTGAACTGCTAGATAACGATCAGTACGTGAAATTTATGGAGTAATTCTGTCGTCGCATTCAAAATCATGAACGGCTTATGCCGTCGTACAGGCTAGAGAGTAATCCCGTGATGGACGGCATATGGCGTCGTACACGCATGAATGGTTAAAAAACACACCAAACCACCGATCAAAGCAGCAAGTCACTATAATTCTCCTCCAGCCAGTGGTTGAACTGAAGTCCGCCTTGTAGCTAAAGTCGAAAATCCTCCACCGTCGCGCGAAACCGAGAACTTCCCGGTCGGAGTCCTTACAGCGACAACCATTGTTTGGTTGGGTTTGGTTTTTTCGTGTTTCCGGGCGCGTCAACTGCTTCAGTTATTAGTCCCGTTAGTGTAGTGCATGTTTTTTCTCGGGGGATGACGGTGATCTTCCCCCGCTGGATGACGAGATCCGGCGCCGACCTACCGTCCGCTAGTGGAGTTTCCCCTAATCAGGACTCTCCCACCAGCGGGGCACCACCCCAGCTGGGACCAGCTCTAAGCTCCCGACCGGTCTCCCGGAATATGTGGTAGTGTAGTGCATGTTAGTGTAAGTGTGTGTTTGTGTGTAAGGGGGAGAGGATAGGACCAAGAAGAGGAAGGACAGATCGCGCGCGGTCCGTGACCCGTTTTGTAGGGTACTGCTCCGGCATTCGCCTGGTGTTGATCGGAGAAACCACGGAAAACTACCGATCAGAGCAGCAGGCTGCTAGAATTCTCCTCCACGCAGCGACTGAATTCGAGCTAGCTGAAAAGCTAGTGTCGAAAATCCTGCCGCCGTCAGGACTCGAACCTAGAACCACCCGGTCAGAGGCATTGCAAAGACATCAGTTGATGCACTGAGCTTCCCGCTCCCGGTACAACCATTGTTTCACCATAGAGGAACGACAGTATTTCTTCTAATGTTGCACTGAACCGGGAGTTGGGGATGGAGGCACAGGAGGCGATGGCGGTGGAGCCGTGCGGGGGCAGCCCAGAGGCCAGTTGTTGATATTTATTGTGCTCGCCCGGGCGGGCGTTCGCGGCGGGGAGTCGCGGGGCGGGCGGGCGGGCGGACGCGGGCTTCCAGAAACGTCTGTGCCGGCGATTTTCCGCTGTCCGGCGCCGGGCCTCTCCTTTGTGGGTGGAGCTGCTGCGCCCGCCGTGCACAACGGGCGTGGGCGGGCGGGCGAGAGCCGGGCCGGCCGCCACGCGGACAAAAGCGCGCGCGCCTTTTCGGAGGCGCCTTTCAGAGGCGCTGTCCGTCGCGCTGCCGCTTCATTTCATTATCGGGGCCTTTCGGGACGCATAACGACGCCTAATAAAATCCTCAGCGCTGCTCAAATGATTTCCCTTCGCGAGGACAAGGGCGGGTGCTCACGGTGACCGTTCCGCCGCTCGTCGAGTCGCCGAGGGTTGGAACGTCAGTGGGCGTGTTGTGTGACCTGGGACACTTGCAGCGGAGAGGCTTCTCTGCTGAGAATCCTCCGCGCTTTTCTCTATGACACAACTGCAAAATCAATTTATTGATTATTTTGTCTTTGTAAGCAAGACATCTAATAGTGATTAGCCCCGTATGTGTAGTGCATGTTTTATTATGGGAAGTGTCAGTGATCTTACCCGGTGGATGGTGAGATGTCGGTTTACATGTCGGTTTGTGGGCTTTCCCCATCTACGCATCTCCCAGCGGGGGGAGCTCTACTCCAGCCGAGGTAAACTTTAAGCACCCAACTGATTTCCTTACAAGTGGTGATGTAGTTCGTGTAATTGTAAGTAAGGGTTGAGGGTAGCACAAGGAAGAGGAAGGAAAGATCGCGGATGGTACGTGGCCCGTTGCTTAGGGCACCGCTCTGGTATTAACATGATACGGATCGCAGAAACCACAGGTAAAAATACTGTAGCGCCGCAATCAACAGCGATGCTAAGGTCAGACGTGGACCAGCTGACCACCGATCAACTCTGCGCCAGAAATTAAATCTCTTTCTGAACAGCACACTTTTATTATTTATGCTCCGGTACATCCAGTACTTACGGAAATTTAGAAACTATCCACAGCCCATATACTATAGCTTCGTGGATCTGCTAAGCAGGTCTGCTTACTTCGACCTCTCAAGGATTTCTGATTATTTGTTTTTTTGTTCGCCAACAACGTCTCATGTTCCAGGAACAAACTACTACGTTACATACTCCCCCGAACAGCCGGCAGCTAGAATTCCCCTCCAGACAGTGACTGAACTCGGACTAGCTATGTAACTAGAGTCGATAATCCTGCCACCGTTGGATTCGAACCCTAGGACGTGCCAGTCAGAAACACTACAGAGACATCCGTTGATTTCCTCAGCTATCTCAGCCCGAAAAGAAACACGAACAGGACCGATCTTTCCTTCCCTAAAAAAAATTAGAGAAATTTCATTACGTATCAGAGACGGAGCAAATAAATCAACCTCGAATTGGACAACATTACTCACAAACAAAATTCGTATAGAGAGATGCGCAAACCGCAAATTTGAATTCGACTCACACATGGGAAGTTTTTGGATCATAAGTGTTTTAGACACCACTGTTATCACATATTACTGTGATATGTATAATTAAAGTATTCACACGTATAATATTCATTCTCATATTCATTCGTATAATCACTATTTACCACTATAGCTCTTAGACAATTATAAAGTTTCATAAACGTGTACATGAAATTATTTTTTAAACATGCGGGTGCTGTTGTAACGTTCGTTAATCAATAACGACCTTATAAATCTTTCCTTCTCGTTTTGTAATGTAATGTAACGAAATGTAATGTAAAATCTCCTGGTCCTGCATCCTGCCTAAAGAAGAAATCAGTTACATAGAACTGCAAAACCCTGTCGTCAACAGTAATCATTCACTTTCACGAAGTTTCCCAAAAAGTCATAACGTGTAAGAATTGTCGCTAATTCAGCGAATACACAAACGAAATTTAATGTAAAATCTCCTGGCTCTGCATCTTACCAAAGGAAGAAATCAGTTGCTAGGAACTACAAAGCCCTGTTGTCAATAGTCTTCATATCCACTTTCGCGAACTTTCCCAAAAAGTCATAACGTGTAAGAATTGCTGCTAATTCAGCGAATAGGCAAACGAAATTTAATGTACAATCTCCCGGCCCTGCATCCTACATAAGGAAGAAATCAGTTACATGGAACTACAAAACCCTGTTGTCAACAGTATTCGTATCCACTTTCGCGAAGTTTCCCAAAGAACAAGCGATTCCTCTCGGCCGCCTGAGGTCCTAAGCTGCCCGTGGTCCACTCCTAGGCGAGCGCCTCATTGTGCGAGAGGATTAGGGCGGTTGCGAGGCTCGACGCCACGCCGCGAAGACTCGGGCGACCCAATTGCGGCCTCCGATGCCCCCCTGCCCCCAGCCCGCGCACAATCGGCGCCGCCCAACGGAGTCTGCGGCCACGCAGCCGCCCGCCCGCACAGTGGGCGGAAAGCTGGCAGGGCGGACGAAAGATCTCTCTAGAGCTTTAAGGGAGAAATGCCCCACGTTCGCGCTGAAACTGTAAGTTGGATTTTAATTTTAATTTGGAAGTCTGGGATTTTCCTAGAAACAATGAAAATAAAAGAAGACAATAAGACAAAAGAAGGAGAAGAAGAGAATAAAAATTGACGAACAAAAAAAGAAGAAACAAAATTGAAAACAACTGTGAAAATTTGAAATTAAGAAACGCTCCAAACGGTACTGCATGGCCTACAATACTGTATTTAACGAAACATCTCTTGGCACATTACTTACCACTCCCCAAAAAATTCAAATAGGGTTGTTAGTATTATTAAATCTTTTACTCTAAAATTAACAAATTAAATTTATAAAATATAAATAAATTGAATGTTAACATGTATAAATTGATAAAATGATGAAAATGTTTTTCAACAATGTTGTATTAATTGGATTGCTACATAACGAAGAAAATATTTAAAAATGATCTATGATATATTATAGAATCCTATTTAATTGCCTCTCTCATTCATGAGTCATCTACGATGGCTGGTTTTCATATTCGACGAATTCAAGAAAGATGTAGGCAACACCTGGACACGGACGGCAGACAGTCCCACTTATCGACAGACACAGGCGACAGACCCACGTGGAAGCACATCGAATCGAGGAGGGCCGATGCCACTTCTGCAAACGACCCCTAGGTTTGTAGATGTCCAGAAAGGCAACAACCAAGAAGCCAACCACCTACCCTACATGCAGGAAGCCTTTGCCCTTAATGGGATTAAACCAGGCTAATAATAATAATAAACCAGGAGCGGTAGCTCAGTGCATCAACTGATGCCACTGCAGTGCCTCTGACCGGGAGGTCCTAGGTTCGAGTCCTGATGCCGGCAGGATTTTCGACTCTAGCTTTCCAGCTAGGTTCCTACCCTGCATACAGGAAGCCTTTGCCCTTAATGGGATTAAACCAGGCTAATAATAATAATAATAATAATAATAATAATAATAATAATAATAATAATAATAATAATAAACCGGGAGCGGTAGCTCAGTGCATCAACTGATGCCACTGCAGCGCCTCTGACCGGGAAATCCTAGGTTCGAGTCCTGATGCCGGCAGGATTTTCAACTCTAGCTTTCCAGCTAGTTCTTCAGTCACTGTCTGGAGGAGAATTCTAGCGGCCGGCTGCTCTGATCGGTAGTTTTCCGTGGTTTCTTCAATCAACACCAGGCGAATGCCGGAGCAGTACCCTACCAAACGGCCACGGACCGCGCGCGATCTGTCCTTCCTCTTCCTTGTCCTATCCTCTCCCCTTACACACACACTTACTCTAACATGCACTACACTACCACATATTCCGGGAGACCGGTCGGGAGCTTAGAGCTTGTCCCGGCTGGGGCGGTGCCCCCCTGGTGGGAGAGTCCTGGTTAGGGAGAAACCCCACTAGCCGACAGAAGGTCGGTGCCGTATCTCGCCATCGAGCGAGGGGAAAATCACCCCCATCTCCCGAGAAAAAACATGCACTACACTAACGGGACTAATGACTGAAGCAGTTACCGCGCCCGGAAACACTAAAAATGAATCAATAATAATAATAATAATAATAATAATAATAATAATAATAATAATAATAATAATAATAATAATAATAATTGGAGTTTGCCTTCCCTCTTTCGCACGTGACCTTGAGATGCCGCGTTAAAGAAATCCAAGTATAATATGTCAGAAGTCCATGTTTTCCCTAGTTCTATCTTGGTTGAGCCCTCTCAGATGGCCGCCCCGCCCACTGCGGGCGCGAGGCGTGTGCCCGCCGGCCGGCCGCTCTCGCCGCGTGCGGGTGGTCCGGCCGGAGCGCGCCTTGTGTCCACACTAATGCAGTAGCCCCGCTGAGCTTATCCCCTGGCGGCCGTGTGAGCTTTCAAGACGCCCTCCCCTGGGGCGCCGGAGGCTGTGGCTGCGGCTACCACTCGACTGCGCCGCGCCCTTTGGCCCACCGCCGCTCGAATGGCGGAAGCGGCGCCGCGGCGGCACGTGGCGAATTCTCCATATCTGGGAGCTCGTCGTAATCGATTGATCGACTTTTCGAGTTTCAGGGCGTCGGTGATCGATTGATTGTTTTTTCGTATTTCAGGGTGTCGGTGATTGATTGATTGATTTGTCGTGTTTCAGGGCGTCGGTGATCGATTGATTGATTTTTCGTGTTTCAGGGCGTATTGATTTTTCGTTTCAGGGCGTCGGTGATCGATTGATTGATTTTTCGTTTTCAGGGCGTCGGTGATCGATTGATTGATTTTTCGTGTTTCAGGGCGTCGACGACTGATTTATTTTTCGTGTTTCGGGAAGTCGGCGATCGATTGATTGTCACAGTGATAAGTAGGGGGCGGATTTTGCTGATCTATAATATCGCCAAACATGATCAATAAAATGCTCTTAAAATGTCTTTAAAATTCCCAAAAAGAAAAGAAAAATGACGTAAAAATGTGATCAAAACCAGTTCACATGAATTACGTAAGCTGTTGGAAATGTTACTGATATAATCGAGTCTTCTATTCCTTCATGTGAACTCAGCTTTCAAACTTTTGGTTTGAACTGTTCTTTACCAGGAAATATCTGTGTTTAGTTATCCGGAAATCGACTGAACCGTCAATGACGCTGACAGGCGTCACAATAATCTTAGATACATACTCACAATGGCGGACATGATAACTTCTGAGCAAAGAAATCGAATAGGCTTCCAGGTATATAGTCAGGAATTCTGTCGAGAACATTTGTTGCATCTTGTGAATATTTGAAGCAAGTACCATTGAAATGACATTAAAATCTATAAAATCAGGGGAAAATGCATTATAAATGACGGAAAAAGTTAAAAAATTACTCATTAGTCGAAATCGATAAAAAAATGCAAACAAATTACGTATAAAAATGGATCATTTCATTTTATCGTAATATAAAACGAATTTCTATACCAAACGGCATTGTTTAAAACTGAAAACGAAAGAAATTTCATGAAAGTCCGTCCCCTAGTGATACGTAATTGTTTGATTGATTGATTGATTTTTTCATGTTTCCGGGCGCGTCAACTGCTTTGGTCATTAGTCCCGTTTGTGTAGTGCATGTTTTTTTCTCGGGAGATGGCGGTGGTGTTCTCCCGCTGGATGGTGAGATCCGGCGCCGACCTACCGTCGGCTAGTGGGGTTTCCCCCTAACCAGGACTCTCCCACCAGCGGGGCACCGCCCAAGCCGGGACAAGCTCTAAGCTCCCGACCGGTCTCCCGGAATATGTCTCGAACCTAGGACCTCCCGGTCAGAGGCGCTGCAGTGACATCAGTTGATGCACTGAGCTACCGCTCCCGGTATAATACATAAGTAATTGTGTTTTCTGGCGCGCCAACGGCTATGGTCATTAGACCCGTAAGGGTACAGCATTTTCTTATCACGGGATGTGGCGATATTATTGCCCCACTAGAGGACGAGGTCCATCGTCGACCTACTCGTCGGATTGCGGGGTTTTCCGCATCAAGGTATCTCCCCATCGGGGCATCTCCCCCCACCAAGCTCCCGACTGGCCTCCCGACGTATGTTTTAGTGCATCGCAATAAAGTGTCAGTCTGAGGAAGTGTGAGGATAGGACAAGAAAGAGAAGGAAAGATCGCGCTCCCGGGCGGTCTGTAGCGCGTTAGTTAGGATACTGATCCGGCATTCGCCTGGTGTTCGGAGAAACCACGGAAAACTACCGATGACAGCAGCCGATTGCTAAAATGTTCCTCTCAACAGCGGCCAAATTCGACCTAAGTTTATAGCTAGAGTCGAAAATCCTGCCACCATCGGCTATCGAACCCTAGGATCTTTTCCTCAGAGACACTACAGTGACATCAACTGATGTTCTAAGCAACTTTGTCGGTGCCACGCGGCGGTGCGTCAGCTGTTTCATAAGGGGCTCGTTGATTTTCTCGCTCGCCGTTATGTCCAGCTTTCAAATTCCGTTTGAAGTAATCATTAGTAAATTTAGTTGGATCCATGAGAACATTGAACGACCGTGCGAACGCAGCGTACGTACCACTATCCCCATGTTGAGACGCCACCACACGGTTTCTTTAAAGCATTTCCGTATTCCAGTTTGCAAAAATCTATTAGCAACGAAATAAATTGGTATAGCTATTTTTTATTGGGCAAAATGTTAAAAATCATTTTTGTTAAATTCCATGGCGGTAGCTGAGATTTTGTGGTAATCCATTATAGATATAGGGATAATCATTCACAACATTAATTACATTATTGGTGTTGATGATTTTCCCTCTATCAACAACCACTTTTGTTGTTTTTTAAATTATACCATTTATAAAAATTATCAAAAACAGTTTTGGCAGCAAATGTAGGCTTTGTTGACAATTGTGTTTTAAATGTCTTGGTAAATAAATTATCATTTGATGGCATAGTTAAAGTTTTTCGGGGGTAAAGCAAGGAAAAGATTTTGCGTCCAAGTTTTTTATTGATATTTCATGTAGCATTAAGATAGAATTGGTATATACTATAAATATATTAATAAATTGAGTTTTTCTTTCAAAAGATTGTACAAAAAAGGTGATGAAGTGTCTCGCATTGATTATAGCGTAGAACTCCGTATAACACGGTCCAGAGCTCTAAAAAAAGGAGTGTCGCCAATGGATTGGGGCTAATTAAGAAGCTTAAGAGAGCAGTATGATATATTCTTCAAGAAGAGGAAATATAGTTTGTTGAATAGAGGAAGCGTGTGTATTTTCCGGAAATTATTGTAGTTTCAAAATTAGGCCATTTACAGCTGTAGTGTCATATATTTGCAGCACTCTTTCTCATCCTCCACTTGTTTCTATCTTTGGACTTTCGTTGGTCCCATGATCATACCAGAAATATAACATCTTTACAATTATTACCGAGTTCACTCTCTGGACGAAATTATTTCAGGAGAAAGTGATATTTAGAATTCCCATCATAAACTAGTGTGTTAACGGTACAATATCTTGTTTCGTCTTATTTGATAATTTAATAGATTGAATAGAGTTTATTGATGTTCAGAAAAACGGCAGTTTTGAGAACATTTGAGAAACAGCCACACTGAATTCCTTATGTACTAGTGATATTACTTATGCTAGCCGTTATGATACTGCTTCTTTATAGTGCAGGTTGTCAGACAAATATAAATGTTTCCACTTGAAACATTGAGTAGTTACTAAACATTGGTTGTCGTTCTCGTAAATATTTTGTATTTTCGACACGTCCCATTAAAAAATAACCATATTTCGTAACGACAGAGCAAAGTACTAAAATGTAAATCGCCAGAAAAATAGAAAAAGTAGAAATGTTGGCTAGTTCAACTTCATAGAGCGCTTTTCATTACCAGTTGAAAAAGCACTGTATGAAAGTTGAAGCAATGGTTATTAATGCACTCGTATGTCGTTGTGATAATACACATCATATTAGTGAATTAATACTTTAGATTACATTTTTTCGTATACAATATTATTTTAGTCCGCAATGTATTATTCCATACAATCAAGTTCTGAATACACATAATCAAGCGAATAATATTATACCTATTTGATTTCACACGATAGAGATTTTTATTTTCGTCATATTGAATGTTACAAGAAAACCAACTTATTTTTGTTCCACAGGACAGAAAAGCAAATGACATTGAATTCTATAACATGTATAACGCGTTTTCTCCATTTCTTTAAACAAGATAACAAAAGTTCATTTTCAAAGCGTTCAATATTTTTTTTAACTAGTAGAAATGTTCTTCAAATGAACTTGTTAGAGCACGTCCTAATAATGTCTTGCTGTTAATTTCAAGCGAACATCCGTCGATGAAGAAAAACGATACACAAATACACCACCCACCTATTACGATCTATTATTACAACTGCTTTGTTCGTGTACGTCTCGTTCTGTTGTTTGCTGAATACCCATCGGGTAAATACGAAGAAAAGTAATTGAATTGCATTTGCCAAAGTTCATGAACACATCCTATGGATATTATATTCGTAATATATGAATGGTAATAAACGAGTGGTGTTTCAAATGGAACAGTTGGAACAAAGCCGAACTCTCCACTCGCCGGAGTGTCTGGCGGTACAGTAACAATGGCGACCATTGGCTCCGGAGGTGGCCGAGGAACGGAGAACTGTCGTCTAGCAGATCGCTTCCTCCTTCCGGAACAGGCTTTCGTCGTTGGGGATCACTGGCGGAAAAGAAACAAGCAATATATAACAATGAACGATCCGGCGAGAGCTTATTCTCGCAATGAGCCCTAGAACGCGTGTGTAGATTGAAAAGGCGGCAGGTCAACGGAGGTCTCGAGCTAGTGTTTTTGTTGGCATTCGATTGCATTGTGATACCAGCCTTTACAGTATAATGTAATAAAATGCAACACAATTAAATCTCGACAACTTAAATCACCGTAAGATCTTGGTATCACGATTTTTTTTCCATTCCCAATAGTTTATTCTTAACATATTCTAATTAATTTACGTCGATAGCTCCTAAAAGCTGAATACCTCCAAATTTGCGGTGTTTAGAAGTTCGTTCACTCTTCCTAGCACCGGCAAAGGTGGTTCAGGGCATCAACTGATGTCACTGCGATTCTTCTGAGAGAGATAACTTAGGGTTCGAGTTCTGACAGTCGAAGAATTTCCGACACTAGCTACAGAGCTAAGTCGAATTCAGTCGCTGTCTGGAGGCGACTTCTAGCGGCCGGTTGCTTTGATCGGTATTTTTCAGGGATTTCTCCGGCCAACACCAGGCGAATGCCGGAGCAATACCCTAACAAAAGGGCCACGGCCGCTGCGCGATCTTTACTTCCTCTTCCTTGTCCTATTCTCACCCCTTACACACACACTTACAATAATATGCACTACACTACCACAAATGCCGGAAGACCGGACGGGGAATTGCAACTTGTCCCTGTTGGGGCGGTGTCCCGCCGGTGGGAGATACCTGTTCGTGAGAAACCCCGCTAGTCAACGGTAGGTCGGCGCCGGATCTCGCCATCCAGTGGGGGAAGATCACCGCCACCTTCCGATGAAATAGCATGCACTACACTTACGGGACTAATGACCTGATTAGTTGACGCGTCCAGAATCACTAACAATCAATCAATCGGGAGACTAGCCGGGAGCTTTGATATTGTCCGGGCTGGATCGGTGCCACACTTGTAGGAGATACCTGGTTGAAGGAAATTCCCGCAAGCCGACGTAGGAAAGCGCAGAATCCCACCAGCCAGTAGAGGAAAGATCACTGCCACCTCCTGCGATTAATAAACGCACTACACTTACGGGACTAATTACCTTACCCATTAACGCGCCTGGAATCACTAAGCAATCAATTGAGCAATTGCGCGTGTTTTTCTGGAAGCAAATTAATGAAGTCTTACGTTCGTGAAGAAGCTCACAACCTCGCAATATTAAAGCACTCCGCAAATGCATAACATCTTTCCCTGTCCGTGAAGACAATCTGTTGTACTCAAGTACTTTAAATGGCGAAAACAATGAACAATACATTAATGCAACTCGTGTTTTACTGCCAATGTCAAACTAGGCAACGTCTTCCTTGTCCTATGCAACGTGAAATAAGTTTTAACACATTCTTATACAAAGGAAACTTGGAAGTTTCGTCGTCTCACTTCTCAATTCCTTGTTTTATAGAAATTTTTTAGTTGTCGAACGTACCACCAATGAAATTTCAGGCTTTTCGTAGTATCGAGTGAAAACATCTTGCGGTTGGAATCTTTGTGCACTTCGTCCAACACGTTCTAGGAGGCACTGTATTCTCCAAAGGTCACGTACTCTCAGCAAGAATGACGCTAACCACCTTCAGTGAATCATGAAGTATCTTTCGTACAATGCCTACAATGGATGCAAAAAGCTTCCAGAAGTTGTTCACGAAACTAGCCAGATCCCCTTGCGAAATCCATTAAATGCTTTTTCTGCTTTTGGTACATCATGGATACAAGTATATTGGACACGTTGATATCGAAAAGAAGATTATTAATGACTTTAAAAAAGCTCATGGGATACAAAAGCGATGCTTAGGGAAAAAGTTTGGATGTACACTTGAACTATAAACAATGTCAATTACCTCTCTCTTTTATGGATTTACAAACTCTGCATTGATTTTAACACAGTTGTAAAGGTTGGAATATGTCGAAAAACTACTGAGACCACAAAGATCTTTTACTGGAAATGTAACGGAATTCATCGGAATAAGCGAAACTTAATAATCAGAAGAGCCGTCACTATGGAAGTGCATGAAGAAAACCGCACCGGAACCCTCTTAATCAGAGACCCTGAATATGGACCCCAACCGCCCCCATGATATGGGGTTCTTATTCTGAGAGATTTTGAGAGGTCAAGGTAAAAATTATGTCATACAATCATATTTGTTCCAATTCCAAGGAGAATTATTGCAAAAATAACAACAAACAAAAATTGGTGCTACAACAGCTCGCACTTTTTCGCATTATTTCTTTACGTAATATTATATTTGAACATATGAGTGAGTTTTGAAAATTTATATGATCACAACAAAATAACGTTTCATTCATTATAAATTCATTCAAAAAGTTTAGAGAAATAATTTGGAGGCGTTTTTGAGAAAATGTAGTTTCGAAAATTGCCAATATTTCTCGCAGAATTAGGCAAAAACTATCCATATTTTTATAAAATTGTACGTGAATTATTTAAAGACCTAATTTTGAAGAAAAAACTAATAAAGTAAAAATGAATCTATCTTCAATATAGTGGAAGCGGGAAAACGCCGGGGAAAAAAGTAAACGAGCTATTTACGAAAATTCAGAGAGTTCAATGAGTTGGGCCAGCAATATTTTAAAAGCCAACTTTGTTCCATCTGAGAAAAAATTTGAAGCATTTTCTGAGAAAATTTTGAAAATGTTGGAGATTTAAATACAATGCCCCCGAAAAGCGCAATGTGCGAAGTAACAGTTTTGAATTCCAGGGGCATTGTTCAAAGAACGATTAGAGGCAGAGGTAGAGAAAGAGACCGACAGAAAGAAAAAGATGGAGAAACAGGCGAAGAAACAGACAGACGGAAGAATCGGCGTAAACCAATTTTCGTTATCAAGCGCCCACAAAAGCGGATTCTAAGTATCCAACACGATTTGCTGCATACTACATTTTAAAATATTTACAAGAAGAAGAATAAACAAAATATTACTTTACAAGAAAAAATAACTATAAATTTGTTAAAGTTAGATATGCCAAACTCCTATAAATTAAATAATTAATTACATTTAAGCTAAAATAAAGTTAGTTTTAGTTTATTATCAAGAAAAATCTCTCCCTCTCAGCTGATTAAGCCTCAAGGCAGCAACTTACTGTAATCCAGACTAAGCAAAACTCCCGCACAAGCAAAATTCCCGCCTTCTCAGGGAGTGCTGTGGAGGAGAAAAAAAAGAGAGAATGTGACGTCGATGCTTTAAAATGTTTTAAAAATATTTTCATAAAAATCAGTTGTGAGAGTGTTTCATCCTCGGACGTAGTACGCAAAAAATAATCTATTAAAAATGAAATTTAAAAAAAATACAAAAAAGTGTTGCCACAACTCTTCTTGAGGGATATTCTATTGGGCTACAGCCACTCCCCACCCCATATTTCCATGTTGGTGAACCTAATCTGAACGCTCAACTGAAGAGTTGTTCTGGAGAGTAGAGCATTCTTTCAGTGTATTATCAGGCGTCTTATATTCCATGGTTTCTCCAATCAACACCAGGCGAATGCCGGAGCAGTACCCTAACAAACGGGCCACAACCGCGCGCGATCTGTCCTTCCTCTTCCTTGTCCTATCCTCTTCCCTTACACACACACAGTTACACTAACATGCACTACACTGCCACATTCCGGGAGATCGGTCAGGAGCTTAGAGCTTGTCCCAGCTGGGGTGGTGCCCCACTGGTGGGAGAGTCCTGGTTAGGGGGAACCCCACTAGCCGACGGTAGGTCGGCGCCGGATCTCGCCATCCAGCGGGGGAAGATCACCATCTCCCGAAAAAAACATGCAGTATACTAACGAGACTAATGACCAAAGCAGTTGGCGCGCCTGGAAACACGAAAAAATCAATCAATCAATCAATCAGGCGTCTTATTAAAGAAAATTTGTACATTTGCAAGCTCCTATTTCACAACACATCGTTCCGTTCTTTTAAATTTATATTCAAATATAATTTCGTAGTTAAAATTATATACGGACGTACAAACGCGGGTTACTCGAATACTGTTTAATAAGCATTCGAACACTTATCCACTTTCTCGGTATTAGAAACCGAAAATACTTTTTCAATCAAAAAATCGTAGTTTTTTCGCTGCAGCATCACATAAAGACGGCTCCATACATTCGGCATTCGCGGAGCCGGAAGCTAGTGCTCGCCCAATCCCGAGCAGCTGACGTGTTCGGCGAATGCTCACTCCCTTTCATGTGTCCAAAAGACCGACACGCAGTGGGTAGGGCGAACCCCGAATGTTCGTCACTTGGCAAATAGCGAGCAACTCATCCACACAACTCGGGATTCGACGAGCGGTTGCTCGGTGTTCGCCGAATAACGAATGTGTGGAGCCGCCTTAACTTTCTCTACACTGCGAATAAGCATGAGAGAAAGTATCAAGGAATATACCGATGAGTCAATGATTGGGAGAAAGGAGTAGATTCAAAGCAAGTCCACCACATAACATGTCGTCAGTATAACCAAGCAATTAGCACTTTGCTGAGTGAATGCCTGTGAGCAAATGTAGCTACAGTCCAAAGGTATTGTGCATTCAGCCGTGAGTTATTTTTGGGTACGCATTGATGCCACACAAATTTGGGAGGCATGAACACGTAAAAAAGCTCCACGTGTATTTACAACCATTGACTAACTTGTGTTGGAGCTATTTTATTCCCTAATTTTCTTGTCATTCCGCCATATGGAGAACGTTCGCATGATAACAATATATTTATGAAACTACAATGATATAAAAGTACATCTTTAAAACTACCTTTTCGAAAATATTATTTACATGCATAATTCTATTATTAAAATGTAGTTTGTTGCGAATTGAATTAAAAGCTTTATGAAAGAAATCAATGCGAGTTCTTTGAAGTTCGGAATTTATGGCTTGCCAGTTTGCATTAGTTTGACAACTCAATCTACACGCATAATATTCTCATCTGCTTTCCGATATGATTTGTCTTACATTATTCTTACAATATTGATTTTAGTGACAATGTTGGCTCAATGTAAATCACTCGTGAAAAGGATCCTTATCCTCGAACTACACGGATTCAATTGGCACTGATGCATAAATAGTTGATGCTCCGGCCCATATATTCCTCATACTGACGGAAGAGGACTCTTCACAGAGCAATGCGATCTTCGGAGATGTCCAGCTGTTTTTGAACCTGTCTAAAATCGCCTACTGAACGGCCTATAAAAAGCGAACATAAAAGTAATCGATTTTTTAGTGATTCCTATGATAAATACAAAATTCGGTCTGTGCTTTTGGCACTTCTACACTCCATAGATTTCAAATGAAAAATGTAAAAATTATTATTCATTAAAGAAATACGGAATTGGGAATCTAATTGGAATAAAATTATAGTTTTTTTTCGCTGATTAAGAGGTTAAATCTCATTGGACAAGTATTTCGTATCTATTTAAATTATATTTTAAAAAAAATGATTTCGCTTTTGATCTGAAGGCCTTATTTTGACCTTCTGTACATGAGCCGCCTCCGCTGTGCCTTCGTGTTTAATTGAATTATAATATAATCTCTCTCTCTCTCTCTCTCTCTCTCTCTCTCTCTCTCTCTCTCTCTCTCTCTCTCCCTCTTTCTCTCCCCCTCTCCCCCCTCTCCTAACCCTCTCTCCCCCCTCCCCTCTCCCCCTCTCCTCTCTCTTTCGTTCCTCGCTCGCAATCCGTGTTTGGTCCGAAGCATCCCTGCCTGTTCCCACCCATCCTCTCCACCCGAATCCGTTCTTTCCTATCTCGTTGCCGCCTGTCTCGCCCCATCATCTCGTCCTGTTCCGTCCCATCGAATCCCGCCTCATCCCTACCCGTCCTTTCCCCGCCGTTGTCTTCAGTCTTCAAGCTCCGCCCCCCCTTCCCGCCTTGCTCACCCCCCCTTGGCCTCGTCTCGTCGCAACCTATCCCGCCACGCCTCCCCCCCCGTTTCACTTCATCCCCCACACCCAACCGCCTCCGTCCCGGTCACCCTGTCACTTCGCCTGTCACGTCAAGTCCAGCGCGCCACGCTATGCCCTGCCACATCTACCAGACCATTATGTATATAATGAACGAATAAGTGATGCGTGAATGAAAAATAAGTAAAAGAAAATTCACCTAGTAAGACCAAATCAAAACACTACTTAGAATTAAGAAATAATAATAATAATTATTATTATTATTATTATTATTATTATTATTATTATTATTATTATTTTTTTTTGTGGAAGTTAGGTAAGCCAAATTACAAATAACTATCAAATTAGATTTAAGCTAAAATTAATTTTAGTTAGTATTAGCTTATTATTAAGTAAATCTCCCTCTTAGTTGCTTAAGCCGGAAGGCAGCAGTTTAATTGTAAGCCATTTAGTTAATAAATTTCCGCCTCCTCAGGATTACTGTGAAGGGGAAAATGAAGGGAAAAAAAGAAGAAAAAGTCATACCACACCACGCTGTACCCCGTTTCCGTCCCACGCGCTGTTCGCCGAAGCCCGATCTCCGCCGTGCGAGGCCCGGGCCGTCCGCACCCGCCGAGGCCCGGGCCGGCCGCCCACGCCCCGCTTGCTGGCCGCGGGGGCGGCGGGGGCCGCTCAGGAGGTTGTTGGCGCTGATTTACAGCGGGGCTCCCTAAACAGAGGCGGAGGGGCGACAGGCGCCCGCAGGGGGCCCGGGGACCGACCCCCGGGGGCTCCGGCGCGGGAAAGTTGACAGGCGGGCGGCGTGTTTTCCCCAGAAGACGCGACACGCGACAAAGGCCATTATAGCGCAATAAAACTAGTCATCGCACGGCAAAGGCCCAGCCGGGAGTAACGGCATCCTACGCCAGGCTTTCAGGCGCGGGCGAGGACGGGGGCGGTGACGGGGGCGGGGGCACGGTTGCGACTGCTTTGTGCCTCGGCGACAGGTACAAGTTGCCCGCAATCGGCTGATGAGCCGGAATGAATTCCTCCTTTTCTTCTCAATTCACGGGCCCAATGAGGGGCTTTGGAAGTAACGGTCAAAATATTGCATTGCATTAGGGTGAACACTGAGCTACTGATGGGTTGCAAGCGAGTATACTGATGTGTTGTTAAGCGTCTGCGATCATGCGACAATGTTTAAAAGTGCGTGTTGTATCTCTTGCAGTGATGTGAATGAGAGTTGTCAGAAATATGGTGAGGTATTCTATCACGATTCTGCATGCTTATCACTGTTACGTACCAACAATACACATAGCCTTTTCGGGCAGAAGTTTAAATGTCTTTAATCTCAATGTGATTCTTCCAGATATTAATAGAAGACTAAGACGTAATCTCATTATAGTATTTTAATGAAAAATAAATAAAGCTTCTCCAGTCACATTGTAACAATGCCAGCACAATCAGTGGCGGTTGGGAAACAGAGAAAATGTGAATAATATCGCATATTAATTGGCAATTACAAGGAATACCAAACAGCAGTTTCCTTTCAGTTTAAATGAAAAAAAATTAAATGTAGTTTCTATTCAGATTCTGTAACGGATACAGATACAAGTATCAGTAAAAAGTATCATCAAAGAAAGACAGTCCATCATAAGAAATCAGGAGCAGCTTTCTGTCACGAAGAATACAACTGCAAGATCAGGGCGGGTAATTCTTCAAATATTTGCTGATACATCACTACATCTCGCTAGCTGACACAATGATTGATGCTTTCTCTGTTTCACAGACAGCAATTTCTTATATAAACAGGCTTACGAAACTGACAATGCAGCTATGAGAAATCTCTGAAAGACCATGTCTTAACACCTCAGCATTTTTTCACCGGCGAGGTGGTACAGAAGCTCGCTTTTTCACGGCACTGCTGCGCCGAAAGTCGGTCCTGAGATTCTTCTCGGCAAATTTGCTGTGAAGATTTGTGAATTCCTACAATGAAACGCGATGAAGTCAAAAACTCTGAATTGGTGCTTAGTACCATCAGTTCTTGCAAGAAATGTAGTGTGGAGATATTTAAAAACTCTGGGGCGTAATCTCAAAACCTTTTATACTCTGTAAACACGTTCGTTGAATCTCGCAAATTATGTAAAATTATATTAACTATGAAAAATATGTATTTCAGTAGTTATAGTTGCATTTGAAAGAATTAAGACACCGATGAAATCTTTTGAACACAAAATTATTACATTCGTTATCCATTTTGTAGAAATTGATTGTGCCTTTCTCTGTTAATTGAAAGTCAAATTTCTCTAGAAGAAAAAAAATAGGTAGTATTTCAGAAGTCATGCACATATGATAGTTGCATATTAAAGAATGCACATTAAAGAATGTTTTCCTCGTACTACATCGCACACTCAAAGTCCGCTCAAGAGCTATGTCATCGTTTCCAGGCTGATTACTTACAAAAGCAAATAATATTGAAAATGAAGTATAATTAATTTTCATAGAAGTTATCATGAATTTTTATGTAAATATGTTCAATTTTACTTTCTCGCTCTTGCGAAGGTACTTTGTAAGAAATGAAAGTTAGGTAATCGTTTGCGGAAAAAGGAGCATTTTCGGCAGAACTATTATTGCCGAGCCCTGGTACCAAAAAAGTGGATAAATCCCCTTGCCAAATAAAGAAAAAAATCCTCTAACACGTGGTGTAGCCAGAATCCATGTTTTATAGGTCCTTGATACCGAAAAATCTATTTAAGGCAAAACAGCTGTTCATCTGTGGACAACGTTAGCGCCTAAACTGTTCAGCTGATTTTCTTGAAAATTTTTAAACGTCGGCCCGAGTTGGATCCATACGGCTCTTCTGTGACTTAGTGGTATGAGTAATGGCGAGTTAACTCTGAGGATCTAAGTTGGGGGTCTCTGAGCGAAAAAAAAGGTTTTCCTGGTTGAAAACACTTCTGCAGGTTTAGTTGGTATAAAATACCGGGTCAGTTAGAAATAATACGAGAAAGAATATGCTTTCTAGCACTACTAGTTTTAAATAAATAAGGAGTTCATGTGTGTCAGACTCACCCAAATGACTACTCTGAAATATGTTGCAAAAATGTAATCATACTCATACGATTTTCGCATCATTTATCAGGTAATAAAGACCCGACATCAAAAATATTTCATCATTCCATCATTCACCAAAAGTATACACCCGATCTGAATGCGTGGCAGGAACATGACGTAGTAATTATTTATATTTTTCAACCATATTTTAGTACTAAATTGAAGAAACGTTCTATTTTTTGCGTGAAAATGTAAAATACATTAAGTGTTCAGCACAATATATTATTTTTTGTAAGTCAAGAAACCCAAAATTATCCAGACGTTATGAAATTCGCCATTTTATTGTCTTTTATAGCATGATAGCATATATATAGTGGAACGTACGCCCGTGTCTGATGGTTTGAATGTACTGAGAGTTAAGGCTGTGAGTTCGAACGACTTCGGGATTGAAACGTGACGGATGAAGATATTTTGTCTCGACTTTCATGTCACTTTTGGTATGGAAGGTCTTGCCATGCGTTGTCTCCACAAACAAGGAAGCGAATGTAGTATTTTAAATTCACAAAGCTTCAGGGAGAATAATGGCAAATATAACTGAATCTGAGGAGAATAAACTACTTTAAATTGATTGGTCTCCAGGAGCCGGACAATTAAATATTTTTGTTGCATCCTTTTGCTCAAATTCTAGTAAATGAAACCGAAAATAAACTGTCAAAAAGGAAAAGTGAGTAAACTGGCAAAAGAAAAGCCATTTTAAATGGCTTCAGGATGGCGGTCCTAAATCGCCATCCTGACTGAGGTTTTCTGGGTTTACTCAATCGCTTAAGGAGTATGCCGGGATGGTCCCTAGTTTTGCACTCCCAGACGTAAATATATAGATTGCCCTCCCCCTCTTATATGTTACTACCCTATATTAATGTAGATTTAGAGGTGAGGCGAAAGAGCGGATCGTATGGCCAGAGCCTCGCCATTAATAAAGACATTATTATTATTATTATTATTATTATTATTATTATTATTATTATTATTATTATTATTAATATTATTCAATTTCCGAGCTTTATCTAATCATCGGAATTTGCGCATATCCGAAACCGCCTGATAACCATTTTTTTTTCTAGAACACCGATAGCCATTCAAATTCTTATAATTGGAGTCGTGTTGTAAATACAAAGAAATATGTGAAATAAAACAAACCGAAAATAAATGTACAGGGCTTTCGCGTATCTATTGAAACCTTAAAATCCGCATCCTCTTGAGGGAAAGAGCGCAGACTTGCCTGCCATTCCACGGCCGGCGCTTCATCAATCACTGCATCAGCAGGCAGTGTTTGACGCGGGGACAACGGTCGGAGCCCCGAGACAGCAGAAAGGCTGGCTGCGAAGCGGGCCAGGGCGCCCGGCGCGGCGCGGCCGCGGGAGCGGCGGGTGGCGGAATTCCGCGTTAGCCCCGGCGCTTCCCACGACGCTGACGCGCCGCCCGGCGCCGCGCGCCCTTCGGCGTCGCCCTTCGGCGTCGCCCTTCGGCGTCGCCCTTCGACGCCCTCCCGCGGAGCAGCGCCTCTCCGCCCCGCTGGCGAAACAAAAGGCGATGCTTCCGAAGAAGCGCTCGTCCCTGCTTTCTTCGGTTTGCAACGGAGCTGCCTACCATTTTCTTCTTTCTCGGTCTCTTTTCTTTTTCTCTTCCTTTCTTCTTCTCTTCCTCTTGTCTTCTTCTTCTCTTCCTCTGTCCTTTTCTCTTCTTTTCTTTTCTCTTCCTCTGTCCTTTTCTCTTCCTCTGTCTTTTCTCTTCCTCTGTCCGTTTCTCTTCATCTGTCCGTTTCTCTTCATCTGTCCGTTTCTCTTCCTCTGTCCGTTTCTCTTCCTCTGTCCTTTTCTCTTTCTCTGTATTTTTATCTTTCTCTATATTTTTATCTTTTTTTCTCTTTTTTAAGGAAAATAAAGAGAAATGAATGCATGAAAAACGAAAAGAAGCCGAAAAGCGTTATAAAAAGGAAAGCGGAAGAGCGCGTAATAAGCGCCACGAAGCGGCGAGGCGCCAGTGCCGAACGCCAGCCACGGTCGCCAGCCGGCCGCCAGCCGACGCCCGCCGCCCCCGCCCGCCGCCCAGTCCCGCCGGCCGCCCGCGCCGCCGCCCGCCGACTGCCGCCACCGCCCAGTCCGCCCGCCGCCGCCGCCCGCCCGTCCCGCCGGCGCCGACCCGCCCGCCCATGCCCGCCAGCCGCCCGTGCCCGCCCCGCCCGCCCGCCGCCGCCCGCCCGTCCCGCCCGTCCGCCCGCCCCGCCCGCCCGCCCTGCCCGCCGACCGTCCGCCGCCCGTCCGCCGCCCCCCTGCCGCCGCCCGCCGCCCGTCCCGCCGCCGCCCGCCCGCCCGCCCGCCGCCGCCCGCCCGCCCGTCCGCCCGCCCGCCCGCGCCCGCCCGCGCCCGCCCCGTCCGCCGCCCCGCCCGGCCCCGCCCGCCGCCGCCCGCCGCCCGCCCCGCCCGGCCCCGCCCGGCCCGCCCGCCCGCCCGGCCCGCCCGGCCCGCCGCCCCCGGCCCCGCCCGGCCCGCCGCCCGCCGCCCGCCCGGCCGCCCGGCCGCCCGCCCCCGGCCCCCCGCCCGCCGCCGCCCGCCGCCCCGCCCGCCCCGCCCGCCGCCGCCGCCGCGCCCGCCCCGTTCCACCCTGGCCCGCCCTGACCCGCCCGCCCGTGCCGTCCCGCCCCGTGCCGTCGCGTCCCGTCCCGTCCCGCCCCGCCTCGCCCCGCCCCGCCCCGTCCCGTCCCGTCCCGTCCCGTCCCGTCCCGTCCGGCCGGCCCGGCCGCCCGGCCGGCCCGGCCCGGCCCGGCCCGGCCCGCGCCGTCCACCCTGGCCCGGCCCGCCCGGCCCCGTCCCGCCCGCCCGCTCCGTCTCGCCCGGCTCCGCCCGGCCCCACCCAGCCCGTCCCGCCCTGGCCCCTGACCCGCCCCGCCCGGCCCCGCCCGTGCCGCCGTTGCGCGATGTGTCCAAGCGGCGACGAAAAGTGCCCACCCCGCCCACCCCCGCTGCGTCAATGGAGACGTCTGGTGGCGCTCAATGGCCTGTTTATGGCCGCAGTGTCACCGCCCCCACGCGCGACACGTTGACTTACAGCCCCCGCGGGCGCCCTCCGCGGCCCGGCCCGGACGATCCTCGCCCGGCAGTAAACCGATCATTGTGCCCCGACAGAAAGCGCGGCCGGGGGCGAGGACCCGGGCCATGGGCGAGCGACGGACGCACGGGATGAGCGCCCCGAGGTACGGCCAACCTCAATGCGGCGTACACACTACACGAAAGTCCACGTCACCAAGAGTGGAAGTCTGGAATAAGTTGACTTGAGAAGAAAATTGTAAGAAGGTGAAAGGAGTGGGAAAAACAGCAAAGAAAAGATATAAAGAAGCCGATTGATAGATTAGTGATTCCGGGCGCGTCAACTATAGAAGGATTTTCCTAAGGATGAGCCAAAGTGACAGTTCGCGAAAACATGTGAACATCACATGTATTTCAGAGATGTATCCCTCCGCCGCGACAGCTGTTCATCCACGCCCCTTCGTAAAGTGCTAATAGGTCCTGTGAAAAATCCCTATGCAGAGTCTAAGAGTTTCGCTGAGGTATATGCACGTACGCAAGTCCGGGAAATATTTAAATTGAATTTCATAAGTGGAGAATCTCTTAACACTCTCTCACAATCAGTAAAAATATCTGCCACGAATGTAAATAGAAAGCTCGCCACACATCAGGACAAAGGCCGGAACCGCGTTCATCGGTACGCATATCGCATTCAAGTATCGGTTTTAAAATAAACATAATATTTATCACACAAAAAGTAAATTCAATGAAATGTTAATAGAAAAAAATAATTTTTACAGAAGAGCACATAACACCGCACTTCCTAATTTAAATTATTTCTCGTGTCGCACTATATTTTTGTCGGACGAGTACATCACGAAAGGAAGAGTCGAAGCCATTTACAAGTTAGCCAACTGCAAACGAACGCATGCGGGAAGGGAATCTAATGGGCGCCACCTCTTCCGGTAAAAAGAGACGAAAAATTCATTAAAATTGTTAATAATTATTTAGAAGTGTCAATGTTCTTGTGCACCAAACACTAATACACGACTGTGCCTATATATTCTGTATTATTTTGTTTTACTAGGTTGCTACTATAGAGGCTCTGTGCCATACAAATGTTTCTTTCAATTTGGCGATTTAAAAAGCAGTCTGTTAGCAAGGTTTGTTTTCGCTCTTTCATTTTATTTGAAAATTGTTATCTGTCATGATATTTTATTGCGCCGCCTTTTCAGCCGATATATGCCGTGTTGTAGAGACAGCAAAGCTCATAATTTATATTGAAAATGAGAATCTCGCGTAATTAGAGAATACTTGTTAAAAATCTAGAACACAAATGGAAGACTCAATAGAACAAGCCAATATGTTGAAATGGAAATGGTGATGATATGATATGAGCATCGAACAAGAACGTTGTCATCATTTAGCGTCATGGGTCCCGCAGGAAGGTAGCAGATATGTAGGACGACAAAGAAAATGGTGGGCAGACCAGTTCAATGAGATAGTAAGCGGACAATGGATTGATTGATTTTTTGTGTTTCCGGGTTCGTCAACTGTTTTGGTCATTAGTCCGGTTAGTGTAGTTCATGTTTTTTCGCGGGAGATGGCGGTGATCTTCCCTCGCTGGATGGCGAGATCCGGCGCCGACCTACCGTCGGCTACTGGGGTTTCTCGCTAACCAGGACTCTCACACCAGCGGGGCACCGCCCCAGCCGGGACAAGCTCTAAGCTCCCGACCGGTCTCCCGAAATTTGTGGTAGTGTAGTGCAGTTAGTGTAAGTGTGTGTGTGTAAGGGGAGAGGATAGGACAAAGAAGAGGAAGGACAGATCGCACGCGGTCCGTGGCCCGTTTGTTAGGGTACTGCTCCGGCATTCGCCTGATGTTGATCGGAGAAACCACGGAAAACTACCGATTAGAGCAGCCCGCCGGTAGAATTCTCCTCCAGACAGCGACTGAATTCGACCCAGCTGAAAAGCCAGTGTCGAAAATCCTGCCGCCGTCAGGACTCGAACCTAGGACCTCCCGGTCAGAGGCGCTGCAGTGACATCAGTTGATGCAGTGATCTACCGCTCCCGGTCGGACAATGGATAATAGTGGCAACCAACCAGGAAGAGTGGATATCACGGTGCAAATTATTAACAGACCTACAAATAGTCTGTATGTTAAATGTACAGGTGGTGAAAATACAAACTCAAGCATTGTTTAATGATTTTAAACAACCAATGGTGTTAAGAATCAAGTGACTAATATTTGTCATTCATAACCTCCATTACCCTGCCTAGCATGGGGTCCTTGCCCACAAGGGATATTAATAGCTATTAAATAAATAATTAATAATAATAGCAAATCATTATTAGTTCCCGAGGGCAGTAAAAGAATTTCCACATCGTGTGCATCATCTGTCAATGAAACACAATTCCTTCAGAGGTATGATACACAAGGCCCTTTGAAGTATAAGTCTCATTGCTCTTAGGCTCATAGGATATTCCTGTTGAAAACTCTCCCGAATTCCTCAAGAGTTGATTGCAGTACATAACAACAATACAAGACAAAAATATTTTATTTGTAAAGCATCACAGGAAATTTCCCATAAAGGAAGTTAAGCACCGTTTTCTGATATGGAATAAAAAAATGGAGCTATTCGAAGTGGCTATTCTGAGGTTATTCGAAGATGAAAATGAATGTATTTAGTCCTACTTATCAGTTTTAATGCAAGTCTTTAATAAAATATATTTAAAATCAATAAGAATAATCTCAATTTATCTTGGATTCAAATTACAAATAGCATATGCTCTGATGTGAATACTAAATGAGTTACTGATGTAAAACACATACATGTTCATAAATGTGTGCACAGAGAACATGAACTCGAACTGAGAGAAAAAAGTGGACCACGGATGTCAAATGAAACTTAAAAATTCACATAAATTTCTGCGCGAAAAGTGAAGCAAAAAATTAGATCTATATAAAAGAGGAAACTGAAATAAAATGGTATTGAAGATGGACAACTACATTCCGAATTGTAGACTTCTGGCACAAGATAGATAGCGGTCAAGGGTACTAGGGTCTAATAAAGAACACGAAATCAAGGTTGAAGTTACTATAAAGAGCCAATGACGTAGTTGGATTAAGGTTTGCGGTTTTACAGCAAAAGAGCAATGAGTTGACATAAAATGGAGGCGAAAAGGAAATAGATCTTTCACTCCGACATTACGAGGTGCACTGGGTGATGGATGAAGCAAAACGTGAGAGGTAACTAGTTTTCACAAGAAAGGATGAAGATCGTGAAAGGATCAAAATAGTCGTTCCTAGTAAGGAAAGAGACCACACGAAAAGGGGAAATGAACAGAAGTTGATACTCCCAGGCTAGGACAATATTTCGTATGAACATATATTCTGCTCAATAGGCAATTCATGATGACAAACTGTAATCATTACGTTCTTCTTTTTATTTACCACTCACAATAATTAAGTGTTTAAAATCATATTAATTCACTAATGACATAAGTGTGTGGATTGTTTTTGCAACTTTAAACATCAAACCCAAGTGTTATTTAGCGAAACGTTTCGTTACTTCAAATAATGTAATAAAAACATAATCAGGAATTAGATTTCTCAGCTTATTTTCTTTCGAATTCAGGTAAATGCGAAATAATATAATATAATACAATACAATATAATATAATATAATAAAAAAATTTCCGGAAGGATTATTAAGGCTACCGTAAATTAGCTATATATGTTACTAATGTCAAAACACTCTTGTAAAGCGCTAATGCGCTGTGTAAAAAAATTCTTTAATAATGTGACAAGCCAAGAACCATGGGATTAGTTTTTGATGTTAAAATCATATTCAGCGTAATAATATCAGCATTATTTGCACCTCGGAAGTGAAAGAATACGAGTTGTTAGGACAACGGATCAACAAGGTTTAATATTCCATGCTGGGTCACAACGTTGTGCAAATGGACGCGGCCCCGAACACATTATGAGCAGAAGATGTGAAGAGGGCGTTGGATGGTCGTGATCTTCAGAAAGGACGCGTGGTGCTCTAGAAAAATTTTGTAGAGAGCACACGGAAGCGGTTGGTGAGGTGCGATCGGATTTTCAGCATAGGCTGGGTATTAGGTAAATGATAGTGAACCGGGAAGTAATGTTTAGTTTGAGGTCTGAGAGAAATAATTGGAAGTCGGAATTAAATAGACTTCGTGTTTTGAGGAGATATATATTAGGGTAACTCCGTATAAGGACGAATTTTCCAATAAGTAGTTGAATATAGTCAGTCGCGAGTTCATACAAAACAATAAAGTGCACCGCATTTAAATTTGTAGGTATATTAAGTCCTATTAACAGCAATCGTCGAGGACATTCTGGAACTTTCTTTAATTGAGAAAATAATACGCAAATCGGTAAACCCAGGAGTCCATGAACATCATTCTGCTAGTCAGCCGAGAAGCCAGCGATCAAGACTACGAACGTAATTACAAACGTAAACTTACGAACTATAGTCAAACCTGTACGGTGCTTTAATGTTTTAAAATGAAAAGTATTTCACAGAAAATTAATAGAATTTTAATGCATAAATTACAAGAATAAACTTTAAATTATTATTGTTGAAAAATGCTGGTAATTCACAGTAGTTACCGTCAATCTAATAATTGATTTCAATCTATAGAACCTCCAGGAATCGTGATTCTATATTGTGACATACCAAAAATGACGGACATTTTATTAGGCAAATAATGGTCAAAATGTTGTAGATATTGCACAAGATGTGGGTTTCTATGGGGCAGATACGTGGATGACACCGTAGCAACGCGAAACGAGTTTGTTTGGAAGCAGGTGCAGGAGACACCGTAGCAACGAAAAAAACAATAGAGAGAAAAAACATAGCGAGCTTTGAAGGGTGGACCAGATTGGGAATTAGGGCATTCCGACTCGTGTCGTGGTGGTGAGCGGATCGCTTGTGCGTTTTTTCTTGAGGTTAATTATCAAATCGGAACTTGTATATTTCGTGAGTGAACATTGAAGTTGAACTTGGAATATTTCCGCATTAGTTGTAAAATTTACTGTTTTACCATTGCAAACTCGGACTTGTAATATTTTCATGAGTGAACTGGAAAGTGAACTTAGAATATTTTCGCGGTGAAGTTAGAAGACTTGACTAAGAAATTTTACCAATGAATTGTGAATTGCTAGGTTAGGTGATAAAAGATAATATTAGGATATTATTTCGATTTGGAAAAAGTAATCACTTTAAAATAGGTGCGCACCTGAGGCGCAAGACGAAGAGTATAGGTAGTGCTTGTGAAGTGGTTGGAGGAAGTTTCGACTTGGTCGCTGATCATCGTGGACTTCAACTAGAAGTAAAATTGGTCTACCCTACGTGGCGACATCGAGCGACATGCGCGCGAAGAGGCAAGAAAAGATAAAAGGTTCTATAACGCTGTTATTGCAATAACAAGAAAAATGGTCATGACCTAAAGATAAATTGTAATAATCAATGATAATTGATAACTTTGGCCTGCATAATAAATTATAATTCATAGTTTGAAAGAAAGCTGGTTCTCATTTGCCATTATGTGCAATCCTAGAGTAGACATTTTAGAATTATTTTCAGATTCCTCGTCACTCCGTATGTATGGCAGATTGAGTAATTGGTAACGGAGTAAGTAGTAACAATTTTTTCTTAAGAACCCGTCGGCCGAGCTACCGGGATTTACATTTATTTGTAATATATCGGAAAACAAATAGATAATCAGGAATTCAAGTGTAATCCTTTTCTGGCGCCCAAATTATTTATAAATTCAGAAATTGATTACGATTTACACATTATTAGAAATGGACGTTTCAATATAGAATTACACGTCCACATGCAACAGGTAGGAGTGTATGTTGTGTGTCGAACCCACGGTTGAGTTGAAAGTAAATTTAAGAATTTAGTGTTGAAATTTCACAAACAGCTAGCCTACCGCGGAGAGTGATAAGAAAGAAAGATTTATCACAACAAATAAAAAAGACATTAATTTACATCGTGCTCGGAATTCGATAAATACATAATGAAACACGGCTTCATTTCAGATTAACCAAAGATTGTAAGATTTTAAAATGATTTTTTCAATATGCTTTAATTTTACATCCGCACTTTGTATTCATATTTGAATATACAGTACACGTGTGAAAATGAAAAGGAGTAATATATTTCGGAAATAGAGGAAGTTAAATTGTATATCATGGAGTTTTGTAATTCACAGAGAAAAGGAAATGAACATCCGCTGCATTTTCGCAACTAGCAAACGGAATCAAGAACAATGTTGTCAGTTAACAACCAGAAGACGAGGCGGAGACAGAGGTGGGGATACAATAGTAATGATTGATTGATTTAATGACTGATTGACTTGATTGATTGACGTTTCTGGGCAAGTCAACTGTTGTTGTTATTATTCTTGTTATTGAAGTGAATATTTTATCCCGAGAGGTTGAAGAGCTTCGGCTGGATGGTGATAATTGATGACGACCTTCGCGTTGGTTGCAAGTTCCCCCTTCCCGTCCAGGTTGCTCCATTCTCTCTTCCAGCGGGGCCCGCCCCAACAGAGACAAGACCTTAGCTACCTACATGTGTGGTAGTGTAGGTAATGTGGTTGTAAGGTGAGAGGATAGGACAATGAAGAGAAAGGAAAGATCGTGCATGGTCAGTAGCCCGACATTCAAGTTACTGCTCCCGCCTTCACCTACTATTTTAATAGGAGAAGTTAAATAAATCTACCAGAGCCGTCGGCCGCTAGAATATTTTTCCAGACAGTGGCTGTATTCGACCTAGCTATACAGTGTGTGGGGATGGAGTTGAAAGGTGAAGATGACAAAGACGAACAAGGAATGGCGAAGGTGGCAACGCCGACAGGCATTGAGGAGAAGGTGGAGAAGAGCGCAGGATAAAGGTGAAAAGGCGTTAAGAAGGGGACCACAACAAAAGGAGATGGAAGGGAAAGAAGTGAACTTGGTATGGATTGCCTTTTTTCCGTCTACTGAAGGTACGGCGTTTTCCACAGTGGTCATTCTTGTTTGCAGTGACTTCCTCTTTGTCCTCCCAGGAAGATAATCTTCAATCGATCAACACATTTTAATCGGATTACGAATCACGGTGGCCTGTAGATTTGTGATCATATCGCTCACCTTCCATCTTTGGGTGCCGACGTATAAATCTCTCTCGATTCATGCGTCATTTGGGGTGAACAAAGCGGGTCCACAGCAGGTTTTCCGGGAGGTACTCCTGCTTCCCCTACCCTTCCATCATTTACATCTTACCACCAGCGTAATCACCCCATCATCCAACTCTCAAAACCATTCAACCTGTGTTAGGCAAAAAGGCTATATTCTGAGTACCATAATAATGTGCGCAGCTGGAAACCTAGAGGGGTAGAGGGCAGCACTGGGCATTTGCGAATTACTGCGCTGCGTGAATCGTAAAACAAAGGAGTCGTGCCAAAGCTCGTAAATCGCTGGCCGCTGCAACCTCATGTTAATTCCGAGCGCGTGGAGGCTCTTCTCGTGTTGTAGCCCTCGGTCCAAGAGGGTCGTTTCAAGTTCTCGGTCGCAGTGCGCAACAAAAAGCGACAAATTTCGAGATTAATTCCTAGAATTTTTTTGAAAACTTCGCTATGCTTAGTATGCAAAACTGCGCGAGGCGGCAGGCTCCCGTCTCAGGGTGTTGCTATGAAGCTCTTTTTTTTTTTTTCAATTTCCTCTCCACAGCACTCCTGTAGAGGTGGGAATTTATTTGCATGATGCGTCCACATTGCGTTGCTGTTTTATGGCTTAAGCAGCTAGATGAGGGAGTGGACTTTTCTTAATAACTAAAACTCACTTAATTTTAGCTTAAATCTAATTCAACAATTGTTATTTAGAACTTTGGACACCTAACTTGAACAATTTTTTTTATCATACCAAGTATTAGTAATGTTCGTTCGTCCGTTTCTTTTTTCTTAGTAATATGAAGCTTCTAACAGACGAACACACGAGGGATGCAAGGGGATACCGGAGCCATTGCTTGCGAATAACGTGATAGTTGGTGGGCCAGCCAATGAAGTGTTGCCTCTAACTTTAGGTTACTCGTCCGCTGCATTACGGTCCATCCATAAATTACGTGTGGTCTTTAGGGGGGGAGGAGGATCAAACAAACCTTACCTAATCTTACGTGAGAGGATCGTCTCGGCAAATATCACGTAATTGTTTCGCTAAAAACAGTGCTAAATTGCGAGAAAACAGACAAGTTAAGTAAAACACGTTTCCGTACTAAAATATGGCTAAATTTTGCACAATAATTTTTAATCGCGATTATGTCAATACTAGAATATGGATCATAGTATACTGAGAAAAAGAATCTAGCAAAAATTACCAAAATTACAGAAATGTTAAAGGAAATTACCGAGCGATTTTAGAAATGCAATAATATTCATTGTAATTCAGTCACTCTAATTTCCGAAATACTAGTCATATCTAGTCTTAAATAAACATAACTAAGCAAATTATTCTTTTAAAATAAATCTCAATGCAATCAATCACAAATTAACGTATTTACCTAAAAAATTCTCATTTTGAAAAACCTCAAGTGAGATTAGAAGGGGGGGAGAGGGGGTCAAGCCAAATCTCACGACATCTTACCAAGAGGGAAGGGGGTGTCGAAAAATCGCCAAAATCGCCAAAATCGCCTAAAGCCATTTATGGACAGCCCTTTATGATGGGCGAGGACTTCTCCTCGCCAGAAGAGAAATGGCATCAGTTACCACTACGCGCGCAAGCATATAACCGTCAATTGATTGATTGATTTTTCGTTTTTCCGGACGCGTCAACTGCTTTGTTCATTAGTCCCATTAGTGTAGTGCATGTTTTTTCCTCGGGAGATGGCGGTGATCTTCCCCCGCTGGATGGCGAGATCCGGCGCCGACCTACCGTCGGCTAGTGGGGTTTCCCCCTTACCAGGACTCTCCCACCAGCGGGGCATAGCCCCAGCCGGGACAAGTTCTAAGCCCCCGACCGGTCTCCCGGAATATGTGGTGGTGTAGTGCATGTAGGTAAGTGTGTGTGTGTGTGTGTGTGTGTGTGTGTGTAAGGGGAGAGGATATGACAAGGAAGAGGAAGCCAGATCGTGTGCGGTCCGTGGCCCGTTTGGTAGGGTACTGCTCCGTCATTTGCCTGGTGTTGATCGAAGAAACCACGGAAAACTACCGGTCAGAGCAGCCGGCCGCTAGAATTCGCCTCCAGACAACGACTGAACTCGACCTAGCTGAAAAACTAATGTCGAAAATTCTACCGCCGTCAGGACTCGAACCAAGGACCTCCCGGTCAGAGGCGCTGCATATAACCGTCAAGCTTCAACGGGATCTTTACATTTAATTGCGAATTTCTGAGTACCTCATGCCTACCCAAATATCTTAGGCGTTAAGGCTGTAGCTGACGAGCGTTGTGGACAGGGAAATGATTTACAGTTTTTAAAGTTTATGTTAAATAAAATTTACTTACAAAGAAATGACTACATTGTCCTTTCAAGGCTTTTTGATGGAATTTTTAGTGGATGATAAGCTTTAATTCAAGTATGGGCGAATATATAACGTGAAAGTTTGCTTAGATATTGATGTTTTAATGCAATTATGAAAACGATTATTTTCATTTGTGGTTTGATTATTTCCCATTATACAATTTTTTCCATCTTAAAAGTTGTGTTTTTATTTAATGCTATATTTTCCGAATGAATTTGGTTAAATATCTCAGTTCCTCATATTCTTTTTCTCCCCTCATCACAGTAAACTAACGGCATGCAGTAGCAAAAATGCTGCTGAACTAAACCGCCGTGGTTTTCCAGAAAGTGAATGAATGAAATTGGTAAAAAATAATAAATAAAATACACTAACATTATACTCAATAAATTATATATTTTAACAAAAACAACCTTCACGAATATTCCAATAACATGCGAACATGGTGTATAGTATGTGTATAGTACGCAGTGCATAGTATGGCACGTAGTATAGAGTTTACAGAATAGTACATAGTATAGAGTACAGTGTAGTACATTGTGAAGGGTACAGTGTAGTACATAGTATAGAGAAATAAATATGAAATGCAGTACATCAATTCTATTTATAACAAGAATTTCAAAAAGAAATTGCTGCTCCATAACACAACACGTGAACAGCAAATATTTAACGCCGGGCGGACTCCTTGGAGATTGGCTTTTGCACGACGCAAACTGCGTCGCAAACAGTAACTAAATGTGAGAATTCAGTCGGTGAGCACAAATTTTGAATACACGGAATAACAAAATGAAATAGTTGCATATTTTGTCAGAATCGAAACTGTTTCTTTGTTTTGTATTTTTCCCGAGATCCTGGGTATCTATCAAGACCACAGGCACCTCTCAAAAGCCCAAAGACTGCATTGTTTTATTTCAATTTATGCTCGCATTGTAAATTAGTAATATAGATATGAATTTACACCGTGATCCGACTTTTAAGGGGAGGTGTTAAGCCATGTGGATGAAAAGTTTCGATTTTTGATTTTCGTCGGTTTTCTATTCTGTGTACTTTCAGTAATGATTTTTTTTAGGGCCTTTCAAACGGGTTAAAATGGCATTTGCTCATATATCAGCTTTTGTATTTTTGGAGCTCTCTAGTAGTATAATTTAGCAATATAACAATTGGTTAGCACCAAAAGATGCAAATACATTCTACCAAAGAGTTCCAACAATGACTTTGCATGCACGGATGCAACGATAATGGGTGAGTGACGACAGCAATGAGTAAGTGCTATGCCATGAATTTCTTAACACTGTAAAACTTCAAACTCGTTTTTCTCAAAAGTTTTTTCAGGTGCAATTGCCCCTTTTTCAGAAACTATATTTGTACATGCAATAATGATTTTTTTACACAATTTATACCAGTATATTAATGTCTACTGAGTTTGTGTGCACCGTCTTCATGCAAAAATGGCATTGTAAGAAAATATATTAACAAAAAATGCAACAAAAAAAGGTGCATTCAATTAACATTATATTAAAGCTTTACATTCATAGATAAATATCTGAAAAAAACCTCAGTAAATGTACAAGATGTGTCTAAATCAGCATGCCAAATTTGATTTATGTTCAGCTAATAGTTTGTGACAAAATTGGTTACAAACTTTGAAAATTTAACATTGCGGGCATAGGGCTTAACATCTCCCCTTAACTGAACCCAGAACATCGGAGGTGAGGCTGGTGCGGGAGCGGAGACGGGAGTGGGGGCGGGAAACGGGGGCGGGATTGGAGAGGGAGAGAGTGGCAACAAGAGCGGGAGCGGGGAACGGAGTGGGGCTGGAAACGTGGACGAGAGCGGAGATTGGAGAGGAAGCTGTGGCGGGTGCGGGAATGATTTGGGACGGAGATGAGAGAGCGGGGCGGGTCTAAAGGAAGCGGTGCGCAGTGCTGTCCGCACCTTAAAAGAGCGCGTCCTTAGGCCTAAAAGACAGAGAGCCGAGCAGCGCGGTCAAGTGACACTGGAATCTCTCGATATTCTCTGACAGTCACGATTTAACCCTCTTGCATGAAAAATGAACTAAAAACCGTTCAATTTTAGAAATTAATTACGTACGATTGCAAAGACTTCAAAAACATCTACAACATCAAGTAACACGAACAATCTATTCTCCCATCTTGTGAGACACTGTTTTCCAACTTAATTGCACATTTTTGCATGAATTTGAGAGATGGACCTTAGTCCATCATGCAAAATATGATGCGAGAGAATACTTATTTACAAGCAGTTCTAAAATTAAATGTTTGTAGAACTGTGTACCTTGAAAATGAATATTCTCAAATTTGAGATGAATCTCATTTAATACGTAAAATATACATTCTCTTCAAATACTTTTTCTGTGATAGGATTTCAAAAGAATTGAAAATGATCGAGGAAACAAAATAAAATTTTCTGAATTTATCTTCAAGCCTGAACTCATTACAGTTAAGTTGAACTGTGAGCAATATACCTTCTTGGTATTTTCTTTCATAATCAATTGCCTTTTTGAGCCATTACTCACGTAGCACAATACGTTATCTACTTAAATATTTTTTAACATTTTCTGTATAAATAATGTAAATATTCTTTGTCGTGAATTAAAAAATAGTGTTTATTTTATCGAAATCGTTTATTTTCTTAATTTGAAGTTACACATCAATTGACATATACGACTAAAATACTGATTTATATACAGATAATCTTCAATGTTCTTTTTTACAGTCTTTAAGTTAATATGCACTTGGAGATTTATCTTCTCACAGTTCACATTTTCGTTTATGTAAACGTCACTCCCACTGTCCACTGTGCTTCCGTTCATTGCGATGCACTCCTTTCACAGGTCAGACTAGACTGAACTGCCGACCGCCCGGATGGGGGTTTATATCTGGCAGGCGCCGAGCGCAGAAGCTTCCAGAATTTTGCAACCAGACTGTTGCTCAACTGTTTGCCTATGTGAACGATCATATCAGGTGTTGATGTGACCCATTTCTCTACAATCCCAACGTCGATTGTCGTCTTTTACCACTAGAATTGCGTGCGCCTAATAATCTCTTAATAATAGCCTTTATAAGCTTTTCGAAATATTTACTTGTTTCGGGCTGCATTGCACGCTCTCCAGCTTGACCTTTCGATGCTCTTTTTACCGTATCGAATTCTATTGCCCGACTTAATGCTTCAACTAAGCTTTTCGGTTTTGCTAACCTTAATGCTAGTTCAGTTTCTGCGTCCTGGAGACCGCCAATAAACCTTCGGACGGCTGTGCATTCGAGGTCCTTTTCTGTGTAGCGTCGCGTGGTTCGGCGCCGCGGCGTCGGGCCGCGCCGGGCCGCGCCGGGACGCTTCGGGGAAACCCGCTCTAAGCCGGATGCTAAGTGGGGTGTGAAGGCGACGGCGCCTCGCCGCGCCGGCTGGAAAACCCGTAGGAATCCAGGCTGGAAATTCCCTGAAAGGACGCGCGCGGATGCGAGGCTAGAGATGTCGGTTGCAGCCCTGGAAGGGCTGCCAGCGAACCGTATGACGCCCGCTGCTTGTAGGGTGGGGGCGAGCCAACGGATATAAGGCCGCACCGACAGGCGCCTCGTGGGATACGCTGGGTGTCGAAAGACGAGGTATCTCAGTGCATTCATTGCACGTGATCTTCGGGTCGAAGATCGGTTTGGCGACAGAGCCATGTAACTGGTATAGTTACGGACTCTATGTCCGACAGCTTCGCACCTCGCGTTGCTTTTGCTGCTTTCGAAGCAGTGGTTCTGAGCGAGGCCTAGGGACGGTCGCGAGGTTTCCTGGCTAAGAGAACTGAAAGGTTGCCAAGGGTTAGTTTTTGTATTGTAATCTTTGTACATTAACTGTAAATATACTGTAAATATATTGTAAATATCAATCAGAGCAGTCGTCTGTGTTTTTCATCCTAGTACGTCACAGAACCTTTCTTTTCTAAAACTGGTGGCAGCGGTTATCGAAAACTCACGTCGGGGCGCCGCATCATTCCTGTCATTTTTCTAAAACTGGTGGCAGCGGTTATCGAAAACTCACGTCGGGGCGCCGCATCATTCCTGCCATTTTTTTTCTAAAACTGGTGGCAGCGGTTACTCGAAACTCACACCGGGTGGTTGTACCAATTGCAGTTAATAATGGTTACAACAGATCAAATACTCACGTCTATCAATCAGCTTAGTGGAAGCAGTTACTACGTTCGCAACGAACGGGGAACGCGGAAGTCTGCAGCAGTCCGCGGGGACATCAGTGCGGCATCAGAGTCATCGGTGCGCGCTGATTAATCAGAACAGCACGCGTAAGGACAGTGTACGCAGTTAAACGTGCACACGCGTCGTAAATACGTGGCGCCGGCAGCATCGCGCACGCCACGAAACCGAAAGTGCGGTGTTTCGGTACGGTAGTTTCGGGCGGTACAATCCGACTCGGAACCTTTCTTTCTAAAACTTGGAACTGGTACTGGAACGAGCTGATATTGGTACTGGAACTGGAGCAGCCGATATTGGTACTGGAACGAGCTGGCATTGGTACCACTGGAAGGAGACATCCCGGACGAGAGGAAGGAAGGAGGCCAGAAAACCGGATCAGAAGGCGCTCACGCGACACCGAGGTCAACTGAACGTAAGTTGTTTTTGTTCTGGCCGGGATCAATTCAGGCAAAATGGCTTTCTTAGCGGGTTATAGGAAAGAGGTGCTTGTTAGGGTCGCGATGGAGATGGGGGAAACATTAGAAGGGAACGAGACCGTGGTTAAACTTAAATCGATCATTACGGAAAGCGAGCAGTACGAGGAATCATTCGTGAAACAACTCGCTGACCAAGAAAAGAACAGGTCGCGGAAATACGCGAGCAGGAAAGAATACGCGAAGAGAGGCAGGAAAGAATACGCGAGCAGGAAAGAATACGCGAGCAGGAAAGAATACGCGAAGAACGGCAATTTGAACTTGAAAAGCTTAAACTAACGAATCAGGCTCCCGCGTGTATCCATAGGTAGTAGCGACACGGAAATCGAACTAATATTCGTATCAGCCAAGTCATGGACAAATTTAAAGGCGAAGGCGACGATATTACGTTGTTTTTAAGTGTTTTCGAGGCGCATGCTCGCCAGCAGCATTGCGCCGGTCGAATGGGTAAGCCATTTAATGGGTTTACTTCCTAATGAGGTGAACAACTGGCTCGTAGTAGGATCCGATACACCGGATCAAGATTATGACCAAATTAAAGAACAACTATTAGATATGTTCAAGTTTACGGCGGAAAAGTGCCGTCAGATGTTTTGTAGTCACGTAAAAGGTGCAAAGACCACTTGGAACGTCTATGCACGTGAATTAGCTAGTTATTGTAAAAAATGGATCTCAGGTTTAAAGGTAGAAACATTTGAGCAATTGCTAGATCTCATTGTAACAGACCAGATGAAGCGGAAGGTGCCGGCGGTTATGCGTGACCATTTCATTGATGTGTGGGGTGAGGTTTCTGCGTCCCAAGATTTGGCACGAAGGCTGGACACCTACGAAAACAACCGGGCTAGCGGATATAAGAAGGAATTCTCGCGTTCAGCAATAAAGAGCAGGCAGGCGAACGGAAATGGCCGAAGGTGACGGAAAGCGCACCGTCCACTTCCAAAACAGCAGTGCCGAAGGTAGCTAGTAACGCGGAGTTCAAAAGCCGCAAGAACGGACGTGTTACTTATGTAAAAACCAGGTCACATAAAAATATTGTCCTCATATAACCATAAACCTAGCGAGAAGATGTGTCACGTGGCCGACGCTAGTGCGCCAGAGTTATTGTCTCCACACATTTCTTGCCAAAATTTGCGGCGAAACAGTCACCTGTCTCCGTGATACGGTGCGACGATTGACGTCATCAATGCAAAGCACGTCACGCCGACAAATACACCGGCGAGTCCGTATGGGTTCAGCAGCCCTGGACGAAGCGCCGAAAAATCTACCGGTAGCCAAGGTAGAATAGTAGGGCCATTCGGTACTCTTGTTACAGAAGCCGCAGTCGCCAAGAACTGCGACTTGCCTTATTACATTTTTAGTAATCGTTCTGCTACGATTTTGAAGGAGATAAAGCAAGGTTCTTAGAACCACAGCCTATCTGCGCTGTACGGACTAGGGCGCAAGCGGTTGCTGAGCGCGAAAGGGCGGAGGCCCCGGGGTGCGAACAATGCGGCAGACGAAGCGCCTCAGACAATGACGAGGTAAGGAACCGACCGTGGGCCGGACGCGTTCCAGGTAAGCGTTTCGGAGAAACCGAGGATGAAAATAGAGTTGGTCAGGGCGAGGTCGACGCCCGGGCAGCTCGGAATCAGAACGATCAGGAATCTGATTAGATTTCGGTAGCATTGCTTTGGCTCGTTTGGACCCCACCGAATTTGAAACGGCTCAGAGACAAGACAAGGAGCTCGCGCCGTTGATTGAGCGTGCGGAAGGACCCGAGACGGATCGGCACGATTATGTTATGAAAAACGGCCTATTGTTTCGTGTCCGGCATAGTAAGCGCGGAGGCAGTTCTCTATGTTAGTAATACCGCGGGTGTATCGTGGCACGATCTTAAAACTTTGTCATGAAGTTGCTCACGGCCATTTAGAGGGTCACAAAAGCAAGATGCCATGGCCAAATATTTCTTCTGGCCGAATTGTTATAAGGATATTGAAAACTATGTGCGTAGTTGCGACAGTTGCCAGCAGTAGGAAACGGCGGCGAAAAACTTCGCGCGCCTTTAAATTGTTCCTATAACGGGCGAGGCATTCGGAAAGTGAATGTCGACGCGTGTGGCCCATTTCAGAATCGGTCACCGGAAACAAGTTTATTTTAACGGCGATGTGTTTAGCCACGAAGTATCCGAGGCTATTCCGATACGGGACCTAACTTCGGTCACTGTAATTGAAGCATTATTAGAATTATTCAGTAGAATAGGATTTCCACGCGAATTGCAACCGACCAGGGCACCTGCTTCACAAGTGCTTTGACAGCGGAATTCGCCGAGCGGTTTGGCATTAAACTGGTGAGAAGTTCGCCGTATCACCCTCAATCAAACGCAGTCGAAAGAATGCATCGAACTATGAACCGGCTTATGAAGGTTCTGTGTTTGGAGGCAGGGACAGGATTAGGGAATGCCAACTTCCCGCTATTATGTTCGCGTTGCGCACGAGTGTGCACGAATCATTAGGTTTTTCTCCAGCCGAATTGGTGTACGGAAGAATCTCCGTACCCCATGACACTTCTTTATAGAAGGCTTGCGGGAACTGCGGAAGGTAAAGAAAATTCTGTAGTTGAGCATGTATTCAAATTAATCAATCGTTTGAAACGCTCCCGTGACCTAGCTCACAATAGAATGGCTGAAGAACAGCAGAAACGTAAAGTGTGGTATGACCGGAAGGCGGTCTCACGTACTTTCGAGATAGGCGCTAAGGTGTTGGTTCTCGCACCTAACAGGACGCGAAGCTCGCGGTTCAGTGGATAGGGCCGGCGAGATTCGCGAGAAAATTTCAGACATAACTATGGTCCAGATGCCGGGGCGGAAGGAACCCCGCGTCTATCACATTAATATGCTTAAAAGATACCACCAGCGGACAGAGTACTTGAATGTGCTTAGTTCTACGTCTGTGACAGACGCAGGTGACGAAGACGCGCTAGATCGCTATGCGCTTAAATTGGATTGTTGCGACTTTGACGCGGAAGAAATGCTGAGCGGGACTGAGGTCGAACCTGAGTTTCGCAACGCTCTGAAAACGGTCATTTGTAAGTACAGTTCTATATTTAGTGAGAAACCGGATTGACAGATATCACTACCATGGATATCGAGTTAACTGATACCAGCAAAGTGGTTCGAAGCGTACCTACCGTACATCGCCGAGGCAGGCTAAAATATTGCGGAAGAAATCGATAGAATGCTTCGCGACAACATCATTGTGGAGGCGGAGAGTGATTATACGTCTCCCATGATATTGGTTGAAGCACCGGGCAAGAAACCACGGCCCTGTATCGATTATAGGCGCCTCAACGAAATTATTAAGACCGAATACTTTCCGTTACCCAATCTCGAAGAACGGATAGAACAGTGCTGCAGCAAAAATTATAAGTGTACTGGACCTTTGCAAATGTTTTGGCAGATCGGTCTTACGGAAAGGGCGCAAAGGTATTCGGCGTTCGTGACCAGTTTCGGCACGTACCGGCCGCTGATTACCTTTCGGAATAAAGAACGGTCCCTATCAATGTTGTCGTATTATGGGCACCTTATTGAATAAATGCCAGAATTCGCGGTACCGTACCTTGATGACATCGCGGTTTTCAGTAACACTTGGCAAGAACACATTCGACACCTCGATACGGTCTTTCGCATATTAAAATCCGCCAAATTGACAGTGCAGCCGCGCAGTGTTTGTTGCGCGGGCTAACGTAAAATATCTTGGGTACGTAGTCGGTAACGGAAATTGCGGCCGGCCGAAGCCAAGATACAAGCAATCAGAACTTTCCAGACCAGAGTCAAAGAAACAAGTGCGTTCTTTGCTCGGTCTGGTAGGATACTATCGACGTTTGATACCAGGGTTTGCGGAGCAAGCGGCAGCGCTTACTGATTCGCTGCGAGGACGCGCGCGCCAAGGTAAAATCGTCTGGACAGAGCATGTGAAACATCTTACAATGAGCTGCGACAAGCTCTAGTGAGAAAACAGCGGTATATGCACCTGATTATACCAAGGAATTTCGAGTTCAGGCAGATGCTTCTCGGAGAGGCTTAGGCGTGGTTCTCTACCAAGTAAATGACGGGAGTAGAACAACCAGTCGTTTTCTAAGCCGTAAATTAAATGATGCCGAAATTAATTATGGCACCACAGAACTAGAGTGTTTAGCGCTGATTTGGGGTTGGATAAACTTAGATTTATCTCGACGGGCAGGCCACAATTCAGGTCGAAACCGACCACAATCCGTTGGTCTGGTTGCGTAATACGGCCGGCAAAACCCCAGATTATTACGCTGGTCTCTTTTAATCCAGCACCTCGATTTACGCATCAGGCACAAAAGGGCTCAGAAAATGTTAATGCAGATGCGCTTAGTCGCATGTTTGATGATGTGAATTGATCCACCGGCGAGAATAGAACACGCACGTTCATGACATGTATAAATGTCGGTGAAATTCTATGTAAATAATTTTGTAAACTCAAAGGGTAAAATTGTTGTGTTTTTTATATTTTTATATGTAAATACATACATGTGTCAATAAACTCAGTTAAGAACGGCACATGATGTATGTAACGAATTCCACAATTATGTAATACTTCAATGCAAGTAAATGTTTTGTATTTTATATTTCAGGATTTCATGTAATGCAAGATGCGTCAAAATTATTAGTAATACTTCAATGCAAGTAAATGTTTTGTATTTTATATTTCAGGATTTCATGTAATGCAAGATGCGTCAAGAATTATTATGTAATATTTCAATGTAAAAGTAAATGTTTGTATTTCAGGATCATATGTAATTCAAGATGCGTCAAGAATACTTATGTATGTATATAGGAGTAAGGTTTAAATGTAAATGGCAACATAGCTTAGGTGAAAAGGGAGGGGACAGCCCAGAGATTTATTTCACACATTTCGATTAAATAGGTTTAATATTCTGGTATAATTATGTTCATGTTCATGAAAAATTTGGATGTAGAGGTCTCACGACCAGGTAACCAGAATTTTTTCCTGGGCATATTTTGCTGCGAAAAATTCTCACCCCGGCATGGAGGGTCTGTAGCGTCGCGTGGTTCGGCGCCGCGGCTCGGGCCGCGCCGGGCCGCGCCGGGACGCGCCGGGACGCTTCAGGGAAACCGCTCTGGCCGGATGCTAAGTGGGGGTGTGAAGGCGACGGCGCCTCGCCGCGCCGGCTGGAAAACCCGTAGGAATCCAGGCTGGAAATTCCTGAAAGGGACGCGCGCGGATGCGAGGCTAAGAGATGTCGGTTGCAGCCCTGGAAGGGCTGGCCAGCACCGTGCTGACGCCCGCTGCTTGTAGGGTGGGGCGAGCCAACGGATATATAAGGCCGCACCGACAGGCGCCTCGTGGGATACGCTGGGTGTCGAAAGACGAGAGGTATCTCCAGTGCATTCATTGCACGTGATCTTCGGGTCGAAGATCGGTTTGGCGACAGGCCATGTAACTGGTATAGTTACGGGACTCTATGTCCGACAGCTTCGCACCTCGCGTTGCGTTTTGCTGCTTTCGAAGCAGTGGTTCTGGAGCGAGGCCTAGGGACGGTCGCGGGGTTTCGCGGCTAAGAGAACTGAAAGGTTGCCAAGGGGTTAGTTTTTTTGTATTGTAATCTTTGTACATTAACTGTAAATATACTGTAAATATATTGTAAATATCAATCAGAGCAGTCGTCTGTGTTTTTTCATCCTAGTACGTCACATCTGCAACATCAGGATTTACAAGACGCATCAAACGAGCAATATCATCTCCGAGTTCTTGAAGACTTTCGCCAGGTTTCTGCATTCGAACCCTAAGTTCCATGTATTACACTTCTTCCAGATGTGCTTGTGCATACTGCGTTTCACATCTTCTAATATTGTGCTCGTTGTTCACCCGTTCTTCGGCCGGTATTCTGTGCAAAAGGTCAACTGTCCTGTAATGATACCTCACTTTTTGATCTTTTTGTTTGTAGATTTAAAACCTTCAGTTTGTCTTCTACTAGGTTTAGTATTTTTTTCGTTCTTCAATTATTTTTTTTTCATTAATTTCTTCTCGAAGCAGTTTATTATTCCGGATTATATTTTGTTCGAGGATTTGCAATAACTTTTCTTCCAAAATTCAATATTCAGCATTGTAAGTTGTCTCATCCATCTCTTCAACTCTGCCCCATTCAAATTTTTTCTTCTAATATTCTTGAATTTTCAGTCAATTTTTCTTCTAAACTTCTAAAATTTTCAATCGATGATCTAATACTCGGGATTTTTCGGTCAACATCTCTTGCAAGTGTGGCTATAAGTCCGCCAAGTTTTCGGCTTCAAAGAGAAAAGTATCTGGATCCTCCCCTACTGCCTTCATCGCTTCACTAAGGCGTACTTGTAACATTGCCTGTGTTCCGGCTGGCGTCTCTTCTAACTCTGTCTTCAACTCTGCCACTTTCAGATCCCGTAAAATTCAACTTCATTACGATATTAATTCACCACACGTAACTGTTTTACCAAACACCTCACACCAATTGTAACGGTACTTTGTGATGAATACAAAACAATACATTTTAACAAAAAGATAATTTTCTTAACTTACTAACTTCACCTTTACTTCAAAAAATTCAGTCTTCAAATTTCTATTCACGTGGAGATTTAGCTTCTTACAGGTCACTTCTTCGTTCAGTTGGACGTCTCTCTCACTGCGCACAGTACTAGTGTTCACTGCGATGCACATGTTTCACAGCTCAGACTGGACTGGATTGCCGACCGTCTCAGTGGTGGATTTATACCTGCCAGACGCCGAGCGCGGAAGCTTCTAGAATCCCCGGAGTCGCGAACGCTCGGAAATTCGGGATACAGGACCGCCGTGTATTTAGCATTATGCGTAAAAAAAGGTTACAAAAAAAGTTTGGAGCCGTTTTTGAGAAAATGTCGTTTGTGCATTTCTGCTCATTTTCACAGAGACATTTTTAGGTTTTGAGAAATTTACTAAGAAATCATTTGAATAACTTGTTCTCAGAAATGTAATGAATTGTTGTGTAATTTTTAAACAATCTAAATAATACATCAAAATGTTTGTTATTTTAATCAGAGCATATTCGCAGTAGAGCAGCATTTGAGAAAATCTTGTTTTTAAATATTTTTAATATTGCCCATATTTTATTCACAATTACATGAAAACTATTCATATTTTGAAAAAATGGCCTCATTTTAAAACATAAATTTGAAGAACAGATTTTATTCAGAGGAAAAGTCTTTATCTTCAATACCGTAGTTGTAGGAATTTGCGAAAAAAATGTTTACGTCTGTAGTTTTCGAAAATTCACATATTTCAACGAAACTGAGACTTGCGCCGTTTTATATCAGCCCTTCACGGTATCCAAAGGTACAGTTCAATAATAAATTTGGAACTATTCTTGAGAAAAAATTGAAAATGCCCTTGAGGCTCCGCGAAAAGTACCCTCAAAAATTTAAATTTAAATTTCAAATTCAAGGAGCCTCTGCGTCAGCTAAATCGACGTGGATATAGCAATTTTGATAAATACCTTCCTTACGGTTTAGTTGCAAGCAGTGGTCACAGACACGGACAGACGTTTTGTCGTAAACCACTTTTTCGGTAACAAGGACTCACAAAGCGTGAATTCTGATTACATGTGTTAGAGAAAGTAATATATTACATTTTGGAGCATAAATTAATCTCTTTCTCAGAGATCTACAATACGAATTTTTCTGCCAAAATATTGTCGTTTTTCGCTGCAGCATTTCATTACGTTCTCTGTACTATCTATGTAGTATGCAAGAAAGTAAAACACTCAGTGTTAAGCACTATAGTATTCCATGTATTTTATTTCAATAAGGCTTAATAAAATGTATGAAAATATTTTGTTACACTGTCTCACGGCTGTTCCGCTACTTACGTGATGCTATTGATTTCAAGTGTAATTATTACTCAGATTGTGAAAATAATATGTCTGACACTAGCATTATGAAATACATGGAGATTGCTCCACTTGTGGTAGAAAATTATTAAATAGAAGAACAAATTCAGAAATGGTAAACTATATAAAATAAGTGTATTTTCGCCAAATATAGGAAGAGCACCAAACCTAGCAAGCCTCTCATTGGTCGTAAATGTTACCATCGATTTTTGTAAAAGTACGACTTACCTTGTTACTACATATCTCTTCTTCATTTCCATGATGAGTGGAGGCAGTAACAAGATGAGACATACTTCATATATAAAAAATATAAATATTACCATTTACGAATACCTGCAGACTCCTGGCTGGAGTGGCTTATCAGGTCGCTGCTCCAAACACTCCAATTGCAATATTTATTTATTTATTTATTTTACGTCCAAAAAGCAGTTAAAAACTGCGTATGACGTGCTAGAATAGAAAGCTCGCTTAAAGTAATTATTCTTTATTTATTTTAATTCGTTCCATTGAACAGAGAAAAATATTGCAACAAATTATCGCCGCTGTAGAGATCGGCAATTATCCTACCTTTCATATCGTCACTATCATGTACGGAGTTTCAAACGTAAGTGGTGGTAGGTTGTGTTCATACACCTAAAAGCAGCCTCAAAAACTTGGCTTGCTGCAGTCCCAAATCCGTTCATTTTTACAGGTTGTTTCATTGGGAGAACATCGCGACATCAACGCATTTACTTCGTTGCGCGCTAGGTTTGCCAACCCCGACTTGAAGATGGATGGGGCCCTTATGAGGGCTTTATACACCTTCAAGTGCCATTTGCAAACACAGCTTACACAGGTTGTGAATCAGTTCCCGGCGCATTGCTTTCACAATGGAGAACAGTGCTGTTAAGAAGCATATATTTACAAGCGACACAGGCCAGTTTTGCAAGAGCAGCTTCAAAGTGTGTGGGCCACTTTGAGCAGACTTTCGGTGTGTTATAGAAAGAGAAGTATTACTCATCATAATTTTCGTGCCTTGCTTAGCGTATTTTTTAATATTAACGTGACACTGAATTGTTTATATTAAGGAAGCATATTAACGCACATCGCTGAAATATTCTGATATTCATTACTTGAACAAGAAGATGCGCACATACTTCCCAATGATTGTAATCGTGTTACAAGTGAGACGATATTTTAACGTTACTAAAATATGATAATTATTTTCGTAATTATTTACAAAAAAAACTAAATTATCATTATTTTTTACAATGAGTAATTTTATTTACATTTTATAATATATGATTAAAGTCTCTATCTAAAGGGTTTTAATGCACAATCAGGATAAGATAAAAAATTAAAGTGGTCATTTATCTAGTTGTACATGAAAACTCAGTTTTTCATGATGATTTATACTTTTTGAAAGTATTTACCGAAATAATTACCGTATTTTAACGTCAAAATATCACCTCACTGGTTTAATGTCAAGTATTGGTATCACGACAGTGCAAACAATCAGAAGTACTATGGAATTTGCTTCTCATTTAACACAACATGTAATCATAGTGTTTTAGAAATATCCACAGTACCGTCAATATAGCTAACCTTTATATAAAAAAAACTTGTAGTAGCAATTTAGTGTTGAAAAAACTGATTCATAACAATACATTTTACCACACGTCATCATGTAAATTGAAGCACGTGCATTGAAGCAAAATGGCGGATGAGATTACCGGTCCTTAATTTAGGGTATTAATTAACGGAATTAATTAATTAATTTACGGAAATTAATTTAGGGTATTTTTACGTTTATGAGATAAGTTAACTAAGAATATTAAGTTATACAGTGAAGTGAGGTGTAGTGCAGTGTAGAGCAGAAAAATAATGAAGGAAATGTTTTTAGTGTTATAGTGAAGTGAAGGATAGTGCAGTGCGTTCTTTATTGTATCAGTGCGGCTTTAGATGATAGACGTTTCTTTTCATTTTCATAAAATTTAATGTTTTAAGAACCATCAGTTTTTATACTATTATTACTGTTATGGTTATTATTATCATTTTAGCATTATTATTACCATTATTATATTATGTGCATTACAACTATTATCTTATTTATGTAATTAACTGCCACCGGGTTACAACCAATTGCAGTTTATATAAATCTATCTTATCTTGTGGGAATTCTGATTGGATGTTGTTGACGTTCTTATAAGAAGAAATAAAAGAAGTCATCTTCGTCAACATATCAGCTTTATTAAGATAGCCGGCTTTCGACGGCTTTGCCGGCACAGTCGCTCGACTTTTGCCGACAGCAGCGAGACTGACGATGACGGCAAACCCGGCTATCTTAATAAAGCTGATATGTTGACGAAGATGACTTCTTTTATTTCTTCCTATCTTATCTTATCTTCCACAGCCCTAGTGCACCCCACGAGCGTCTGTTACCGCCGCGGCACCGTCCCGCCCCGCCCCGGCCCGCCCGCTGCCAGCACCTGCTCAACTTTCTCTCCGGGGCGTCATCTCCGCGGGGGGCGGCTCCCGGAAAACTTTCCCGCGCCGCTTTTTGGCCACAGAGCCACCGCGCCGCGCCGCGCCACGCCGCGCCCCACTGCTAAACGCCTCATGAAAGCCCCCTGCTTCCAAGGACGAGAGCAGGTGAACAGAGCGCACGTCGCTCCGTACATGCCTGGGCTGCTCGCTTTTTCCCCGGCTTCCCTTGATTTCGGAGATGTTTTTCGATACGTGCTCTACTCTCGTAATTCAATTACGTGAGCGGTCCATTATTCTGGAGGGAGGAAAGTGGAGCGATGTAAAAGGCCTTTGGAAGTTGGGTAAACTCGCGAGAAACACTGACGTCGAACTGGATGTTATCAGAAGAACGAGGAGTTGAGTTGAACGGGTCACGTTCCGTTCCCTCAATTCCATTTCACTTAAAATAAAAGCTTTTAGATTGAGATTCATTGCGATTAAAGCTTTCTTTCGATCGTTAGAACGATGCAATGAAATCTAGAAGTACTTTTAAAGTACAACAAAATTGCAACTGAAAATGCGAAATGTCTCCAGGGAACTTCTTGCAAGAAATGTATACTCTCCTCGAATTATTTTGAATTATAAATAAAGCAATAAGACCAAATATGTAAATTCACTACAAGTACGTATATTCCTATCACTTAGGGAAGGTGTCGTTACTTCGTTTGGAGGCTTACTGAATCATTAATATACAAAAAATAGTTTCGATTTTTTAAAACAGATCTTACATTTTCTTTAATTTTTTGTGAAAAAGATTACTTCATAGGAAATTAAATTCTTGATTGCAAAACATTTCATTTTCAAATAATCAATGTAAAACTAGAAAAACACATGAACTAATGAATCAATACGAACACATTTCTTTAATTTTGTAACATGTACTTTCAGTTCACACCCTCGACATTTACCTAGAGTGACTATCATCGGGAGAACCTAGGGTTTGATTGATTGATTGATTGATTTTTTCGTGTTTCCGGGCGCGTCAAATGCTTTGGTCATTACTCCCGTTAGGGCACTGCATGTTTGTTTGTTTGTTTGTTTTTCTCGGGAGAAGGCGGCGATCTTCCCCCGCTGGATGGCGAGATCCGGCGCCGACCTACCGTTGGCTACTGGGGTTTCCCCCTAACCAGGACTCTCCCACCAGCGGGGCACCGCCCCAGCCGGGACAAGTTCGAAGCTCCCGACGGTCTCCCGGAATATGTGATAGTGTAGTGCATGGTAGTGTAAGTGAGTGTGTAAGGGGAGAGGAGAGGACAAGAAAGAGGAAGGACAGATCGCGCGCGGTCCATAGCCCGTTTGGTAGGGTACTGCTCCGGCATTCGTCTGGTGTTGATCGGCGAAACCACAGAAAACTACCGATCAGAGCAGCCGGCCGCTAGAATTCTCCTCCAGACAGCGACTGAATTCGGCCTAGCTGAAAAGCTAGTGTCGAAAATCCTGCCGCCGTCAGGACTCGAACCTAGGACCTCCCGGTCAGAGGCGCTGCAGTGACATCAGTTGATGCACTGAGCTCCCGGTCCTAGCGTTTGAGTCCCCTTTGAGGGTTTGAGTCGGACTAGGAAAAAGGTGAAATTCAGCAGCTGTCTGGAGGAGAATCAAGGCGGTCGTGTGCTCTGATCGGTAGTTTTCCCTGGTTTCTTCCGATCAACATGAGGCGAATATCGGATACTCTAACTAATACTCTAATGGCCTGTTTCCTTCCCCTGTCTTGTCCTATCTTCGCCCTTTAATTTCACAGACACATTCACTACACTACCACACATGTCGGGAGAGCAGTCGGGAGCGCAGAGCTGTTCCGACTGGGGCGGTGCCCAACTGGAGGGAAATACTTTGAATGGGATATATCCCGCACTCCGACCAAGTCGCCACCTTATCTCTCCACCCAGCGGGGAAGGGAAACCGCCATCTCCCGCGATTATTCACTGCACTAACGGGACTAATGACCATAGCATTAGACGCTCCCGGAAACGTCGACCGATCCAGGAATGCTTTGTAACCAGGGGGCGGATTGTAATGAAATCTCTTTTTTTTATCTCTTAAGAACCATGCCTTTTAGTATGGACGTTAACTTTGTGTCATGGCAAAAGGAAATGACCCATTTTTACAACTGTTTTGCATTTTTCATTGATTTAGTCTAATAAGTCATTTTAACATTTAGTCATATTTAAAGCATTTTTGACGATTTTATTGGTTTTAATATAATTTTAGTGATAGTACTTGCTTCAAATAATATTTACAAGATGCAATAAAATGCTCGACACAAACTTCATGAGTATCTATTGGATTTCTTCGCTCAGAAATTGTAATGTCAGCAGTTGTAAGAATGTAATCTAATGTTCTTGTGTGGCCCATCAGCACAATTGTCGGGTCGACCAATTTCACGATAACTAGACAGATATTTAAAATAGTCAAAATCCGCCCCTAACTTAACAAAACAACTGTAACTAAACAAACTTGTGATTTCCTTTCGTGATTCCCAGCTTACGGCCTTTTACTTTTCATGACTTTATTTAGATTACATGTAAGCAATAAGTTACTGGAAGAATCTCCGTTGACATTTTAAAACATTTCCGCATTCAGTGGCTAAGTAGGGTAGTTGTAGATAGAGGCGAACGCAGGTCTCTCTCAAAGAGAAGGTACCAATGAGAGAAATGGAGATGCATGTTTATATTTTACTGCTCTGTAATTAGCTTCACAAGAGGAATACCACAAATAATACATTTTGCTTCGAAATAAATTGTAAATAATGATCATCATATAACCAATTGAATAATCATTTCATTATAACGGTTATCATTATTTCAAAAGGTACGCAACCTGAGTATTTAATGCATAACTAATTTATATTATTGTATTAATTACGTTCTTGGTGTAACGAATTCTTACGAGCACATGCAGGAACCATACTCGACGCTCCTATGCTACCAGGCCGACTTACGAAAATTAAGTCCTTGCTAATTAGGACATATACCTTCTGATGACGTAACTTTCTGGTTTGGTCCGGTCCAGTCGAATTCGTCGTAACTCGTGTTGCAGAGAACACTGGCCAGATTTCTAGTTGACGCTTTTGAATTTTAGAAGGATTTGTGTAGTTGTGGATTCAGGAAGAAGGTACTCTGTTCTCAGATTATCTTTTAAAAAGATCTCTCCTTTTAGGACGTTTGCAAAGCTTTAATGTAACGACCTCTGTCATTTTAATTATGGTTTCATATCATGGCATATTCCAACGTTTAAATAAAACGAGAACACAATGTTAATGTTAGTGCTAACGGTTTATTAGTGATTGGAAGAGGATTTACGGAAGACGATTTGGAAGAAATTGTGTTCAGCTCTTACGACCTTGACGTCCAATCATTACTAATTCATTCCCAATCTGTGCCATTTTTTACGATAAAAACGTCAGATGAACCACTATAAATGAGCCTATAATATACTCATAAAAGAGAAATATATCTATTTGCCATTTCAAAGAAACATTTGACAATAATAATTTCTTTGTAGAAATTTTTCAATCGTAGCCAGTTACATTGTACTTGGTAATGAGCTGAATCTGTTATACTATATATATATATATATATATATATATATATATATATATATATATATATATATAGTATGATGTCACTGCAGCGCCTCTGACCGGGAGGTCCTAGGTTCGAGTCCTGACGGCGGTGTCCGATCAACACCAGGCGAATGCCGGAGCACTACCCTAACAAACGGGCCCCGGATCGCGCGCGATCTGTCCTTCCTCTTCCTTGTCCTATCCTCTCCCCTTACACTCACACTCACACTAACACTAACATGTACTACACTACCACATATTCCGGGAGACCGGTCGGGAGCTTAGAGCTTGTCCCGGCTGGGGTGGTGCCCCGCTGCTGGGAGAGTCCTGGGTAGGGGAGCCCACTAGCCGACGGTACTCGACGGATCTCGCCATCCGGCGGGGGATGATCACCGCCATCCCCCGAGAACAAAACATGCATTACACTAACGGGACTAATGACCAAAGCAGTTGACGTGCCCGGAAACACGAACAAATTAATCAATCAATCAAATTTTATACACAACACCACCAAGGACAGCTGTACAGAGTGTCAAGGAAGTGATGCCTTCCCCTTTGAAAATACAAGGGATGGAAAAATATTTTAAACATATATATATATATATATATATATATATATATATATATATGCGCGTTTCAAAATGATGGATTATTTGTAAATTTATGTTATTACTTACTACTATTAAAATTAACAAATTATAAAACTATAATTTTCTTCTTGTCTCTTCTCCATTTATTGTCCACGGTAGAAATCACTCGAACTCTAGACGTTGCTAATTTCTCCCCTTAATAAAGGCCAATAATGGAGCATATTCATATGTATTTCTCACAATATGAAAGCAATTAAGAACACATGTTCAGGTTAGCCGACATTTCAAAAAGTATATTTCATTTGTCAGGATTAATATAATAAAACAGCTTATATTGACAGTGGTATTCACACATGCAGTATGTACCTCATGGACAGGAAACAAACTTACTGAAAATTAATATATCAGACATCATCCATCGTTAACATTTTATCATAACACCTCAAGAAAAACTACATTTGTTGTCATAACTACTTCCATATTGCGAGGAAGATGTGTGAAACTTCTGCATTCGGTACTTACGAGTTTATTCATGTGCCTGAAGCATACTAACACGTAGTAGATCAATAATCTCGATTTCGTCGAAAATATCAGCCATACGAACGACACATTTAAAAGTATACCGTTTACTCCACAAGTGGAAAGACGGCCTGGGCTAATTGTTCCGTCAAATGAAAAGGTTGAGTCTCTCCTTCCTCCAGCAGCTCGTCCGTGCGTGAAGGCTCTCGGCCCAACGGGCGGCTTTTGTTTTCGTCAGTCAAAAACTGCGGCGAAACGAGGAGGCAAATTAAAACCTCTTTGTCACCACTAGAGGAGGCACTCGTGCTTTAATGGCGCGCTCAGAATCACAAAGGCGTTGGGTGTGTATGATCTACATCACCGATCTTGGCGATGGTTCACTGGAGAATTTTGTTTTTAGTTTTATTTTACATTTTCTCATACAGCGAGGCAAGCGCTTCATAGGAGTGAATGGAACTACAATTAAGCACACGTAGTTCAATAATCTAAGCCATGTGCAAGGTGCAATCACCTACGAAATAGGAACCGATCAACCCCCACTCTCCCGCCTAAGAAACAGACTTCCATTCCACATTTTCCTTCAATATGTCTCTGACATTACATAAGGTATGAACATTTCCTACATTTACCTGTCCGTCCCATAGTATCTCCTTTCGAAACCCTATCATTACTCTCTAACAAAATTTCCTCGCAATAACTTTGGTTGAAGTTATAATTATTACCAGGGAGGTAACACGAAATTACCCCCTTCACGCTATGCTGATGCAGAGTTGCTCGCTCAATCAACTGAAGAGCCTCACGGCTGAACGTTGTAATGTCTGCCAATGTAAAATAAATAAATATAAGAAATAAAAAAAGCACACGTTGTACTTAGAGTTACAAACACGAGAGCAAGGTTACTCCCACTGGAGACCTCAATAATCAATAGTTATTTTATGCGATGAAAACAGGGATGTTGGTTTCAATTATAGGAAGAAAAAAGTTACAAAATGTAAGATTGGGAAATCATGCTTTGCCATTTCGTAGAAATATCTAAACAATTGAATTTTTTGTTTTGTTAATAATACAAAATGTTAAGCAGGAAAGATAACGCTAAAAAGCCGTAACACTAAAATAAGTTTCAATGTTTCGTAATAAACTAAATTTTGTTAAAAATTCTTATTATTTTTTAGTAATCATATTAGATTTAACATTACGGCAGATCCGACATGTTGGTGACATGCGACTGTGCTACATTTTCCATCAAACTCCAGTACTTTCCGTAGGTGTGGGGTTGGGGGCAACGATCCCGGCTGGAGACGAATTGAAATAGCCACAATACGCCTGAGTTTCTCGACGGTACTTTCGCCGTTGGTGATGATCTGGGCGCAGTGGGGAGAATTGAATTGAATTGAATTAATGTCTCATTTCACGTGATGATACTCAGGTCACGAGACCTGCTCTTCCGTCTGACCACGCAAATTTCGCCACGCTCCTTTCACCAACTATGGGAGAAAGAAGGTATTACTTGGGTGACGAAACAGGCATTTTGAATTTAGCTTAGAGAGAGCTTCATTTAGCCTTGAGGATCATTTCCATGCAGTAAATCTACCAACACGGGACACCCGGCTTTACTTCCCCTGCGAAGGAAGGCTTAAAAAAACCTTTTTTCGCCCTCAAATCCACAGCTTCGATCGGGTTTGAACAAGCGAACTTGGATTGATTGATTTTTTCTTGTTTCCGGGCGCGTCAACTGCTTCGTTCATTAGTCCCGTTAGTGTAGTGCATGTTCTTTTTTCACTGGAGATGGCGGTGATCTTCCCCCGTTGGATGGCGAGATCCGGCGCCGACCTACCGTCGGCTAGTGGAGTTTCCCCCTAACCAGGACTCTTCCACCAGCGGGTGCTTAGAGCTTGTCCCGGCTGGGGCAGTGCCCCGCTGGTGGGAGAGTCCTGGTTAGGGGGAAACCCCACTAGCCGACGGTAGGTCGGTGCCGGATCTCGCTATCCAGCGGGGAAAGATCACAGCCATCTCCCCAGAAAAAAGATGCACTACACTAACGGGAATAATGACCGAAGCAGTTGACGCGCCCGGAAACACGAAAAAATCAATCAATCAATCAATCAATCTGCCGATCTATACGTCAGTTTGCGTGGTTCTCCCTTCAGGTAACTCCTCCAGAGGGTCATCGCCCCCGACTGGACATGCTCTAAGCCCCCGACCGGTCTCCGGGGAAATGTATTAGTGTAGTACCTGTAAGTGTGTGCGAGCGTGTGCGGGTGATGGAAGAGAAAAGGACAAGGAGGAGAAAGCAAAGATCGCGTGCGGTCCGGTAGTTACGGTTGTCCGGTTAATACGTACAGCTTCGACACTCACCTGGTATCGATTGAAGAAACACGGAAAACTACGGACCAAAGCGGCCGAACTCTGAAATTTCTCTCCAGACAGCGGCAAAATTTCATGCAGCCATTGTCAAAAATCCGCCTCCATTAGGACTCGAATCCCAGGCCCTCCCGAGAGGCATTCCAGAGCTCAGCCTATCCAAGATTCATCCCGGCGGATTCCCTATTGGGGAATAAATTACGGGGAAAGTTAAGGAGGATTTTTTCCGAGCCCGGTAATGTAGTTCGTCTCACCTGACCTCAAAATTGGCAGTCTCTATAGTAAGGTACCTTACCCATATTTTCAAACATCATCTCTGAGTGGAGTTGGTAGGTAAAGACGCCCGTGTTCTGACATTAGCTTGTATTCCACCCATGAAAGGCATGTAACGTGTGATGCAAGATGCCATGGAGTGTAGGTGCCTTTCCAAGGAAATCGATTTTCAACTCGTAATGCAAATTAAGAAAACATGAGAAGTACCAATACTTTCACACTCTTAATTTGACGTAAATATGAAACATTTTTATCCCACTTTTCGATTTTTTTGCTCAATTGTAATAAGTGTAGTTTTTGATAGGAAAAAGTAATAACAAAACAAAAACCTGGGCAAGAGTGCGAAATGAAACAAACGAGATATTTAAGAAAAACGAGAGAACCGATAGGAAGAATGGCGCTATGAAAATTCATTGCGTGAAAGGAAACCCACAAAAAACCATTGACTTCCAAGATCGCAAAGCACCAACGTGTCGAAGTACATGAAACTTTAATTTTTATATTGAAACGCATAGAGAAACACACAAAGTCAACTGCAATCATATTGAAACTACTATACCAACATGGCCATTTAATGTGAAATCAGACGTCATACAATACACGGAAAGATGTTCAATGTCTTTGTATTTATTTATTTATTTATTTTACGTCAAAAAAACAGTTAAAAACTGCGTATGACGTGCTATGGGGAAAAGTGAATTGTGTGCACATTTTCAAAATTCTGTGATCCCTACACTAAGTCTTATACTACTTAAAATTTGAAAGGGAGAAAAAAAAACAAAAAAAAACTCCCATGTAATAAAATCTATTTTCAAGGATAAATGAGCAATAAATTTTGGCTCTTATCATGTTGTGCTTCGGAAAAATACTTTCTGCCGCGACAACATGGAAACGATAATTTGAATAATTGTATTTCCCACTGAATTCTAGAAGACGTGCACAGAAAATGTTACATTTATGTCCAGAAGCAAAACAAGGGGCCATCTCAGCATTTGCTCAATGGATCAGGGAAATTGGACGAAAAACCTGATCGATATGGGGGTCATTGACCCGGAAGCTGTAGTACAATAGTTGTTACAGGTTGTTTATACTCATTTATACAGTCCAAATGGTAAATAATGCATTATGTATCATTGTTAAAATTAATGTTACTTTGCTTGTGATGCTCAGTATAGTCTCTAATTGTATAGAAACAGTTATGCAGCAGAAACGATTTCACTCGGGATTTAAACTTTTCTATTGAATTTAATCGTTTAATGTCATCTGGCAAAGTGTTATAAAATAATGTACATGTATTATATGTGAACTTTTTGTAATGAGCTGTTGATACTGTCACCTGATGAATATGATTTCTACGTCGAGTGTTATAGTAATAGACTTCGTGTTCCTCTCTACACAGTGTACCTCCTCTCTACTCATACAATAGTGTTCCTCTCTACACAGAAATTCATTGTGGTTACAACTTCACGAGTAGACCAAAAAAAGTGTTTCCTTTGTATATGTTTCGAATGTAATTAAGCACACACAAGCGTGGAATTGGGAGCCTAATTTTGCTTATGCCACCCTTTCTCAGCCAATGGAGCGAGCACGCCATCCGTTCCACAGGCATTGGCTTCCCCTGAGGGCGAAGTGGGTCTCCTAGCCCCAGCGGTTATGAAGAATAGATGGAGAAATGAAATCCATTTATGCGCCCAGAAAACTTGCCATAGCATATAGAGCGTGATTGACTTGCAGAAAGACAAAACGAATGTTTTGTACGAGAAGAAAGAAAAAAAAATAACAGACTTACCTTTTTTCAGTATTTGGAGGCGTGAAAATATGTACTGAATACAGAGAGCACACCCAGGAACACAAGCGACATTTTTTTGTTTTGTGTGAAAATTGGTTTTGTGCACTCAAAAATTCAATTTCTGGTAGTAATAGGTGGACATAATTAACATATTTGCTCTGTTATCAAGGTGTCGTTACGTCAGTGATGAATATAATGTGATTAGCGAACTGGATTGTTTTGTTTTCCATGAATCTTAAATATTCAACTAATGTATGCGTCTAGAACCTGGAGTATGTTTACTTCGAACACTTTACACAGACTAGGCCAAACTTCACTCAAGACTTCCATTGACATAAGAATTGTTACATAGAACGACTAATGGTCTCTGCTTTGTTTTAATATTGATTTACGCTTATTGTTTTAAAGCTTATACATTTTTCATATTTAAAATTATCCCCCAGCTTAGTTATGATTTATGTGTTCCGTTAACATTTACAGAAGAGAAAGGATTGTGAAAAAATTCACGTCATATAAATTCTGCATGTAATTGCTTGGAATACCAATCCTTTAAAATATCATTTTACAGTCCATAAAGACAGTTAAAAGCCTACCTTGTGCCACTATGACGCATTGTCATATTTGGATAAGTTAATGACACGCTGCTCGGGAACAGATACGTAAGATTCTTAAGTAATCGCCGAGTAGACCTGAATCCCTGTAGTCACGACCTGAAACTTATTAGCAATGAATACGATTCTACCAAAAATCATGTTGTAAACCTCCTTTCAATAAGGTCATTAGAAAGTGTGATCTGTAGGTCCCATTTCTTCATTTCTACGCCTCGTTTTTGAAGAACTTTTATTCTTTACATTCCCTTTGAGGGAAGCGAAAAACTTAATGTTGAGTACGTTTGCCAAAAAGTGATGGTTTTCGAACTTATCATCACCTTCTCCTCCCCTTCTAAGCCCTACACAATCCTCATCTTTCCGAAAAAAATAATTTTCTGTGTTTCCACATAAATAAATTTATTCAGCACATAAACTCAATAAACATTGCAGAATATCTTAACTTGAACGGTGTGTCTGAAAATCATGCGCCAACTCGTTGGAGCCAAAGATACCGCCTGCCAGAAAAAAAAATGGTTTTTAGATAGGCCGGAGTAAAAGCGGTTACTTTTAAGGTGCGCAAAGCGTATTAAAAACTCCAATTTTCAGCACTAGTGCTAAAGTGAGACGATGTTCAAATGTTCAGATAAAACTGTGAAACTGCAAAGAAAATAAAATACTTTCGTCTAATCGCATAAGCTACTACATACGTTAATCTAACAGTGATTTGTATTCCTTAATTAAACGAAAATGTCTGTCTCAAAGTAGTTGTCTAAAAAATAGTGCACGACACACGCGGTAAAAGTGATTTTCTTCCACCTGTCGGCCTCGTGTTGCAACATTTTCTTCTCGCAAATTATAACGCCACTTACCACTCGCATCATAAATATATATTAAATACACTTTCACTTTAATATGAAATGTATTAGCGTACCCCTGCGAGAACTCTCGCATGACAAACACTACCCTCTTCTCAATTTTGCCATTTCCATATTAAATTGATTCAGTGGTGAGGTGTAGTTGACAACGCCTTCAATCATTCCAATTTCCATATTAAGCCTGTAATATAACTTCCTTTTTCCACGACCCTCTTATCTTTCGTTACTTGTTCTATTTGTCTCTTTGTAATTGATAACAATACAATAAAATACAGCCTTGTCAATACAAATTAATCTTATTTAACGTTATTACCGAGCAAAAAGGTACAACCGTGTAATTCAATCGCCCAGAATATCAAGTAATTAGTTTAATTTCACTTACCCTTGCAGATTCTACAGAGTCTGAACAAGTGGGGTAGAATCGAGAAGAGTCGAATCAACAAAAATTTACATTTTGTTTACAGAATGTTCAAGATCTCATCTTATAGATGACGGTACGAGGAACCTTTATTTGAGGCATTCGTCTTCAAAATTTTATTTGTAAGGCCCTACAACGCTTCGTTTAGTTAATAATAGAGTTAACAGAGTTATTTAACAACACAGATTCCAAAATCCGGTGTTGCGGGCTGCATTTGACATGAATATTTATTCGCTTTTTCAAACAAATCCTTCATATTTTTAAAGTCAAAGTGCAATTCGTCACGTCTCCGTGAAATTCTCTTTCTTTAGACGCCACATTTATACAGATTGGTAGCGTGTGAGTGCCCTAAAACGTATGTACACTACTGAAATAATATAGGAGACGATATTACCTACATTTTAGAATATCTGGATCGAACAATAAGTATAAATAAATGGAAATATTTAAAAATCTTATACAATGGGAAACAACGGGTGCAAGGCTACCTTTCCTTTGTGTTCAAAAATGTCTTTGAAAGACCACCCAAAAGCCCGCCGGCGCCGTGCAGAGGAAGCGAGCGAGTGCACGAGAGTGACTTCACGCGGAGTTTACGGACGAAGCGTGAATATGATCAACTACGAGATCTCGTGAGAAAACTCAGAGGGGATGTCACGTGATTCACAATCGATCCTTAAGAGTTGAGATATTCTTTTCCATTATTGCTATGGTACATTGGTTCATTAAAGAACTTGTATGAAAAGTTAAGATGTAGAGCAGAAACATATTATATTATTAATTACTGTTATACTATTATATTATTAATTTATATATTGGTATATTGATAATAAATATAATAATAAAATATAATAAAATAATAATATTAATAATAAAAAACATTATAAATTTCCTTGGTGTAAAGTTTGCAAAATTGTATTAATTTTTAATTGTTGTTGGTTGCATGAACCTTGTATCATTGACACCTTTGAAAAACCAGATAACTTGTCAAAACTAAACTTTGTACGAGAGCAGTATATCTTGAAATCGTGTGCTCGTTTGAATAGATCTTTTATCGTGAATAAATAGACAACTCAACTTATTTAATGTCAATAACTGTTCTCGTTTGTTATTGCGTTTGTAATCACTAATCCTGCATTTCGATTTATCTGATAACGTTTTATTATTTTATGACATTTACATCAAGCTCGTATTACACTACTCAGCAACTAGAGTGAATTTATATAATCTGATCACAAATGCAGAGAAGGGTTAAGGCCATTGATTATAGTACAATTCTCTCTTATTTTCAGCAAAAAATTGACTTTTTAGCTTGTCAACGGGGACCAAAGAAAAACCGCCTCTGGTGATCAGCAGTATTCGCCTTCATTTTCATAATAATTCAGACACATCTTTCTAACACAATTCCATCTTAGCAGGCGTTCCCCAAGGCTCCCCCTTTCCCCAACTCTCTTTAACATCTTCACCGCCGACATACCCACATCTCGATTTATAAACACAGCTCAATTTGCAGACAACACTTCTCTATTTCTTCCTGGTCCAGAACTAAACACACTAGCTATTCGACTTCAGAGAGAAACTGAATCGAACAATGGACTACGAAGTGAAGAATCACGCTCAATCCCTCAAAGTCAGTTGCAAATTTTTTCACTCTCCGACATCCTTACCATCCTCACCCATTACTGCTAAACAACTCTCCAATTCCTTGGCCCTCATTCACTTCATCAGTCAAATATCTCTGTAGGAATTTAGATACAAAACTAATTTCGAAAGATCACATAGCAACCAACGTGAGGCAAGCCAATGAAAATCTCCATCAACTTCGTCCCATTATAAACCGCAAAAGTAGTCTCAGCCCCCAAAATACAGTGCTCCTATATAAATCCATTCTCCGTCCGCTTCTCCTTTACGCATGCTCGTTTTGGTGACATTCAACATCTCACATAAACAAGATCCAAATTTTCCGAAACAGAATCCTCCGCTTTGCAACTAAATCTACGTGGTTTGTCAGGAACGTAATCCTCCATTCCGATTTCAACCTAAAACCAATTAGAAATCAAATCATTCACACCTCACACAATTTCTTCTTCTACCTACCTAACATAACCGGACCATCGTACTACAACCTCGATGTAGATAACCCTCCCTTCCTCAGAATAAAAAAAAAGCAGATACCTTTGATTAATAAGAAATAACCTCAGCAATTTATATCATCTTCCGGTGATTCTCTGACGATGCTCAATGCGTTTCCCCACTCGTTACTTTTTAAGTTTAAAATAATTGATCAATCATCTGTAGAGCCGAAAGGCTGACCGATGTATATTCTAATAACAAAGATTTTTTTTTAAAAAAAGCAGTGTTCGCTTGCTTACTGTGTGTGGCAATAGAGTGGGGCGGGGCCGGCACGCCTCGCCGGGATCTCTCGGCAGCGGCCGTGCGCTGGTAGTTCCTCCCGCCGACAAGCAAGCACAGCATCCGCGCACATCCTGTGAAAAGTGCGCATGGTAGGTATGGCTGTTGTAAACAAGTGCAAATAGACATAAATAGGCTGCGGATGTTGCATATTTGCAGGTTGTGTTTTTATCGTTAAACATAATGATACGCATAAAGAACACAAATTCATTTCTTGTTGTGATGTTTACTTATTGTGAACACAAATTCATTTCTTGGAATAAGTATACAAATACTTATGGAACATATTTCTGCATATTTATAATGATTGAGCATATTTTCATTTTAGGGGATATATTTGCATATTTTACATTTTTTGTTCTTCTTTATTTATTAATTAATAGTTATTTTCATATGAAGTGTGTGAAGTTTCGGTTTTTTTCATGCTCGAGATTGAGATTTTTTGCCGAGACCGTAGGTCGAGGCAAAAAGTCTCAATCGAGACCATGAAAAGGGCGGGAACTTTACACACGAAATATGAACAACATTTTTTCTACAACTGCATAAAAATATAATACAAATAGTTTCGTAAACTTGTATTGGAAAAAGAACCAAACGTGCAAAAAAGTATTCTAAAACCGTGCAAAAAAGACATTTTTTCACGGTAACAAGATAGTTGTCGTGGCAACGATCTTTTTGTAATGGCGATTAAAAAATGACGAAGTTCACGTACTGCTGGCGATGCAAAGAAGTTGTCTTTTTTATGCAGTTGTAGAAAAATTATGTTTTAATATTTTTTTTTCTTTCGTAAAATGAAAAATTGAGATGACTCGCCAGTTGTCATCATCTTTGGATGAAGAGAGCCGTATAGTTCATCCGAATGTTTTATCCTGACGTGTCCACGCGTCCGTGGGAAAGAAGCTGCCTCGCGTAGTGGCCTGCCGCACCCCTACCCCCTGCCCCTCCCTGCTTGCGTTCAACTGTTGCGTCGTCCGTATCACAACCTCATGCGAAGGCCACGACAACACGAGTACCAACAATGAAAGAAGCAGGGGTTGGAGAGAGAGAAGTTCTCATTGGCGGAAAAAATCAAGAAATTTTGAAGAAAGGATCTCGATTTGAGAACGGTGAAAAAAATAAGTGGTATTTTACAGGGTGAAACGCAGTGTTGAAAATTTCACAGCTAAAAAAATTGCAGCTTAAGTATTGTCCCCTAACCTTATACGAAGTTGAAATAACCTTTTCTTGGTGTAAGAACATTCTTCCATATAACAGAAAAAGATTTACAACAGACAATTTTAAAATTATATACTATAATCCCGTGCAATAGAAATTAAATTCAGTGTGTATTACTCAACATGTAAATTAAATTATTTTGCGTACAATAGTACATACACTTTTTCTGTGCATATTTTTCTTTTTAATTGCACGTTTTCTCACTTTTTAAAGCATATTTGCATGGATATTTTTAAGATTTTTAGTGCATATGAATCCGCACCCTAGACATAAATATGAATGTGTGAATGAATGGAAAAAAGAAATATAATGAAAAAAAATAACACGACGGAAAAAAGTATTATTTCCTGTGTATGTGACCCTTAAGTTGACGGCAAACGCTACGGCTACTTCCATTAATTTAGTGTAAGTTATTAAGAACGCCCCCTTTGTTGTCGGAAAAGTCAATGAACTGTGGCCCGCATGATAAAAAATGATCGCCAAGCCAGGGCCACTAGCGGGAGGAAAATCATCGGTACATCACACAAAAGAATGGAACAAAGGCACACTACGGTAAGGCTCTTCTTCATCACGTTTGCGTTCATTTCACAAAATTCTCAGCGTAGCGCGAAATCTTGATAAGGATTTTCGTCCAGTTTCTGCCATCACTTGAGCAAATGCTGAGAAGGGTACTAGTTATGCTTTTGGACTACCCGTGCTCGTTTTCTAGACTTCTAAGGGAAATATAGTTGTTCAAATAATCGTTCTCCGTGTTGTAGGGGCAAATCGATTTCTTCACGAAGAGCACGATGAGAGAAAATAGTTAAAATCTATAGCTGACTTGTCTTAGGAAATAGTTTTTATTACAAGGGAGCGAATATTTTTATACCAATTCTTACCAAAAACGCTCATTTCTAATGTAATCTTAAGACAACTGGTTTATGAGACACGGTAGGGACCCTAGAACTCCAGAAAACTTGCACACAAAACAATTCTCCACGTTTTATGTTATATCTATCTTTTAACTATTTTTGACGTGAAGTAAATTTCTAAATAAGCATATAAGACACTTAGGTTTATGAGAAAAATCTCTCTCCATTCTGACAAATTCCCCTCCAAGCAAAACTACGTTCATTCCTTTACTCATTATTTCTTTTTTGACATGCAAAAGGTTCCCTGTACATTCTCGTACTTTCAAGTGGACATTACAAATCCCAACTCTTGACACTTACCAGAAACTGTTACCCTATCTACTCACTTCTGACACGTCACATAAATGTCTCATGAACTTAAATTCATTTGGAGGTGCTCAAATGAGTTTCATCCATCGTTACTCAGTACTATTTTCAATGTCTGTAAATGTTTTGTTATGTACTTGCGCAAGCATTACCAGATTTGCGCAGTAATTGGTTTGTGATTTTCTTTTGTAAAGAACACCTGTAGATTTCATTTCCCAATAAATAACTAAGCAGTGATTTAGCTACTGTTTTTAAATCATTTTATATTTTTAATAATTTTACAGCGGCATTTTCTTAATAATATATTATTTGAAATTTTCTTTTCAGTGTCAACATCCATTGTCCACTATTTGGTGTAGTTCGGCATATTGTCTGCGCCTTTTGAGTACTCTAAAGATTTCCCTTGTGTGGGTTGACAACCATTCCGTAACCGAAGCTACGGAACCCAGGTAGCGAGACTGCCGCCTCGTGCCTTCAGGAAAATGCTCTTCAGGAAAAGGTGAACAGGTGTGAGAAAGGAAGTTCTTAGAATGCAGCTTCCACTTCGAAACAATTATTACATAAACGAAGATAATATAAAATTTCTGTATTCAACCTGTTCCTGGATTACTGTTAAGCGTTTGATATCGTAGAAAGACCGAAATCGTGATGTATTTGAGAAAGCATTGGATTTGAAACTTTCCAGAATTCTTGAATAATCCCGATAAATATTCAGTAGAAAACTGGTTAATTTTTAGATGTTTCATGTCCGTTCACCTTAATTCATATTCCAAAGTTTAAAGCTGGTGCAATTTGTCTCAATGTCTTGTAAATATATGAAAAAATTTAATGATTTATGAGGGTACAAGTGCAAATTAGAGAATAGAGCTACTCACTAAACAACAAATCGCCAATATGTAGATGTTTTCGCAATCCCGAAAGATAAAACTCAAAGAAAGAACGTGTCTCAACTGAGTTTTATAACGGAATAGAAGTTGAATGGAGTTCGAAACAAAATTTTGAATAGTGTATCACAGTTTCGATTTTGACTGAAAAATGCAACTTTTTGATTGTGTTATTGCACTTATTCTCATCCTGAATAGTGTGTCATTGCTTACGAAACCGGTGAAGTTACGCAACAGCAAGGTTTCAAGGCCGCCCTCTATTAAATATTTGATATTCATATGTTGCATTTTGGAACAGCAACTTTTTGAATAATTTTGGAATATAAAATTGGAAAAGAAACTCCAAACATATTTGTAAACAAAGGTCGTAAGCAAGAATGTGGCCTTTCGCCACTTTTGTTCAATGTTGCTTTCAACAAACTCTGAATATAAGGAATAAAAAGTAAGAAAATGGAAACGACAACTTCCACCCTCTCATGTACGCTGATGATTAAATCTGAATTCCTGACTACATAGAGGCCAATGGGTACAAGCTAAGGAAATTTAAAAATGAGTACAAGGAATGGAGTTTGAAAATGAATTTCAGTAAAACCGAATTGGACGAATTGGTTTGGCCAATTTTATCTGCAAATTTACTTGGTGCTTGTGCATTGGACGAACTTAATACTTTACAATCTGCAATAATATGTGAAATGGTCACAAAATTGGACAATTGTGGTAAATCCTTCTAACACTCAAGCCAAAATCTTTAGACTTTGCAGATCAATAAATCCCCCTCCATTAATATTAAATAGTACAAATGTACCCTGGATGGAAAATAACCTTCCAGTTAAATATTTAGGTTTATATATAGATAAATGATTAACATGTAAACACCATATTCAAATCATATCCAATTCGACTTACCACGAAATTTCTAAATTATATCCTATATTAAATCACTCTAAATACGCGTTGACTACGGCTTCTTATTATAGAAATCAATAATTGGCCCATCGCTAACATATGCATGCCCCATTTGGCACAATGCTTCTACAACGCACATTAATAAAATACAAAACAATTTTTTTACGAAAATTACTAAAAGCTGAATGGTTTATTTCCAACAAACAAATGCAGCGTGAACTTCAAGTTAGCAAAATTAAAAACTATATCAATCTTCAAACCGATACATCTTTTAAAACTTTACCATCTGCTCCCGCTTCTGAACACTATTAACTAGGTTTATATTATAATTCTTTCCGCATTAAATCACGTTTATCGAAACATTAATTATATATATAAATGTCATACCTAATATATAAATCACTGGCATTTTGCCAAAAAAAATATGTAATATATCTTTCATTCAAAAACCTGAAAATTTGTAAAAATTCAGCAGATAAATTTTAAAAAAGCTAACCTTAATGGACATAACAATAAATGATGAAACAATTAAACCCTGCAACAATTTTAAATACCTACGTTCAGAAATAAGAAACATCGCTGCATATCACGACGATGTTAACTCCAGAATAATAATGGAAAAGAAGGCAATGAAAACCGTGAACAGAGTGATATGGAATGGCAAATATTCGACAAGAAATGGAGATAACATTCTGTAGCGAGATAGAAAAAATATAGTCCTTTAGAAATGTGACCCCAATCTAAAAAAAATTAGAGACAAAATAAGGACAGTGGAAATGAACTCCATGAGAAGATGCCTACATCTAACATGGTATGATAATACCCGGAATGATGTTTAGAAACAGTAGAAGTAATCTACGCAGTTACAAAAAGATTAGAAAACAAAGCACTATAGTAGTATGAACATGTCCAGAGAATGCCTGAAAGAAGATGACCGAAGAAAATATTGGACTTGGAACCATGAAGAAGAAGGAACAGAGGAAGGCCCACTCTGAAGTATAACAAAGTACATCAAAGAAGCCATGTAAGACAGACGTTTAAGACCTGGAAATTGGGTAAACTGAGATTTGCAGAGGTCAAAAACGACAAACTCCTATGGGGAAATAGCGAATAATAAGAATAAGATTAAGAATGTAAAAAAGTATTGTACTGAATATTTGTATATACCACGAGGGGCATTCAAAAATTAAAGAGGCAAATTGGTCTGGAGAAATAAACATTTGTTTTTACAAAAAAGGACTTTTCCTACTTTTCAATATAATTCCCACCTACATTTACGCCCTTGTCCCAAGGGGTTATCAGCTATTTTACACCGGCTCCAAAGAACTCTTTATCTTGGTGTTTGAACTAATTTTGCACTTTTTTTTGACATCTTCGTTATGCTAGAACTTCTTCCCACGTAATGCCTCCCTCAGTGAACCAACAAAATGGAAATCAGATGGTGCTAAATCGGGGCTGTAAGCGGGATGAATTCATATTGTCGATGGTACTTCATAGCTTTGTTAAGCAGTGTGAGGACGTGTGTTTTCTGTTGCTGGAGAATCACACCTCTTCTCTGAGATCCACGACATTTCTCTTTCATAGATGGCTTCATATGGTTTAAAATCATTTCTGAGTAGTATTGGTTGTTTTATGTACGTTTTTCACCAAGATAATCACAAACAAACGCATCTACAGCGACCCCAAACATCGGCGACATGAGTTTATCAACTTGTAAAAATTTCCGCGATTCATACAACTTTCACCATACACTTTAGTCATTCTACAGTATATATTAGCTGGTTTTTTTTCACTAAGCAAGTGAAAAACAAATGACAGAACGTTGTTCAACCAATGTGGAATTTTCCAGTCGACTCACTATCGTTCAACTTAATTTTGAGGTTAAGAACATAACAATGCTGATTATCCAGATGATCAGGGCTCATCCCAGTGATGCCAACTTAAGGTCCTAAAATTAGCAAACTAGTCCTTCGAACTGTTTTTTTTTTCTCTCCAGGCCAATTGTCTCTTAGTTATTGAATCACCTACGTATACTATATTATTGCAGTACTCGTTACGATGTTTTTGTTAAAATATTTAATTTGTGTATTAGTATTATATGAAAATATTTTATTCGTTGTTCTAGGGCAGAGTGCATGCCATGTTTTGGAAAACTTTTTATGTAGTTTTGTTCATCCGCATTTTTACTGCACCAGGCCACTAGTATTCCATTAATTATGATGAATGCATTGCAGCACATGTAAGTACAACATTTAAATGTGCACAAAGAAAGAAAAACGAGTACAGAAAAACGTTACGTAAATCAGCTGCAATATACATATACTAAAACTGATACTCGTGAAATACTAATTTTAATATCATACAACTGCAATTATCTTCAACGTAGAAATCACAGGACAATGCTTAGACAGACAAGTACACATCACGAGTGCAAAGCATTAAGTTAATAAAAAGAACAAATTGTTTATCAAATAATAATAATAAAAATTGTTAATTGTTCGTACATGCAAAATTTTTTTAAAAATATTCAAAAGCAATGGAAGATTTCAATAAAAAATTTCCTTCTGGAAACAGAAAGAAGAATGTAGCTAGTAAACTGGCTGAGTAGGATGAAAAAAGCAACAATGTAAAACAAGAAATGGAATAAAAGTGTATAATATGGGCAAGATTTGGTTAATGGTAATCTAAAAAGTGGAATTTAATTACTTTTAAGATTCCTTCAAGATATTTACGTGCTATAAACTTTCTACTACTTTTAATTCTTTGCTTACTGAATAATTAGAAACACTAACACAAGCGTAGACAAAATGGCGCATTAATTGCAGTTAAAAGAGCAGTAAACTGTTATATTTTATAAAACGAGCTTCTGGTGATGGAGACCATGCCATGAAGTGAATTCAATATGTTTTAATGATGAATTGAACTTTAATAAATGAAAGTGACTATTGAAAATCTAACAATTATTTTTCAAGTAAAAATATAGTCATTATAGGAAAGCGGTCTATTAAACAAATCGCCGTTCTCGAGTTCTTCCCGCAATGGAAAAGAAAACGTTGGCCACAGATTTACAAGCGGCGCAAGTCAGGCTCGGTAACCGCGCTTGCTGGTGAATGGGCCGATTAATATCGCAGCCACACAAAATAAAGTTGTTAGATCCAAAGACTTGACACGTGTTTCTATACGCATGTCAATTCAATGAATCCGAATTCGAAGTCAAAATTCCGCCACCCTCCATTCTTGTTCAGTGTTTTTAAATCCCAAAAACCCACCGTGAAGTTGTAAATTGTAAATTTCACTGTGGTTTTTCGCGATTTAAATAAAACTGGAAATTAGTGGCGCAATTCTGGCTTCGGATTCGGATTCAGCGCATCGGAATGCATAGAGAAACATGTGTCAAATCTTTGGGTCTGCCAACAACACCCGAAAACAAAAAAATACAATGTCGGTGTTTTTTTCGCAATTAAAAAAACTGTAGGGTGGTGGTGGCGTAATTCTGTCTTCAGATTCAGCGCGTTGGCATACATAGAGAAACAATCAAGTCTTTGGGTACGACATATACTTTTTCACTTTGTGCACACTTTTTCATTTTGTGTGCCTGTCTATTCTAAGCATTGTTGTCGAATATTAATCTAATGAATTGAATTTGTGCTGCACTGAAAATAAAATGTATTTCCTAAATATACAAACTAAATGAAATAATAAGTTATAATATTTTTTTCTGGATGTCTTCTTGTACAGCACAGTATCCACCATCCCGCTCATCATGCATACACAGGAATGCACTCCTGTGTAAGTATACGGCGCTCTGGTCACAGAATACGGACAAGTCTAACGAACAGTTGCAAAAAATTGCGGTGGCTAAAATTAGCAGATGAAAAAGAGTAAGTTTGAAAATTATGTTTGCTAAAAATGAAATATATTGTCACACATATCATTTCAACGCATTCGAAGTAGAACCCATAAGCTTGAACCGTTTGAGGAAGATAAGATTAAAATTTGATTTTATCCAAGGAATTTCGAAAGATGCAAATATACGAGTAATTAATGCAAATATTGTTAAAGATATTGATAGGTACAGAAAATTTAAGTAAACAGAACAGTTATAAGTTACGAAAAAATCGTAGTTTATGAATTAACTCTTTACTTTTAATTTTGAAAATTAAGCAATTAACAAAAAATCATTGACATGTATGGTCTTGTGCGAAGTTTTTTAAAATACATCTTTGTTACTATACATGAACCAAATTCAAATTATCTTTTCTTTGCTTCAAATGTATCTTTGAATGAGCATTTATCGCAGATTACGAAGCAAATTGTAGCTAAGCAATCTACTTGAGTGAGCTGAATAAGGAAGTGAGTTCTAAAATTGAAATATATCTACTTCAATTACGAAAGGTATGAGATCATCCTGACTAATCCGGAAATGTCATTCAATGACCGATTAAAATTTAAGAGTTTGAAACTGGTTCCAACTCTTCGAAGAGGCTCTGCATGGGTAGTTTTATTGCTCATAAATAAGATCCTTATGTGACTTATATGTTCTCATAAAATTGCAAGGTTGTCATATTACAACCATAAACTTATTATTGGAGTAGAGGCAAGTTCCTTTAATACAATTTGTTCAATAAATTATTTATGTAAATGATTCAGTCGTTTAGATTGCTTTTTATAAAGTATTCTCCATATTGTAGGGTTACAAACATATTTACTAAATAATTATTATTCCAGAAAGGAAAGTAAGGAGTTACACAAATATATCAAGAGTAGTTATATATTCATAAACTCTACAAGAAGGTTAAGGTGTCACTTCACTCCACCTACTCTTGAATGCTTATATTCAAAATCCATTAGTACAATTGATTTATTTTCTCCAAGTATAAGGCATATGTGGCCTAAAGTCGACCATACAGATTAATTAAAAATGTATACGAAAAATAGAATAGTAAAATAGTGTACGTACACATTAAAATGTTTGTATTGTCGACGGTGTTGCAATGTTGCATTTCGATTTGTTGAAGTAGGTCAAGTATATTGAACCAATATACAACATGATTGAAAAAAATAAACTACGTTGTTAATTCATAATTTGACTTTTTAAATCATGATGAATCACATGCATTATGGAAGATTTTTTCTCGAAGAAAAACAATAGATAATTTTTTTTAATTTTTTGCTTCAAACTCTAAGGTAATCTGCACAATTATCGTTGGAAACAAAACATGAAAAAAATATTTTCAGGTCAAACTATTGGTGCAAAATCATACAGAAACAAAAAATTAAAATACCTAGCCAAGAACTTGAACTCCTGAAGTATTGTTTAAATGCTGTCTCTAAGTTCCATATTGCTTGTAGAGTGCTTTACTGATGAACAAAATGTTTGGTACGGCGGAAAGCATCCAGTAAGCCAAACTCTGACCGAGTCCAACATGCAGCTACCGGCACAATACCGAAGTAATTATGACAAAAATGTAGTGAGTAAATACACATTGACACTGCATTTAATACAATAGTCTAAACTTTTTTCACGGTAAGACCGAAAGTACCGAACTGCAAATAACGAAATTAAATACAAAAACAACTATTTAAAAATCTCGCGATTTAAATTCTTCTCGAAAGCACATGTGCAACTAGCGGCCTCCATTCCGCCCTGGGACAGCATGTTATTAAAAATAGATGACGACGAGAGCCAGAATATCTTAAAACACGTAATGAAGCGCAAAAAGCGTCGACGCCGCCCATAGGCCGCGCAGTCGTACCACGCACCCAATGATAATGGGCGCGCCGCGATAGGCGGGCGGCGGGCCAATGGCAGGCGGCGGCGGCGCGCTCGCCCCGCCCACCGGCGCGCTCTCGGGAAAGCGACTGGAAGGGCCGTATAGAGGGTGGCGTGGGGAGGCAGGGGTCAGTTGCCAGGCAACGCAGTCGGCGGCAGGACGTGGTCGCGCTGGAAGTGCTGCAGGTGCCTCCTTCGGTTCGAGTTCCTGGCGCACTACGGACACCTCTTCGCCGCCCGCAGTGCATCTGTTCCGCGCGTGCGTCCGCAGCCGTGACGAGACCGTGTGCCGCCGCCGAAGGACTGTCTGGGTGGACGGACTGTGCCGGACGGAGCGGATCGCGAGCGGGTGCCGTGGTGCTTGGTGATTCGATTGGTGCGAGTGCGCCCCCGCGTGCCGGACACCGCCCTCGCCGCCGGCGCCGCCGCCCGCCGCCGCCGCCGCCCGCCGCCGCCCACCGCCCACCGCGCAGCTCCTCGTCCGTGGCTCGTGTGCGCCGCTCGCGTCCCCGCTGGAAGCTGTGGGCTTTCGCGTGTTCCCCGGCACGCAGCCTGACAGGGGGGAGATGACAGTGACCAACTTCGGAACGATGCGCCCCTGCTTCGCCGGTTACCCGTTCCAAGGTAAGTCCCGCGCCCGCCCGCCGGCCGGCGATCCCGCCGTACAAGTGCTCTTCTCCCCAAACTATGTCCTACGATTGATGTGCATTCACGAAGCGAGTTTTTCATCTCAGACGAATTAGTTAGATTAGACCTTGCTTCCTCTAGTTAGTTAGTACTCACGATTCACCCACCTACTGGAAACAGTTCAGTGCCGGCGATCCCGCCATAGAAGTGCTCTTCCCCAGACACGTCACTCTTTGTCCTACGATTCACAGAGCGAGTTTCATATCAGACGAATTAGTTAGATTAGACTTTGCTTCTTCTATTTAGTTAGTACTCACGATTCACCCACCTACTGGAAACAGTTCAGTGCCGGCGATCCCGCCATACAAGTGCTCTTCCCCCCAGACACGTCACTCTTTGTCCTACGATTCACAGAGCGAGTTTCATATCAGACGAATTAGTTAGATTAGACTTTGCTTCTTCTATTTAGTTAGTTCTCACGATTCACCCACCTACTGGAAACAGTTCAGTGCCGGCGATCCCGCCATACAAGTGCTCTTCTCCCCAGACACGTCACTCTTTGTCCTACGATTGATGTGCATTCATGAAGCGAGTTTCATCTCAGACGAATTAGTTATATTAGATCTTGCTTCCTCTATTTAGTGAGTACCCACGATTCACCCACCTACTGGAAACAGTTCAGTGCAATTTCCAAGTGACAATTCTCATCACCTTAAAACTCCAAATTGGGCGCAAGAGTGACCCCTTGATATGTGTCCCCTAGTGCTTCACCTTCGCCAATTAATCAACGACAACTTCTACTGTTGCATCTCGTTTCAAATCTGCACCGTATTGCCCCGAGCCGATAACGCCCACACGGCCTTCCACCGCGTGACCGATTCTGTTTGTAAAACTCGCCCGGGAGAGCCGTGCGTTGCGAGGGCGGTCGCGGGCCAATTAGGCGGGCGGCGTGCGCGTGCATGGCGCACACGCCGCGCACGCGTGCGTCCGCGCTGGCCGGCCGCGCGCCGCTGGAGTTACGCCTACGCACGCGACTGGGTGCGGCGCCGCGCCTGCGCGTAGAGCTGTGGAGAGCGCCGCCGGAGCTAAACAATCGGAGGGCGTAGTAGAACAAGGCGCTATCCCACACTGACATAGTTTTAGATTTAGATTTATTAAAGTTCGCTTTGAGCTAATGCTCGGTGCCAAACATTATTACAACTAGATATACAATTACAAAACTATTACGAATAGTTTTGCAGTTCGCAGTTTGCTATTGCGAATAGTTCGCAGATAACGAGGATTTTACCTGAAGTTTCCTCGTGGAACTCAATATATTTTTAAACTCTCAAACACTCTACATTTGCATATACGTCCATACTGGATTTTTAATAACATATTTCACTAAATGAATAATATTTTAATGTTTGTGTAATGCTAATAACTCAATTTTACAAACAAATGTGAGATGGCCCCTCTTTCTACTCAGCCTTTCGATTTTGGGCTCGGGACAATGCTGAAACTTGCCACATCCCCACCCTCCCCGAAAGAAATAACAATTGTATGAAAATTGTATGAAGAAACTACACGAGTTCTTTAATTTTAACAAATAACAAAAATTACGTTTATATTAGAAAAAGTTTTTGAAAACATATTTTAAATAATAGTTTTAAGTAAACGTATTTAGTGAGTACATAATACAATTTTCACAGTGAACTTAAAACACTAAAAAAATTGTGCTTTGTTGGTGTTTAATAAAATTTGTATGAAATATCACACTACTGTACCACGACGTGTAAAATTACGATAACGATTGTCTCGAGTTCCAATTTATTTTCTAATCTTACTAATTTTTTTCCATGAGGGGAGAGAATGGATGCGTTTCAAGTATTTGTATCGAGACATTTTAATGATCCTGTTCATCTAAAGAAGCTGAGCTCTGTAATATCCAGAAGAAATAAATGCGTTTCATTCACTTAACACCTGATCTCTTTCCTATTTATTATTTTCTAAGCAACTCCGTCTCGCGGAGTGCATGCCCTCCTTAACCATTCCAGTTTGGACGTAACAAATGACTTAACTGCGAAATAACTATTTGAAGATGACCACCTGGGAAAAACCTGCATTGTGTTGCTCTGTGCCTCTTTGATTTGTTCTCGCTCCGCCAATGGCATTGAGTGTTCTGACACTAAGCTTCTTTTAAAAATATATGTATATTCCTGATGTTTGTACCTACGCATTTGAATGGTGTAGGATACGTCCTCTAAAGCGTAATTATTTGGCGATAACCAGTTGAAAAAAGCTTCCTCTTTCTGCGGAGTACCCCTTTGATTTGCTCTCGCTCCACCTCTGGCGTCGGGGGGGTGGGGTGAGATCCGCTCTGGGTGGAGGCGTCGGATATAATAGTTTGGGAGGCAGCGACACACAATTTGAAGTGATCTACGAACGGCTAACGTATGGTTTTATAATTAGTTTTGATCTAGTTATCAAAATGGCGTGAACATGGCAAAGGGGTACCGTTTTTTTAATGCTCAAATAGTAATGTTATAGAGAAAAAATCCAACGTAATTGAAATGTGTTGATACAAATACTCTAATTATGGATCATTTTTAAAAAGGTGCTTAGTGTTAGGATACTCAACGCCATTGGTGATGAGATATCAAATCAAAGGGGTACAAAGCAGCACAAGGCAGACTTTATCCTGGAGGTCTCAAATAGTTATACCGCAAATAAGTCGTTTGTTTCGTACAACCCTTGTACTGGAATAATGATCGTAGCAATGCTCTCCCCGCGTCAGAGTTGTTTAAAAATAAATAAATAGGAAAGAGTTTAGATCTAAAATAAATGAAACGCATTTTATTTCTTCTGGAAATTACAGTGCTCGGCTAAGTTACATAAATAGCGCAATAAAAATGTGTACGGACAAATACCGGAAAACTACATCATTTCAAAAAAATGCTTAGTATAAAAACACTCAAGCGCAATAACGAAACACAGCGTTCGATAACGCTCCCGAGCGATGTAGACCCGTCTACCCAAACAGTTCAAGTGATTTGCTTTCCGCCCTCAAGAAGTTCCCGTACAATGCACATGCGGAATTCCCTTGCGGAAAATTAAGCCTGAGAAGACACGTGATCGAGATCAATCTTTCCTGACACACCCATTTCCCCAATTCTTGCTGACAAGGAGCTGATCGACGCATTTCTGCCTTCAGCTCTTGAAACAGGTTCACAAGTGAAGAATATATTCTTTAGAAATATAGTATATTCTACATTCTGCCTTGTTTCAATAGTTAGACACCATCGCATCTCACTCTGCGCTCGTCTGTGATGCGCCTATAGTCAGTTCGGTCAACGGGTTCACATTTTGCGCCAATAATATAAAACAGCCGATTTACTTTGCACAAACGGCTAAGTCGGGTGCGTTGTTCTTGGAATGAAATTTTGTGAATTTGTTGTGCAGTAAGATGGACGTTTTTGCATGGTGATGACTTGAACAGCTCGTGTTCCATAATAACTTTCGTATCATCATTCATCTACTGGTAACTGCTTAGTTGCTTAAGACCTCAAACCAGTGAACAGGTTGAAAACTAAATAAGATAAAATATGTGAAATATCATGTATAACAGAGAAACTTATGTTCAATTACTACAGAAATATCGGTTTCAAGATCGTTAGGATTTTTAGTTACACTATTTTTTTAAATCTAATAACGTGGAAGTGTCGAAAATTGCTATTATCTTAGGATAAGAAATGATACAGCAGTTTCTTTCAAAAGCCACACTACAATACTTCAATTTGTTTCGTTACAAACTGTGTAGGTCTAAATATATTCCTGCTAAGGTTTGTGTCAACTTCCCTAATAATTTCTTAATCCTCTTTCTTCTTCTCTCCAATTATTCTTCTGAAATTATCCAATTAGCTTTCCTCGTCTCCTCCACTAATTTTCTCTTCCCTGTCCCTTCTTTATCTTCCCCATTCTTTAATAAATGTTAGTTTCATTTTGTCTGACATAGTTTTCATGATATAGTAAGCGTCGGAGCTTCTCCAGATAGGCCTATTGAAGTTAAACCTTCTATGAAGATGATATACAATTCCCTTTGGTTGGGTTTTAATCCCTTAAATATTGGTAAATAATAATTCAAATTTGGTATACGCTACCAAAATAAAATGTTGCATCTTCATTTGAAACGTTCTTGAGTTATGTCCAGTTTCACAAATACAATTAATTCATAAGTCATAGACAGTTAATATTTCTGCCTTTTATGAGCCTTCTTAATTTCCAAAAAGTACTACAACGTTTCTCGCCATCTGCAATCCACAAATCAATTTCATTTCTGTAACACTTCAGGAATGAATCAAACCAACGATTAGGTGGAGAAACAGTACAGAGCTCCGCCTGCCGTTCCCATCAAACCCAAACGGCCCGCTACGGCACGTGCTCGGTCGAGCTGAGCCAGGGGCGCCGCGGGCCGCGGTAGCTCCGAGGGTGTGGTGCGGGTGGTGGCTGCGTAAGGCACCAAACCGGTCGCGGCCGCGACCGCGGCCGCGGGCGTGCGGCAAAAAGGCACAGCCGTGGGCAAGGCGATTCGAAATGAGATCGTTTTAGAGGTCTTATAGGACTCGTGTGACCGGTTGCGCGCGAGATGTGACTCTTTTTTGCAGGCGATTGCAGCGCTCGTCGGTGGGAATCACGTTCGAGTCGTAACCTCATCGCCGAGGGAACGTGGCTGCGTCGTTATTTGCGCCGCTGCTATTGTTTACATGCCCTTAGTGAGACTGGTGTATCGGCTGCGACGGATTATAGGAGATGGTGGGTGATGGAAGTTCTCATATGTAGCGCTGAGGAACATAGGGGTGCTTCCCGGTTGGTAAAAGGGGGATTAAAATTTGTAGGGGATCATGCAGTTATGGACCCCAACAATACTGTAATACTGAACTTATGTGACTAAAACCAATATGAAAATAACACTATAAACACTCAATTTGCAAATTTAACGTTTAAGTAATAAATACAATATATCCATATACATTTATTTTAAAATAACTTTCATCTAAAGTTGTAGCTGTAATTTTTTTAAAGCTATGATTCACTTTATAAAAGTCTTATATATTTATTATTTTTGTGTATCGATAACAGCATAATTGACAATTATATGCCCTTAGTGAGACTGGTGTATCGGCTGCGACGGATTATAGGAGATGGTGGGTGATGGAAGTTCTCATATGTAGCGCTGAGGAACATAGGGGTGCTTCCCGGTTGGTAAAAGGGGGATTAAAATTTGTAGGGGATCATGGCCAAGTTATGGACCCCCAACAATACTGTAATACTGAACTTATGTGACTAAAACCAATATGAAAATAACACTATAAACACTCAATTTGCAAATTTAACGTTTAAGTAATAAATACAATATATCCATATACATTTATTTTAAAATAACTTTCATCTAAAGTGTAGCTGAATTTTAAGCTATGATTCACTTTATAAAAGTCTTATATATTTATTATTTTGTGTATCGATAACACATAATTGACAATTATATGCCCTTAGTGAGATTGGTGTATCGGCTGCGACGGATTTAGGAGATGGTGGGTGATGGAAGTTCTCATATGTAGCGCTGAGGAACATAGGGGTGCTTCCCGGTTGGTAAAAGGATTAATTTGTAGGTCCTGTGATCATGCCATAGGACCCCAACAATACTGTAATACTGAACGTATGTAACTAAAATCAATATGAAAATAACATTATAAACACTCAATTTGATAATTTAATGTTTAAGTAATAAATATAATATATCCATATACATGTATTTTAAAATAGCTTTCATCTAAAGTTGTAGCTGTAATTTTTTTAAAGCTATGATTCACTTTATAAAAGTCTTATATATTTATTATTTTTGTGTATCGATAACAGCATAATTGACAATTATATGCCCTTAGTGAGATTGGTGTATCGGCTGCGACGGATTGTAGGAGATGGTGGGTGATGGAAGTTCTCATATGTAGCGCTGAGGAACATAGGGGTGCTTCCCGGTTGGTAAAAGGGGGATTAAAATTTGTAGGGTCCCAGATCATGACCAAGTTATGGACCCCCCAACAATACTGTAATACTGAACGTATGTAACTAAAATCAATATGAAAATAACACTATAAACACTCAATTTGCAAATTTAACGTTTAAGTAATAAATACAATATATCCATATACATTTATTTTAAAATAACTTTCATCTAAAGTTGTAGCTGCAATTTTTTTAAAGCTATGATTCACTTTATAAAAGTCTTATATATTTATTATTTTTGTGTATCGATAACATAATTACAAAATTTTCCCCTTAAGTATTTCAGTACGATCTTGAAATCTAATTAAAATTTTATTTTAAATGAACGGTTTAAAACATATAAATATATTGTCCTAAAGGATGATTTTTAAACATTCTATACTGCAAGAAATAAATTATGATAATCGGAAGTCAATATTTTTAATGCATTTATTTGGAATCCTTTGACGTCCTCTTATGCACTGACTAGACCTGCGCCTGATATTACGCAATGGAACCTTTGCTGTCATGCTGTTGGCTTGTGAAAGAAATCTTTACAACCAAGCCGTATATACTATTCATTTTAAAACAAGTTATTTTTATGTGTATCTTGATCCACGAGCAAAAACGCGTTAGAAAAAGCATAAAATCCTCCGGCCCTTCTTACACCAAAAAACAAGGAATTACCAACTTGTCACAGAATTTAATATCCTGATAAATGTTTTTATCTTTTCACAAAAAAAGCATAGAGAACTATACAGAGCAGAACAAAAGAAAATCTTTCGTGTAACTGCTGATACGCCTTAGGTGATCATGCATGAACTAATAATATTTTTATTTCGGTATAAATAATGATTTTTCGCTTAATGGGCATGTTTGTTGCTTCACGCAAGTGTATTACTTAAGCACAAATTTTCCCCAAAATTATGCATAAAATTGCGAAATGGTATTAGTATCTTTCCAGGAATTCGATACACTTCTCCCAAATACCAAAGAATAGAGAAAGAACAGGTTAAGAACCACTGAAATACATAAATGTGTAGGCATATGGTTTTTCTCCTAGTCTGATAAAATAATAAAATATCGGAACATTGCATTTCGGAAAAAAATTACCTCTTCTTTACAATCTACTCTTCTGTTAAATTTTGTGTCTCGGCTAAATTTTCTTATGGCTTCTAATTTCCAAAAAAATTCTCCGTAATTTTTTTAATGTTCGCTGATCATTTTGCAAGCGTAGAACGACACTCTACATTAATTGTTTTAATTGTCAAATGTGAAGAGTTAATTTAATATTGGATATATTAAGTAATATTATACATTATGTCTAATGTAGTATTACCTTGTTGAAAGCAATTCGCCCATCATCCAAGAAACAAAATTTTTTGGGTCTTAAAAACATACTAAAATATCCTCATCTTCTTGCTAGAAAGTAATATATATTTATCAGAAACTCGACAAAATTTGACGGTTTATAAAAGACTTACTGGTTTTTGTATCCAAAAACAATATTTTTTCTTACTTAAAACCTTCGCTTCCCTGACTACAACCTAACGCTCACACGCTTGATAGCGCCAAACAATGAAACGAAGTCTGCTTTCGATAGTTTGCAACGTAACTCACGCAACAAAATGAAGAGATGAATGAATGAAAACAAAACATTCTTTTAATTTTAAGAAATTATTAATATTTAGTATATATATGATATAAACCTGATTAATCAGAACCAGTGATAACACATCAAGAACTCATTTTCTTTCAATGAAACATCACGAACCTTTTTAAAAAATTCACAAACAAAAACTTTTAGTATATTAAAAACTGAAAAAACGAAAACTCTTCGGTTTCAAATATACAGATATGTTTACAATGGGACTGTCAAATGCGGGCAGCGAAAAGGCGAAGGCGGTGGCAGAGGCCTCTTTGAGGGCCGGCGCTTCGTTGGAGGTCTCGCCGCCGCCGCCCCCACCGCCCGGGGCCTTCCTTCCGCTCGATGGAGCCGAGTCGTGGCTAACCGAGCGCGGGCGGGGCAGAGACCGCACCCCTGCGAAACGCCCCTTTTCAGTTACCGGGCCTCTTGTGTCCAAACACTGCCCCGGATTAACCCCTCGAGAGACCCTTCACAACAGGAGAGTGCAGTCAATTTGTTGCTGCATCTTACGGTTAATGTCTTCATTTTTGTTAAAATAACTTGCCTTGTCTCGTCTTTGCAGTCATGAAGGTAACTGTGCGGCTCTGCCGCGGGGTATTCTGGAAAATCCGAAAGATTTTTCATTCAAGGAGAGCAAAATTGTTGTTGGATCTTCAGTTCATTTTCTTAATTTTAAAGTGATATCGACAGTTCAGTGCTGATCTCTAGAAGATGGTTTGATACCAAGAGTTGCATTCAAACCGTCTTCTATGAATAAAGATCTTCCAAACGATCTTCCAATTATCGATGATTCTAAAAATTGCTGCAACTGATTTCTAAAATTTGCTCTTAGCCCGATCGTTCCAATCTTATTTTGGATCGTTCGTTCTGCTCCAGATGCTCATTAAAAACATATTCTTCAGCAATGAAAATATCACAGGAAATAGGCATACATCAGACAGCGCCCTGTAAACCATAATTCTTGACAATTGAAAACAGGATTCCGTAGCCAGAGCCAATAGAATATGGCTGTTCGCATGATGCCGCGTCTCATTCAGGGGTGCCAATGTTCGTTATAGCGCGCTGTTCTGATGCTTGAAATGTGGACAACGTGAATCACGACGATTTAGCCCTGAAGAAGGTAGCTACGTCACAACTCCAACGCAGGCACCTTCGCCTAGAAAGCGGCGTCTCACGGGCAGGCAAGATTTGATTTAATGCCGTAACTTGTAGCATAGAGTAGACTAGCCCTGTACACTGTACACTGGGACATTGGACATTGGACCCCATCAATATTTCAAATTCACATCGAGTGAAAATTTCAGACGACAGCCACGTAGCGCTTTGTGTACTACGTTTGAATTACATCGCTGGCTTACCTTCATGCTACTGACTGAGTTGGTGCCAATACTTCGTCAAGAACAAAAACTAATTCGTCAGTGATGCAACTAGGATCTATTGGAACTTAGTGTGTAGTTTCTGATTGTTCCGCACTCATAATAAAAAAGAAGAACTATTCTTCCTATAATGCTTTTCCGATGTGACAATGGGAATTCACATTTTTGTTCCATCCATAATGTTTTATGATCATTTCAAAGTGTATTTGTAATCATGCTGTTAAGTTCTGAACGAAGATAAAAAGTTAAAAAATATGGTAAATTTTATTTTTTAATTTTTAATTTTAATGTTTTTTTCTTGTTTTCAAGCATTGCTTAAATGAAAATAAAATTCGATAACACACTTTTGAATCATACATAATTTTCTGACTCTTTTGTAACAAAAACTGTTCGGGTCCGTGAGACTAGTGTAACAAAATGAGTGAGGAGTTACAGAGCTAGACACCACGTACCGCATAATTGCAATTTCAATTACAAATCAACAAAGAGAAAATGTGACTTTGATTTCCCGACGTGTCAGTGAGTTCTGGGAGGCACATCGGAAGATGAATGAGGGCCGCCTCTGAAAAGATCGGTTGTTAAGCTCCCGAGTGCCTGATTCCGCTTGCAGCCATTTTCCGGTCCACCAGCGTTCGCGAGAAGTCCTAGCAATAACGCTCTGCTTGTGGCACCTGAGATACCGCGGGGCACGTGGATAAGTGATAAGGTGCGCCGAAGAGCCGGCTTTGAAGCACGGACGTCGACCTGCGGCCAACGGGTGTGCAAGAAACACAAGTACCGATAAAGAATTACATAGAACTAGTGAGAACCCGTGCGATTAAATCGCACGGTTAGTCAAAAAATGTTCACATGCTCATACAATCTAGACTAAAACTGAAACAAACAAAAACGCTGTGAACGTGAACATTCTGAATACACGTAATATATGTGAAAAAATAATACTGTACTTCTCTAACCTTCATTCAAAGGCTACATATATAAATACGTTGATGGAATCAGTTAATAAAATAATGTATTGTATGTATGCAAAAATTAAGATTCACTAACCTCTTCTATTTCAAGATATCTATTCAATGTAGAAAATCACATTTACGTGCTTACACGTTTCACATTTACGTGCACGAAACGCGCACTGGTTCTGGCAAGCCAGAACGCTGTGTGCTCCCGCCACCATCCGACAGTGTAATTTTCTTCCGAAAGATCGCGCAGAAATCAGAAATTACAGATCCCGAAATCTACGTTTTTTTAATATTTACATATTTTTAACGCACTATTTCAATACGAATATCCCATGTGCAGGTGCAAAGAAACACGATTTTTCAATCCATTGCTTCTTTATACAGATCGGTTTCGTATGTCGCCCAATTTATTGAAAAGACCAAACAGCCCTCTGAGAAATAATATATAAGATGTTTTGCTGAAAATTATTTTAATTTTCTAGTAAGCGCAATGTACGCTTCTAAGAAATTACACTTCAAGTTTTCAAGTGGCTCAACGTTCTTCTTTATTAACTCGTAAATATGATATTTTAGTCGACAATACTTTGCCCATCTCTGGAAGAGATCAGTATATTTATTGATTGAGAATCTTAACTTGAAATAGTATAACTTGTTCCAATATAATTATTTGTAAAGTGTATCGCATCTCTCATCAGTGTCGTTTCCGGGTTTTTGTCCTGTGAGCAGTCTCCTGATAATTATTTCTGTAGAGAGCCTCAAGTATTACTTAAAAGTTTTGAAACATTAATATTTTTTAAAAATTTCTTGGCAAATAATATCAACCCATGAATGTATTCATAAGTTCAACTGCATTTACGGTGATTGAGATACTTGGATGCCAGAATCCTACATTTTTGTGAAATATTTCGTTATTAAAATCCAGAATTCCACGATTCTTCTTCATTAAAATTTTTCTTTTGCAGTATTCAGCAAAAATTAACATAATTCATTCCATGCAATTGCCAGCTGGGCTACATTTCTCGATTTTTAAACGATGGAGAAGTGATGGAGTGAGAAGAAGGGGAAACAAAAGAACCCTGCAGAAACCTCATTCAACTATTTAGGGTTAAAAGGTGGAAAAGGGATTTCAGAGCTCAAGAAAACGTACGTAGATTGTACTCCCCCCCCCTACACGTCACATGTAGGTTTTTACTGTTCATTCACAAAATCTCATGAATCAAACCTTCCACGAGAGAACCCTCATTGCCCGCCACAAACTTCAAATAGTTGGACCAGGATGTGCGTCCCGATGTCCAGAGGTGGAGGAGAGCGGTGTAGTCAAAGCGCCACGGGACGGCTCGGGGTCGGTACAATCGCGAGGGCGTTGGCTGCGGCGGAAGTGGCGGTGCAGCGCGGTGCAGAAGGCCTTGGCAGCCCGCGTCGCCCGCCGCCGCGCGACCGCTAGCAAGAGGGAGACGGGCCGTCGCCGATCGCGATGGAAGTGGCTTATGCGACCCCTCATTTCGCATTTGCCGCTGCACTGCGCGCGGGACGGCTTGCAATCGGGTTGATTGGTTGATTTATTAGTGATTCCGGGCGCGTCAACGGCCGACGTCATTTGTCCCGTAAATGTAGTACATCGGGGTGGTGGTGGTGGTGGCGGTGATCTTTCCCCGCTGGATGGTGAAATCCACCGCCGACCTTCCCGTCGGCTGACTTGCAAACGGGGTTTCGTCGGATACATGCAAAGAACCAGTAATACGAAGGAGAGCTTTCAAACAGATGGAGTAGGGATATGAAGGATTGGGTGAGAGATAATCTTGCAATGGAATTGAAATCGTAGGATTCCGCAACCCTTGTCTTTCGAATGCTATAGGCTATCCGAGTGACCCTGCGCCAAAGGTTGTGATGCCAATGTTCCGACCATCTTGTCGTGGTCTTCCTCAGAGCCAGACAGCCAAGAGCGTTCACACTCTTGCAGTTTTGAAATCCAGCTTGTCCAATGTTTGGCGACAATGTGCAGAACAACGCAGGGCCAAAACAATCCGTTACATGTTACCCTGCCGTGGCTACAAAATGGAAATTTACGTTACTAAATGGGAAGAGGATTACTTAAAGAGAAATGTGGTATAGTCAACTCGAAAAACTCACAATACATGACTATCTTTCACAGACGCATACATAAATGTTATGTTCAAACACTTATTATAATATATATTTCCAATATTTGCTATGCAATGAAGTCGATTAAATTATATTAGAGTGAATACTAAAAGAAATGTTAGTTTTTGAGCAAAAGTCTTAATACACATATATAATATTCCGTTTAAAAAAGTTGAAAACATTTTTGAAACTATGAATTGGTCACCAAATTCCGGGGATCAATATGTATTTAAAAAAAAACTATGATATTAGTCAATTAAGTGTGTTTTAAAAGAATAACTTAAACTGTTCAATAGTATCTCGCTAACTCACGAATGGAACTCCTTTTCAAAGCTCTTGTCTTCGCATAACGACATTACCAAGTGTGCTTTCTCTCTCATGGAAAACCGATCGTTCACAGTAAATAATTCAGTAAAAATCAATACTGTGATGGTGCTAGTTCTGGAGTGACCGAAAAAAAGGATTCTGAATACATTCAATGAATAGCGTGTCCAACCGTCTTCGAAAATAACAGGGGAATTTCACGAAAAAATTGGATATTTTCTACGGAATATAGAACAATTTTTTGTTCGTACCAATGTAATCGGCATTAATCTAATAAATGTTTATACGCTTAAAATACAATCTAGCAAAGTTAGATACAGTAAAATTTGTAAAAACTTTTCAATTAATTGTCAGTTTTCAATGTGGATTCACAATGTAGACGCTGTTAACTTGTTTCTCAAGATAGACTGGAGGGAACGATACGATCTTTCTCATTTTGCCTCCCTTCCAGCTAATGTCGTCGCCGGCATCGTTGTCGTAGCTGTCGCATTTGTTTTCCCAGCCTGAGAACCCTTCCGTCCATTACTATGAATTATCACCCGCGTTATCATTGCAGCCATCTGCTCTGCTAACCGGACCACCGTCCTAATAACTACAAAACCACTCTCCCCCTCTGCACATCCCCCATTGTCTCCTCCTACAGGGAGTTTCCCCGACAAGCGGCAAAATTCCGTGATGGAACGAATCCACGTCATGGTATCTGATTCAGTGAGTGTATTCGAGTATCATTTACCTCGTTTTAATCATCCTGCTAATATCTCCTGCTCGTTCCATACCGCTACCATTGCCTTTACCTCTGGAACGTCGGCTATTGCTTCATAGATTACATCACTACTTCAGTGATTTTCTCCTCGCTCTTGTTCTTTTCCACATCAATAGTTTCCTTCTTGGAGGGTTATCTTTAGCCAACATGCCCGTAGAATTTTCTTCGTTTATAATTTTCAGCGGCCCTTTTTCATCTTGAACAAAGTCTTTACACTATTTACAAATATTATTCTATTTGTGCTTCCGCTCTCTTTTAATGGGGACGAGCTTTTCGGCGTATGTTGTACAAATCCAAAGTGTAGAATATTGTTCACAAAACTTGGATTTACAAGTGTATCCAGATTCATCCTTATAGTCCTCTCATGCTCTCGAGGGTTAACGCCCCTCTGAGCTTTAGCACTTGTGTAATATTACAGTTTTCTCATAACATCCTTGATTACGTATGTAATTTAATTTATATTATTCTTGTAGATCAATACTAATGTTAATAACACGATTTTCTTCAAAACAACCAAAGGTATTCTTCCACATATTTTCTCCTGAAAATAAAGAAACAATTTTCGAATATTTTTCATTTGAACACAACTCAAAGGAGTTTTCAAATCGTATATCGTCTTAACAATCACAACCATCATCAGCTGTGAGGACTAGACTTTCCACTCTGTTGCGACATCTATAAATGTTCATTTCATCTTCTTAGTTGTCTTCCAGCGTTTATTTTCCCTCTTGGCTTATAATTAAAAAGCTATTCTCGTTCTCCATTCTTCAAACATTCTTAATATCCTTTTTCATTTTACTCTAAACTGTTTAATAATTTCATTCACATTTAAATTGTTTAATTTTTCTGTAATTTCTTCATTTTTATTGTGATAAAAAGTTCAACCATATTTCTATGAATTTTCATTTCTCTTCAACCTATTCTTCTCATTTGATCTTTAGTTAGTGTCCCAACATTCACATCTGTATAGCAGGGAGTGTAAGACCATTGTTTTAAATTGTTTATTTATTGTGTCTTTCCTATCTAAATTTTTTAAATGTATGTGCTATTGTACCACAAAATCTTTAGAATCAATATCATTTTACTTCCAGGTAAGTATTTTTGGTGTGTATGATTTTTAGCCTAGGCAAACAAAAGATCTCAATAATACAGTAAAAATTTATCGGAAAGGTTTGTAGTCTGGAAATAATGTCAGGAGCTATCACATGGCTCAGCTTCCAAGAAATCAAAACCAAGACCATTCAAATTTACGAGCCTCGTTTGCTGAGATAATATTCCCATTCATTAAAAGGGTCTGTTCATTAGAAATCATTATCACCTCTGTTATCTTCAGTTTAGCCGCCTTGGGCGTCTTCATACGTGCATTAGTGTATCTTTTCCTTCCACGAAAATTCTCTCTAAAACACAAGACTAAATGGCACGTCAGCTGTATTGCCATTGGTCTCGTTAGTGTAGAGAATGTTTTATCACGGGAGGTGGCGGTGTTCCTTCCTCCTGGGTGGTGAGATCCGGCGCCAACGCACACTTCGGCTTGCGGGAGTTTACCTCTTCGGGTATCTCCCCCAATGGGACAGTGTTCCAAACAGGAGAAGCTCCGAACTAGTCTCCCGACGTGAGTGGTAGGTAGTGTGTTTAGGTGTAAGAGTATGTAAGTGAGGAATGAGGATAGGACAAGGAAGAAAAGGGTAATGGAGCGCGGACCTTGGCCCGTTTGTTAGAATACTGCTCCTGCATTCGCATGGTATTCATCGGAGTAATCCACCGATGAGAGCAGCCGATTGCTAGAATTTTCCTCTGGCGAGCGGCTCCGTTCGACCTAGCTAGCCGGAAATGCGTCATCGTAGGGGCTCGAACCCATCCCGGTCAGAGTCGCTGCAGAGTGAATGGGAATGAGCAAGCAAAGATGAGAAACTGAAAATTATATTTTAAAATGATTTCTCCTTATTGAACGAACGATGTGCTTACCTGAAAAACATAACTTAAAAGATCGTTTCTTCATCAGCAAAAGTAGGAGTACACATCGAAAACTAAAAGAAATTCATTATATTTCTTCCATTTCTAATGTTAATCAATGATATTTATAAATCAATATTTCACATTATTAATAATGTGTTAGCGTTTCATGATATAATGTTTGATGACCATAATGAAAATTAGTCCGAAATTTCAGATTCAAAACCATGTTTACTACATCTCGGTGTATGCGTTTTTTCGGCCCACAAACTTGCTAAAATGTATACAAATTTTAACATATAAATATTAATAATAAAAGAGGAAATTTGTTATTTTTAATTTTTAATTATAAAATTATTTATACAATATTAAACAAACCTAATGGTTAAGTGAACGTAAAAACTTGCAGCGATTTGATTGAACCATTCCGAACAGGGAACGAAAACGTTCCAATGAACATGCATACACTAAGTAACAGTGCAAGTTCATAAGTTGTGGCTTTCATGCCTACAATAACGTGGTTTCAGAACAACACTAATGTGTACTCACACAACATCCAGAGAATGTCTTTCGACATAAATTGCTATCCCGCATCGTCATTTCTCATTAAAAGCCAGAAATCATCGTCACCGTAGACATGATCGTGCACCTTTTACTTCCTGTCGTTAGTTTGTATACAGAATTTCTGTGCGATTATACCTAGAATGTTCCTTATCGTTCGTTATTATACCGGTGAGTGGCTGTCTTCACGTTTTACGTTCGCGGTCATTGTGAATGGGACGGGCATTATTTGTTAAAATCGCATGTTTATGTGGTGACGTTTACGTCAACGTCTTCATTGTGAATGAGCCTTCGCTGCCCACCGAGGTCTGCCTGTCGCCCGCCCGGCATCTCCGTGCCGTGTGGTGTCCACAGCCGGCGCCGGCGCGGCGGCAGAGTGGGTGCCGGTGTAGAAGCGGCAGTGGCCGGGGTGTTGGGTCGCGGTAACTGCCCACCCGCTATGAGGACCCCGCGTTGGACTTTGCCTCTCCCTCCCATCGAAGCGAAAGACGCCATCATGAAGTCTGTAATGGCGGCTCCACGCATTCGTTATACGGCGTGTAACGTAGAGATGGCAAATTTTACCAAAACGTCGATACATCGATTAGTTTGGTTTGGTTTGGTTTTTTCGTGTTTCCGGGCGCGTCAACGGCTTTGGTCATTAGTCCCGATAGTGTAGTGCATGTTTTTTCTCGGGAGATGGCGGTGATCTTCCCCCGCTGGATGGCGAGATCCGGCGCCGACCTACCGTCGGCTAGTGGGGTTTCCCCCTACCCAGGACTCTCCCACCAGCGGGGCACCGCCCCAGCCAAGACAAGCTCTAAGCTCCCGACCGATCTCCCGGAATATGTGATAGTGTTCGATACATCGATGTTTCGATACATCGCTAAAGGATTTTCGATGTCGATGAAAATATCGACGAGAAGACATCGATGTTTCAAACAGAGATGTTTTAATTACAGACTAATAAACACCCTAATTTCCTATCCATTTTTAATTGCAGGACGTAAAGGTATATATTTTATTGTTTGGTTACCAGCATGTTAATAGTCTATAAAAATTGTTATCGACTGTAAATAATAAAATTAACAATAAAGAACATCGTGTTTTGCTATCGATTTCTTGTTTCACTGTCGATTCGGGCAATGACACGCCTGGGGACAACATACATTCATAACACGAGCAGCACCCAAACCTTTTCTGATTGCACAGGCGAAATGTGCAGCGTGATAAAGAGGATGACGCAAAACAACGATATTGCTGTGGATTGCTGCTACGCTACAACGTGCTTAAACCCATTTATTTAAAAAAATAAAAAAAACATCGATATTTCTGCAACAAATATCGATGTGAAGAAAACACCGAAAGCAAAATATCCATGTTAATTATTGACGTTTCTGGTGGAAAATATCCATGTTTTAAAAACACCGATTTTTTTCTTCCATCCCTAGTGTAGCGAGCAATCGCTTACAGAATCGAAGTAAGTAGTGTGGTGAGTTGCTTGCTTTTTGCCGAGTGACGAACATTCCACGCTCGCCCTACCCACCGTGTGTCGGTTTTGGACACATCAAAGGAAGCGAAAATTCGCCGAACACTTCAGCTGTTTGTGATTGTAGCTCACTGCTCAGCGAATGCCGAATGTATGGATCTGGTGTGAGAGACATGTTGAGGAGATACACGAAAAATATCGGCAATTAAATCGCTCAACTTCAGCGACATCAAGAGATGAATGAACGAACTTATTTCAACTTTTTTCGGCCAGTAACGACGCACATACGTGTCCAACCATCTACAGTTAAGTGTAAGTAAGTGTAGATGGCGTTGACTTGGCACACGAGCTTGGTGGCCTTAGGCCGAAAATGCATTAACGTGGTATGTTTGTTCGATTGTTCACGATACCGGCTTGAAGTACACTAAGCCCGGTATACACGGTATAGATTCTCATACAGTTTCTGCACAAAAAATTTAAAATCCCAGACTGTATAAAAGCCGGAAGTCGCGCATACACGGTTTGTACGTTTTCTGCATGAAACATCACAAGACGCCGCCAGGGGGTCTACAGGATAACAAGTGAATTGCGCCGTCCGAGTACTTTCGCTGGCGGTTTGATAGATTGATTGATTTTTTCGTGTTTCCGGACGCGTCAACTGCTGCGGTCATTATTCACGTTAGTGTAGTGCATGTTCTTTTCTCTCGGGAGTTGGCGGTGATCTTCCCCCGCTGGATAGCGAGATACGGCACCGACCTACCGTCGGCTAGTGGGGTTTCCCCCTAACCAGGACTCTCCCACCAGCGGGGCACCGCCCCAGCCGGGACAAGCTCTAAACTCCCGACCGGTCTCCCGGAATATGTGATAGTGTAGTGCATGTTAGTGTAAGGAGAGAGGATAGGACAAGGAAGATGAAGGAAAGATTGCGCGCGGTCTGTGGCCCGTTTGTTAGGGTACCGCTCTGGCATTCGCCTGGTGTTGATCGGAGAAACCACGGAAAACTACCGATCAGAGTAGCCGGCCGCTAGAATTCTCCTCCAGACAGCGACTGAATTCGACCTAGCTGAAAATGTAGTGTCGAAAATCCTGCCGCCGTCAGGACTCGAACCTAGGACCTCCCGGTCAGAGGCACTGTATTGACGTCAGTTGACGCACTGAGGTACCGCTCCCGGTTTCGCTGGCAGTATTTCCGTGCGTGCGTTACACTGTGTGATATTTATTAAATATTAATTAACCATGAGAAGCATAGAGAAGAAAAATAGGAAGACAAAAATAGGGAAGGAGGTAGTTTTATCACAATTTCACGTCACACAACCTATCTTGACACACCTAAACCACAAAATCGAAATGGCCCATTACCATGGCGTCGGGTTACGGAACGATTCTGCCGCTAGAGGCGCCTGAGTCAAACTGTAAGCTTTACGACCATGCTCAAAAGTTTTCATGCAGAAATCGTGCAGTCTGGCTCATACGTTTTCTAATCGCCCAATCTGCATGGAAACTGTATCGTGTATACCGGGCTTTAAATGAGAATAAAATCTCTGTTCTTCAAGATGGGAGGAAAAAAATTGGCCCTTACCGATCTAATTTTTTAATAAAAGAAAATTAATTTAGTAAGACTCTTATGGAATAACTTTTGCAGGAGTAGGTTTTTTTAAAGCTTTTGAAAAAATTATTCGGTGAAAGTACCTTTGTCTTTTATTCAATACTCAGTAATTTTTTTGAGGAATCAGATATTAAAAGTAATATACTTCACTGGGGATTTTGAGGAGTATTTTATAAACCACTGCTGCGAAATTCATCGCAACCGCAAGTACTGGCTCTCGATCTAAGAGTTATGCTGTAAAACTCATGCTATTGTCAGTACTGTTTCTCTGGGGGGCACGAAAGAAACCGTCCTAACTTAGAATTTTGTACCACAAATTTTTTGACGAAAATTCTCTTTCAATGTGCACAACATGGACTAATATTCAACGCTGAAACAAAGAAAAGTACGGGCGCCGAAGAAATCTAACTTGCATTAAGTATTGTCAACGTATGAAAACGAAAAATCATGCCAGAGACCAAATTTATTAGTAATCACTGTTTTCCTTGCAACGTTATATTTTTATATTTCTAAGTTACCTTGAAGCCGCGTATATCATGAAACAAAACTCCGGATAATGTCTTATTTGAGTGTTGCAACTTTCATTCAGACATTGCAAAACATTTAGTTCCAAAGTTATGACATCTTTTAGTAGGATTCATGAAACTTGGAAGACTATAATTTACATGACAAATCGTGGCTGTGTTGATAATGAGAATTGTTCCACACACCATCATGCGGATAAAGTTAAACAGCTTTAAAAATTGTTAAAGTTATTTTTCAAAACGTTTTCGTTGCAATTATTCCTGAAAACGCCATACTGCATCGTCATGTCCTTCCGAACAGCCTCTTCAACTGGCTTGCCGACGGAGCGGGTTTCAACCCCAAAAACGGGACAGGGGCGGATGTGGAGGCGGAGGAGGGATTCGTGAGGGCAAATGACAACTTCCGGTGGCTCGTTTCCCGTTGCAATAGCCGGTGCTTCCCGGCGGAGAAGGGTATTTGAGCATCTTGCAGAGATTCATGCTGGAAGTGCCAGCTTCGTAACCTGTATCTTTTGTATCATTAACCAAATTTAGTCTTCGGAGAGTTAATCTTTGAAATCACTAGCATTGCTCAAGGTAATCATATGTTCAAAATGGTACCAGTGACAGGCAAAACGTTTCATTAAATTATATAAAAAAAGAGATCAGTATTCAGAGAATCATTAAAAGTATGGAAATGCGCTAAAACATCATTATAGTGCATAGCACCACGAACGAAATTCAGAAAAGTCTAGTGCTCTTTTATTTATTTTCTCTTTCAGACATATATAAAACTAATTTATTTTTTGTCTTCAGAAGACAAACATTTAGCACTGAAACCTTTCTTCTCAGTATACCTCTCAGCCAGAAAACTCTTCCGTCTCTGAACTCTGTTAAGAATGTTAAGTTCTCTGTTAAGATCTGACTTCAATAATACGTGGAGTGCAGAACCATATCTTCACGTCTTCCATAATGGTCTGAGGACATATACTGGGGACTTCTAGCTTTGAGTAGAAAGAAGGATATCCGATGGAGAAACAGGTTTACTCCATCGATCGGTCAAACTTATCTCTAAATATACTTCCTCACAGGAAATAAGCAATGCACGCAAGAGGCAAATGGTCGAAACAAGAACGGGTGACAGGTCAACAAAAACATAATGTTAGGACCTAAAAATGATTTTTTCATCTCAATAGGCATAATTAACCATTTCCTTGCGTTAAAGTCATACAATAAGCAAACGTTTGACTTTATACAGATTCATAGTCAGAATATTTTTAATTTTCACCTTCCTGCAATATCGCGCCAAAACAGCGAAATACACATTAGGAAAATCTAGTAATGCTATTTTCAAATTCTTCCCGAAAAATTGTCTTACGGGCGTAACAGATAGACGCTTAGGTGCCCCAGGGTCCAAGTAGTTCTCTGGCTGAGAAAATAGTGATTAAAGGGAATTCATTAGGTAAGATTAGAATCCTTAACATGTGATTCGGTTCTAGAAATAAAATTCCTTCAAAATGTAATATAAGTAAGTTAGATAGGAGTTTTATTATGAACATTTTACATAAATTTATGTAAAAGCATTTGCATGAGAGGTGTGTGGGACACACCTCCAAAACGACACAATTGTTCATTGTCATCAAACAAATCATAAATATCTTTAAACATTTTTAAGTCTACTTTAGAAGTGTAGAACATTTTATACCACAAGAATACACCTAAACCGTGCAACATACTACATACATACATAGGGTTAAAGCTATTAGAAAATTAAAGGGATCTAAATCCTGTTTTCGTTTTCATTATATGAGAAGAGTATCAATGTTTAAGTTATAGGTTAACCAGAAAGTCCACATAATAACACTGTTTAAGAAGAGTTAATATCGGTTATCTGTTCTTCTTCCGTTTTATCCTTTCGATAGTTGTAGACTCGTTTTATCCTGGAAAAAAATCACAGACGCTCAACGTATTGTTGGACGTCGACGACGACCTGGAGCAAAGCATGATTTGGAGAGAGTCAGGCAGAACGCTTGCGACCTGAAAGAAATGATTATTTTGAAGAACGATAAAGGACCTTGAGGCTATAAATCTCTATTTTGGAGAAGGTCGGAACTGTGGTCTTACAGACACAAATTCAGAAATTGAATTTACATAACACTGCAATGAACACCATATTTCTTTTAAATAATGTCTATTTCACTTGCTATATTTTAAAATGTGAGAGTATTAATTTTGTTAAATATTAATTTTGAAATATGTATATATTTTTATATTTGCAAATGCTTCATGTCTTAGCCATGTATACACAACACATTATTTCACAAAATAAATTATTTGATGACTGCATTTTTATACTAAACTTTTAGTTTCAGCAAATCAACAGCTCATAAAATCCAGAAGTTTAGCTTCCTACCTCCTTGCATACGTATGCGCAGTTCTGGAATTCTATAAGAATTTTGATAGGAAAGTAATCGTTTCACAAATCCACGAGAAAACTATCATGATCTGGATATTAGCGTAAAATCTTCTTTACTGGAGTGCAAACATAACTCGGTGTAACAGATGATCGGGCAAATGCGATTATTCGAGTGTTTAAAGTTGATCGCGATTATTTAAACAAGATTAGCGATAAACTTAAAAGCTTTTCGCAAAACCGCCGTACTGTCAACTTGCATTATTGTTTCTCCGATTATCACAGACGAATGCCGGAGCAGTACACTAACAAATGGGCCACAGACCACGCGCTTTCCTTCCTCTTCCTTGTCCTATCCTCTCCTCTTACGCGCACTTACACTAATACACTACAATACCACACAAGCCGGGAGACCGGTCGGGAGCTTAGAGTTTGTCCCGGCTGGAGCGGTGCCCCGCTGGTGGGAGATACCTTGTTGAGGGAAACCCCGCTAGTCGACGGTAGGTCGTCGCTGAATCTAGCCATCCAGCGGAGAAAGAACACTGCCAGCGCCTGGGGAATACATGAAATACACTTACGCAGCTAATGACCCAAGTAGTTGACGCGCCCGGAATCACTATCAATCAACTTACATTACTTTTGATTCAATGATTACTGTTTCCAGGCCCGCCCACAGTTAAGCTTGTAGGTCGTAATGCATGATTTTATCGTGGGAGGTGGCGGTGATCTTCCTCCGCTGGATGGCGAAACCCGGCTACAGACTACACGTCGCCTTGCGCGATTTTCCCTAACCAGGTATCTCCGACAAGTCGGGACAAGCTCTGCGCTTTCGACATACATGCAAGTGTAGTGAATGTACATGATCGACATATATGGAAGTGTAGTGAACGTGTATAGTAAGGGGTGTGGATAGGTCAAGAAAGAGGAAGGAAAGATCGCGCGCGGTCCGTGCCCGTTTGTTAGGATACTGTTCCAGCATTCACCCGGTTTTGATCGGAGAAACCATGCAAAACTACCTATCAGAGCAACCATCGACTAGTATTCTCGTTCAGTCAGCGACTGGATTCGACCAGCAGTGCCGAAAATACTGCTTCCAAGGGCGACTCAAAGCCTAGGACCAGAGGCACTGCAGTGACATCAATCGATGCCCCCGTGGGTCAGGTGCCCGGAGTGGAGAAAAATTTCCCTTTTTTATAGAAGTCATTCTAGCTGAATAATAGTCATAAACAATCCAAGCACAAAATAAAATCCTTACAGCTCAGTACAGACAGTGTTGCCAGTCGCTGTAATTAGCAAGATGTCATTATTACACATTCATTTAAAGAAGTCGTCGCAGAGTAAGTAATGAAAGATTCCCTGCTTATTTCAATCGGTTCGAATCGTAGGTGCGACAAAAATATGAAATGAAATGGTTCAAATTTTTACAGAGTATTATTTATTGTGAAATTTTTTCGCCCCTTAAAAATGCCCGCGGGGGCGGGCAGACCCTACCGCCACAACAACTAGGAATGACAAAAAAACATTGATGTTTTCCACCAGAAACAGTGATACATTAATTTCGATTTTTGCTTTCGATGTTTTCTTTACATCGATATTTTCTTGCAAAAACATGGATGTTTTTTAATTCTTATTTTTTTAATTTAAATTTTTTGTTTTAAATAAAGGGGATTACGCACATTGTCGAGTAGCAGCTATCCACAGCAATATCGTTGTTTTGCGTCATCCTAATCACGCGGCACATATCGCCTGTGCAATCTGAGGAAGTTTGGGAGCTGCTCATATTATGAATGTACGTTATCGGCAGGAGTGTCATTGCCTTAATCGACAATGAAACACGAAATTGATAGCAAAACACGATCCTTAATTATTAATGTTATTCTTTACATTCGATAATACTTTTTTCATACTTCTAACATGCTGTTAACCAAATAATAAAATTACTTTTACGTAATGTAATTAATAATGTATAGGAAAATAGGATGTTTATTAGTCTATAATTAAAACATCGATATTTGAAACATCGATATTTTCTCGTCAATGTTTTCAACGACTTCCATAACCCTTTAGCGATGTATCAAAACATCGATATTTTGATGTTTTGGTAAAATTTACCACCACTACCCACTACCCTACCCGACTGATGCCTCCGAGCCATCTAAGCTGGTAAGTAGCATTGCGTTACTGCAAGTGGATCTCTGTCGGAACAGCACGCGGCCGGAGCATTCTCTCCAGGCGTCGCCTCGCGTCGTCGTCATCGTCGACGTCGGGCGGGCGGGCGGGCGGGCGAGTTACGGCCGCCGTGGCGATCGTTTCCTGCGTCTAATTAATAGCCTTCCGCGCTCAAACCACCGGCTGCGGCGGTCGCCGCCGCCACAGAGACATTAAAAGCGCGCGGCCCTCCGCTCGCTGCGAAGTAGAGCCCCCGACTCGGCGACGCCGGTTTTTACTTCGCCGTCGCAGCCGTCCCTGCCGCCCTCCCGCCCGCCCGCCCGCCCACCCCGCCGCGGAAAATGAGAAAAAATAATCGACTACGTGTGTCGTAAAAGATTCAGCTTTGCCGGACTTTCGGAAAGAACACCCCAGACGAGGCACGTGGTTGATATCTCGACGAACTCTGAGTGAGTCACTCTACTGCGAGGAGGCATTCATTCAGTTGGCACGTTTCACGTCATTTCTGAGCCATGTCTGGCCAACTACATCTTTATTAGAACCTTTTTTTAAGCCTAGTTCTGGGCAGAAGGGTTTGATTGATCGGTAATGTGTTGCGGTTATTTGAATGAAGATGAAATAATAGTGAAACGAGAGGCAGGAGAACTGAAACTTTGAGAAAAAGCTTTAGTTGTCCAGCGGTGTCCAACAAAAATTCACATGGATCGATCTTGATTAAAACTCCGATGGAAGATAAGCGATCTCTGCACTATTCCACAGTTTGCCCCGATGCAGTCAATTGTGCTTTTTACTGAGCTGAAAGTAGAAATCATTTCACTGCAGCCGTTTTTACTTCGCCTGCAGCCGTCCTCGCCCCGCCCGTCGCCCGCCACGGAAAATGAAAAAATAACCGACTGCGCGTGTCGTAAAAGATTCAGCTTTGCCGGACTTTCGAAAAGAACACCTGAGACGAGACACGTGGTTGATATCTCGACGAACTCTGAGTGAGTCACTCTACTGCGAGGAAGCATTCATTCAGTTGGCACATTTCACGTCATTTCTAAGCCATGTCTAGCCAACTACATCTTTATTAGATCCTTTTTTTTAAGCCTAGTTCTGGGATGAAGGGTTTGATACATCGGTAATGGGTTTCGGCTATTTGAATGAAGATAAAACTAGTGGGACGAGAGGCAGGAGAACTGAAACTTTGAGAAAAACCTTTAGCTATTCAGCTTTGTCCAACAAAAATTCTCATGGATCGATCTTGATTACAACCCCGATGGAAGATAAGCGATCTCGGCACCATTCCATAGGTTGCCCCGGTGCAGTCAATTGTGATTTTTACTGAGCTGAAAGTAGAGATCATTTCACTGCAACCGTTTTTCGCCGCGGTGCAGCCTTTGAGGCCATTCGCCCGCACGCGGAAACGGAAAAATAAAAAGAAAAGAAAAAGGGGGTGTGTTAGTCGTAAAAGATTCGGCTTTGTTGAACTTTCGCAAAGCACACGGGAGACGATAGTGTGCTTGATGAAATACGACTGTTCGACGTGTCGCGCTGATTCCTATACAGTTACAGAGCAACAAAAAGGTGTAATTCGTAATATTTCACTAATTCTGTTAGTTTGTATGTGAAGGATCATGTTTGGTTCTACTAAATTGATGGTGACCTACAGATTTGATCACAATGGAGATTATAAACGGACTGACAGTTTCGACATCTTTGAAGAAGGTAAATTCCGCTTTCATTGAAGTATCTGCCAGAGTGGTGGAAAATAGTTCATAGTCTGCAACACTGACACAATTCGAAAAATTGAATTTTTTGTTATGAGAGTTATTTTATAAACTTTTATAGTAATTAATAACAACTCCTAGGAAGCCTAGAATTAATCTTAACACACAATGCCTCAATTATAAAGCGTGTAATGGTATCTGCATTTCAACGGATAGCGATAACTTTAAACTTTAAACACGTTTATCTGCAAACTTCATTTGTGGAGGTTTGTCAGTAGTTCTCCTCGTGAACGATATGAAGACGCCACGTGATTGCGTATGGCACGTTAGGTAGGCCTAGTGATCTTAGTATGTTAGTGGCAGTTGTTAACAAAACCTTTTATTACATCAAACCTTTTATTACACCTATAATTAACACTAGTTGCTTTTAAATGTTAATTAGCAATTAAATAATCATTTGTAAATACTTAAAGGGGACGTATGGAATTATTGCTATATAAAAACAATGTTTAATATTAAATTTAGTCTCTCGTATGGTTTTTCGTAATTTTGCGATACCTAATAGGTTAGGTTGACTTTCCCTCACGTTTCTTGCTTACTGCGTTGAACATCAGTCAACATTGTTTACAATAAAAGTTTTTTTTAATATATTTATTTCCTGTTCAATTTTACAAATTTTTCAGGATGATGAATAAATTTATACATAACCTTTTTGGAGATGCCAGAAATTAATTAAAGATAATATCATAATTAAAGATAATTATGGTTTTATTTTAATAGTAATTACGAATAAAAATTTGATTTTAATAAGTATTGATTAATTTTTATAATAAATTTAGAGTTTTAAGAGAATTAAGAGTTTTCAGAGAATTTTATTGAGTAATAAAGTAGACAATTATTTATGGGGGGTGAAAAATATCTTTGGGGAAGCGGGAACGAATTCGTTTAATGTGATAATTTTTTCCCAGATCGAAATGTTGATGAACAGGATAATCTTTTAAAGAGTTGAAGAATTGGAAGATTGGTTAGTGATGAATGTTTTAATTGGTTCTATTTGTAATTCTTTGTGTATTTGGCTATTGGAGATAAACCCTTCAGCCTTTAGAATTCCCGTAAAAATTTATTTTGAATAGTTTGTATTTTCTTCATGTGTGACGAAGATGCATTACACCAAATTGGGCATGCATATGTAAGTGATGTTCTTATTATTGCCTTCAATACTGATATACCACAATTTATTTGTAATTTTGAAAATTTATTAGTTAATGGGTATAATTTTGATATTTTTTGGTAAGTTTTATTTGCAATATTTTGAATATGTGTTTTCCAAGTTAATCGACGATCGAAATAGAGTCCTAAATATTTAATTGGAATATGATTTTCTATCCAGGGTATATTTATATTATTTATTTTGAGACATGGAGGATTAGTAGGTTTGCAAAGTGTGAAAATTTTTGAATTACTGTGAAATAGTTTGTGGCTGTGAATGATACAAAATTGTAAGTTTGTGTGGTTTTCAATCTTGCCCAAAGAGAAACAGTGCTGGCAATAGCATGGTTTGCACTGCAGCAAAACTCCTAGGCAGAGAGCCAGCACTTCTGGTCGCCACGAATTTCGCAACAGTTTTTTATCAATTACTTCTCAGAATGCCCGTTAAGGTTGCATTTAATATCATTTGGTTCTTCAAATACGTACAATGAATCGAATGAAATTAAAAGGTACTTCGACCGTCTAAATCTTTCTATAACTTAAAAAACTATGCCCGCGAAAGTTTTTCCGTAAGAGATTGTACTAATTTAAACTTATTTTATTAAAAAATTAGGCCGGTAAGGGCTAACTTTGATTTAAAGTATTATTTAGATAGCCACTAGAAAAGGCTTTCAGCTACTTTCAGAGCATGCAGAGTTTACTAAAATTTCAATTTTTAGCATCAGTGCTAATGGTGAGATGATACTCAAATGATAACCGTGAATGCATCAAAAAACAAAATAATTTCGTCTGATCAGCAACAATTGACCTTCATGTAACATGATACATAATTGATTTGCATACTTGAATTAAAATAAAAGATACGTCAGTAATGTTGTGTAAATTATAATGTATGGCACGCGTGATAAATGAGATTTTAGTTTGATAAGTTAGATTTTAGTTTGTAAGATTGTGCCAAGGGCCTATCAGTCTCTTGTCATAACAATTTCTTCTCGCAAAATAAAATGACACTTTCACCAGACATGTCAAAAATAACTATTTTGGGTGTACCTCGCCGTGGTCGATCAAACGAACATACTACCTATAGAAGACGGCCGTTTGGAGGCGGCAGCGGTGGCTGCCAGCAGGCCCACCCGCAGAGGTAAAAAATGCATGAAAAAACTGCCGCGAACGTCGTAAAAGTTTCAGACCTGCCAGACTTGAGAAAAGCGCGCGTGCTTGAGAAGCCTAAGAGTTCTATGTTCTACATTCTTTCATAAAAGTTGTGATAAACCCACGAAATGTGACGAGCCAGTCGCCATGGGATGTTTTATTAATGCGTTCAGTATGCGTAGTCATTACGTGGTCACAGCATACACGGTTACCTGACGTTTTTTTGCGATATGTAATCAGACCTATTAATGCCCAACGAAGTTTTATTTCTATCAACCAGACTCTGATAACAGCTTGGCTGTACAGAACGCTAAGCTTCCCTTGCCTTCCCATGCAAGGTACCCCATACAGGTGATGATACTGATTGGTTCCTTGCATTTATTATAGTCGCAGCTTACAAAGAAATAAAGAAAAGGGTGCATAAAATGTCGCGAAGAATCACATTCGAGACGCCACTTACACGCATCCTTTTGATGAAATGATTTCGGTGATTTAGCAAACGTGCGCATACGCAGATTCCGAAACATTAGAACAGACGCCACTGTGCGCATGCGCGCGTTGACCAAAGCGCCGGAATCGTTCGTCAAAAGGAAGCGTGTAATAGGAAACTATTTGGGTATGGTGTGCAGCCTGGAAACAAATTACAGTCATTCACTTCCTTTCACCAGCTGTAAGAATAGTACTATAAGAAAATTATTTCGTTCATCAACTGGCAATATCATTCAGTGGTCTACGGAAGTTTTAAACGGTGCGGTGGTGAGTAGTGAAATGTCAAAACCTCTTATCGCAATCATTTGATCCAAGTCTGTTACAATAATGCATTGGCCAGCGGTGCAGTCTGTATTTATGATTCCAAAAATTAATTTTTCTGTCATTAAATTAAATTTAATCTATAGAAACTAAAAGATTATTGTCCTCTAGAATCGATTTCCTTAAAGGAACTGATTTCAAGAACTTATTTATCAAAAGTGAACTCACCAGGCAACTTGTATCATGGCACTATATCAAGAATAAAGAGTGATAATCCTTTGACCCACTATTATAAATATTTACAGAAAACTTGTAATATGCAATAAAAAAAAAACCCTTTTTTTAAAAAAAAATTTAAAAAAACTTGAAAGTAAAACATAAATAAGAACTTAATTGTAGAGATTTAACATTCAAAAATATAACAAAACTGTTCGATTAACCTCACAAAGTTCAAGTCATCATCATTGTCAGTGTCAATGTTGGATGCCGGTTTCGATAGTTCACAAACATTTCTGGTGGCAGTTTGCGGAAAATTGTAATGAAACAAAAGAATTTCCCGCCAGTATGTTGATTTATCTTGCTACATAAAATTTATAAATATTAATAACAATATTTTAACAGCCTCATATCAATGCTACTCCAGTATCCAGTACATTAGGAGAAGGGGGCGGGGGCAGAACGGCAGGTCTCATAATACATTGCAATACACCGTAATTAAAAGAAAATTCTAAATATTTAAAACCCTCGACCCTGTGAAATGACAAGGTTCCCACAGACAAAATCTAAGAAAATGAGAGTTTTTGTAATGAGGTTCTACCTGATTTCTTCTACTCGTGCACATACTGTTGCTGTAATCTGTTGACAAATAGCTACTGTAAAAATCACTACTCTAGATGGAGAGATATCTGAATACGTGGAGAGATGCAACATTGACATTAATAAAGTCAAAATGACTGAAATGTTAGTAGTAACCTTGTCATTCCAGAGGACTTGCTACGCAGCCCCTGCCTCGCCGGTTGCTCCGCGGCCGCCGCCGCTGCCGCCGCGCCGCCTGGCGGAGCCCGTGCCGCCAGACCCGCCGCCGCCGCCTCCGCCCGGCCGCGTTCAGTAGCTCACTGCATTTCCTCGGCGCGTTGTTATTACCCGTAATTCTGTTAGCTATCATCCTTAATTGCTTTCTTGTGCGGCGGGGCGGGGGACGGGGTGGGGGCGACCTGGTGCTCGACCGCCTCGAAGGGCGAGCTCCGCGGCCGCACCGTCCAGCTCAGGCCGGCCTCAGTGACAGACACGGTGGGCCAAACGACTCAATGGAAGGGGGCGGCTACCTCCTGAGGGCTTCCGAATTAAACGAATGATACGAAGGGCTAGGGACAGTAGTAATGTAATCCACACCAGCCTCAGCAAGCATCCCGATGTTCGTAAATGTCAATATATCGATTTTGGTCTCATCTTCTCAAAACTGTTAATACCCATATATATATATATATATATATATATATATATATATATATATATATATATATATACCAGCGGCGTCCCGGCCTTGCGGTCATGTGATACTGGGTGCGCGTGGTTACCACGTAGGTATCCCTGCGCCGTGTTCTGATCTTTCTCAAAGTGAGTTTCCTCATCGCCACACGGCAACATATACGGGGACATTGCAAGGAAAACGCACACAATAATCTTGCCCCACCAGGAACTATTATTAAATTATTATAAATATATAATAATTATAATAAATATATTTACTATTATAAATATATAACTATTTCTATTACATTAATTATTAATTTGGGGAAGCGTTACGGTATAAATCTCATTGATTGACTGATTGATTGATTTTTTCGTGTTTCCGGGCGCGTCAACTGCTTCGGTCATTAGTCCCGTTAGTGTAGTGCATGTTCTTTTTTCTCGAGAGATGGCGGTGATCTTCTCCCACTGGATGGCGAGATTCGGCACCGACCTACCGTCGGCTAGTGGGGTTTCCCCCTAACCAGGACTCTCCCACCAGCGGGGCACCGCCCCAGCCGGGACAAGCTCTAAGCTCCCGACCGGTCTCCCGGAATATGTGGTAGTGTAGTGCATTCTAGCGGCCGGCCGCCAAAATTCTCCTCCAGACAGCGACTGAATTCGACCTAGCTGAAAAGCTAGTGTCGAAAATCCTGCCGTCGTCAGGACTCGAAACTAGGACCTCCCGGTCACAGGCGCTGCAGTGACATCAGTTGATGCACTGAGCTATCGCTACCTACTATGCTACCGGTGTATAAATCGAACACTATATAACAGAATTACGAGTAGTAACCACGCACAGAGGAAATGCAGTGAGCTACTGAACACGACTGTGTGGAGGTGGTGGCGGGGCAACCCACGGCATGGGCTTCAGGAGACCACGCGGCGGCGGCGGAGCAGGCGAGCGGAGCCCGAGGCAGGAGCTGGGTAGCAAGTCGAACCTTTGGAATGACGAGGTTCCAATCCAACAATCATTTCATTCGTTTCCATTACGTTCCGTGAAAGTTGCCCCTCTCCACCTATTTTGTCATATCTCCATCTGCAGGAGTGATTTTCACAGCAGCTGTTTGTCGACAGATCGCGGAATGAGTATGGGCACGAGTAGCAGAAATCAGATAGAACCGGATCACAAAAACAACACCTATTCCTAGATTTTGTCAGTGGGAACCTTGTCATTCCAGAGGGTTGAAGTAGCAAGTAGGGAATGGCGAGGGGTAGGTAAGGGGTAACGCCTCGTGAATTGCGATTACCGTCTATAGATTGGGAATAGACTGTTAGGAGAGGCTACTTGTAAATTGAAGAGCCTATTTCCAAAGTGACTTTTCTCTAATCAATACAATTTTTCAGAGTCATCCTTATAGTTCAAAACGGGATTTGGTTTTTGGCTACAGTTTAACACAGGAAAAATGCCATTACTGAACACAATAATTGGCAGGGTTATGAAGCGTCTTCAAGATACATTGATAAGAAAATCTATAAAACAAACGGAAATGGAAATATGTCTCGTGTCACAAGAATTCAGTTCCGAATTGCAAGTTATAAATACAGAGCTGCAAATAATAAATTACAAACAGCGAATTGCAATCAGTAAGTAGCGAAATGCAAGATGCAGAGGAACCGGCAGTTGCCAATAGCAAGTTGCAGACACGGAGTAGCGAACAGGTAGTTTGCAACAGCAAGTTGAAGACAGTGAATAACGAACAGGGAGTTGCTAACAGCAAGTTGTAGACCGTTAATAGCGAACAAGCAGTTGCCAGCAGCAAGTTACAGACCGTTAATAGCGAACAGGCAGTTGCCAACAGCAAGTTGCAAACACTGAATAACGAACAGAGAGTTGCCAACGGCTGGTCGAGAGCGAGCTGGTAAGAGCGAATAGGTAGCGGCCACTTGCCAGTTGCTAGAGGTGGGTCGCGCGCTGGTCAGCGGCGGAGGCGGGCCGTGGGCGGCGGGAGGCGGGCGGCGGGCATGGGCGGCGGGCATGGGCGGCGGTCGGCGGGTCGTGGGCGGCGGGCATGGGCGGTGGGCGGCGGGCGGCGGGCGGCGGGCGGCGGGCGGCGGGCGGCGGGCGGCGGGCGGCGGGCGGCGGGCGGCGGGCGGCGGGCGGCGGGCGCCGGTGAGGATGGATTGAGACTTACGACCGTCCTCAGAGGGAAGCGGTAAACACGTACGCCGTCCCTTGACGGCTTTGGATTGGAAGCGAAAAGGAGACGCAGAATAGGCCATTAGTTGCCCCCAAATAACAAAGGTGGACATGCTGCAATGTCAGATGTCAACCTCCAAAGCATGTTTATTAAGTTTATACACAAATAAATTGGCCTAATAGAAGAAAGGTGTTGTTAATAGTGTCCCTATGTTTATCAAAAACAGGAGGTGGAATAAGCCTGGAAATAATAAAATGCACGAAATAACGTTTCTTGTTCATATTAGCAGTTCTGTAAAAGCCAATATCTATTGGCCATCTGGCAGGTTTACGGAAAATAGAGACCATTTTCACAAATAAAATCCTTCAGCTCTGGAATATTCATGGCGGTTTCGTTCTTAGATTCCGTCTAGGGGTAGGTTTTACTGTAGAAACGTCTAAGAATGAAACCGCCATGAATATTCCAAACGGAAGGATTTTATTTGCAGAAATGGTCTATTTTACGTAAACCTACTACATGCCCAAAAGTGATTGGTTTTTACAGAACTGCTAGTATGAATGAGAAAAAAATATTTTGAATGTACATTTTGTCATATGTGCTAAGGAATAGTTCCGAGGGTTACAATCTTTGACAGCAGTCTGAACGTAGGATTTTATCTTTCTGCCCCCTATAGGGACGTCTTTCGCAATAACTTTCTGAATAGTCTCATCAGTGCACTTCATTTAATTTTTACCCTTTGCTTTAAAACCAAAGTGATATTTTGACAAACCTCGACAAGACGGAAATCTGCCAATGTTTTTAAGGAATAGTTATGTCCCATCTGGAATATATTTTACTGTAATTATACATATATAGTGAAGGGTGTGTTTCTGAGAATAACAAAAATAATTTAGTGAGAAAACTTTGTTGGGGGAATTGTGTACGTAGAACTACTTCTAGGTTTCTCCATTACATGAACCTTCGTGCAAACAAAGCGACTTCGCCAGCTGTCATTACGCACGTATGCACACAAAGGAACCGGGTGTTCGGTAAAGTATTTGATTGCATTTCAATGAATGTAATTAGTGTGCCCACTATGTGCTTATTCGGTTCACGTGAAGTTGTTTTTCGGACGTTGAGAGATGTAATTCAAAACTTGTACCAGGAAGAACAATCCTCCAACTTAATTAACGAAGAGGAGATGTATGGAATGTCTCGTGTATTTCTGGTTCGTAATACTTCCTGCCTGCGAGAAGAAACTTGATTTCGTTTGAAATGCACGTCGTGTAACTTACCGCATATCAAATGCAGAAATCTACACGATGTACGTCTGGTCAAGACTGCGAGGCTCATATTTATTTAACAATACTGTTTTTATTGTGTCCATGATATTTTTCTTCCACTAATAAATTATTTACAAAATTATACAGATTTGAGCATTATTATTCTATGAGAAAGTAAATATTATATTAAATTTACAAATCATTAAGTTCTACAACTGTGGGATTCGTTTATCAGAGTTCACTGAGTAGTTTATCTAAGGCTTTTTTCTCTGTAGCACAGTACCTCCTTCCCTACAATGATAAGCTGTAATGTATATGCATGGATGATAGTAGTTGAATGCAATAGTTAGCGAGTTGGACAATTTAATGGAATAAGTGCTGGTTTACCTTGCTTTCACATGACGAATGTAAGGTGATAAAGTCATGCGAAATTATGAACCAACGCTCAAATGTACGATCATGTTAAATAGCGTCTTGTGACGAATGAGGAACGTAACTATGGAATACAGAATAATTTGAAGTAGTTTTTAAACATTTTTTAGCCTCTGGTTACACTTTAGATCCGTCTCTGATAGTAAACTTCACGTCAAGAATTAGTGTCGTCTTTTTTAAACACAGAAAGTGATCCACATTTTAAGATATCATTCAAAGACATGAAAGAGTATTTTCAATTAATGAATAATATAAATTATTTATTTTCGATTAATAAGATCTCATATTTTACTCTTATTTAGTATGTATAGATTTATTTCAATTAATTTATTATTTAAAGTCAAAACAGAAAAAAACTGCGTAAAATGGTAGGGAGAAGGAATGCTACATTTACTGTCTGCAAATAAAGCAAGGGTCTATCGCAACATAATCTCCTAAATGAATCAAGAGAAACTGCAGGACAGAACCTTTCGAAATGATAGCACAAAACGCCAGAAAGCAAATAAATAAAAAACGAAAGAAGTATATCCCTTTTCCATCTCTGAGAATTTATTGAACGGAGAAGAGAATGAAATTAGTTTGCAGTGATAACGCGAGTGTAGTATTATGGATTTCTTAAATAATTATATTAATTATATATTTAATATAATATATATTAAATATTATATTTAAATATTTTTTAATTACTTTTTTATTCCTTTTTCAGATATTAGGTATATCTGTTTTACGTATACTGTATTACGTTTTTGGCCACTTCCACGCTAATTTCTTTTCTCATATAGGCACTTATTAAGTAGAACCAAAATCGATACAGCAATGGTTTGTTGATTCATGAACACTGACTTCGTTTTTTCAAATAACGAAAAAAAAAAAATACATGCATCTTCAAATATCTTGAAAAATGTTTAATTTGATAGTACTAATTGCCTAGCCTTTTCGGGCCTGGGATGAATGGTTTTGATGGTTGGGTGATTCACCACGGATCGTCCCAGGTTCAAGTATCGGCCATATAACAACGTTCATAAGAGTCCTACGCACGGTCAAGCCTCGCTTTACGAATTTGCCTGGCGCCTTGTAAATCTCTCGCCGACGCATTGTTCCCCGATTTGCGAACAATTAGGCAGGTAGCGGCAGCGATAGATTTACAACCGCCGCGAGGCAGGCTCGACAAGCGAGACTTGACCGGGCATAGGCGCGAGCGAACTTCGTCAGTCCACCAAGCGCACGAGACACCGTTCCACCGCGGATGTTTACCGGGGCCGCGTCCCGCGCGCAGACGAAACAGAAGAGGTCTCAGAAAGAGAAGACGACGAGAATCTCACCGGCGCGGCGCGGCGGTAGCCGGCGGCCACGAGATGGAAAATCACACGCTCCGCTTTAGAATTGATTAAAAGCGCTGCGGGTCCTGTCATTACGCCGCGCCGCGCCGCGCCGCGCCGCCCGCCGCCGCGCACGGAAGGCCAGCGAAGCGGCGCGCGGAAGCTCAGGGAGAGAGAGAGCAGAGCGCCCTGCGGCCGCGGCCGAACGCCAGGCTCAGCCCCGACGCACGGGTGCACCTGCACCGCACGCGGAGAGCACCAGCGCTTGGCTGTTATGCGGATTGTTTTGTGGCTGCGGTTTTGAATATAGTGGCTGATGAGACTGAGGTTAGGATTGATGTTGGGATTGATGTTGAGATTAATGTTGAGATTGATGTTGAGATTGATGTCGAGATTGATGTTGGGATCGATGTTGCGACTGACGCTGGGACCGATGTTGGGGCTAATGTTCGGGCTGATGTTCTAGTTGATGTTGGTTCTGATATTGGTTCTGATGTTGGGGTTGATGTTGGAGCTGATGTTGGGGGATTGATGTTGAAGCTGATGTTCGGGCTGATGTTCTAGTTGATGTTGGTTCTGATATTGGTTCTGATGTTGGGTTGATGTTGGAGCTGATGTTGGGGATTGATGTTGAAGCTGATGTTGGCTGATGCTGAGATGATGTTGGGATTGATATACGGTCTCGTATTGGAGATGTTGATGTGGTTCTTGACGTGGCTCTTGATGTGGCCGTTGATGTGGCTATTGTTCTTTAGTCGTTCAGTCATGTTTAACTTCCCGACCACATGATATATAGACGTATAGCGTAGCAGAAACTCTTGAGACGCATGCCCGGCATCAGCGTGTGGTTATGGACGGGGCTCAAATGTCAAACAGAATTTTAGCACTTGCGCCGTGTACGGTTTTTTCTACACGGTTCACCTACTATAGCTCTCCCCAAGCCTTCTCCTGTGCTGACACTAAGAAGATTTTACGAGCTCTTTGAATGTTGTCTTCTGCCAACCTCTTCTGCTTTTGTCTTCCACCTCAGTCAACATCGTACTCATCTCCACTGAGACCAAAGTATGTTATCTTTCTTCGTAGAATTTGAAGGTTATGAAACGACAAATTCACTCAACATTGACTCCGGATCCCACATTTCTATGATAGAACTAAACATATCATAGCCTTGCCTGGCACGTTTTCAGCACCTACATCTGGTCTAACAATTATCTGTGAGGGCGATTCCAAGCCTATCTTGCTAGCTTTCTTCATCTGGCTGGGGGTTCAAATCTCGGTCAATCCGTTTAGAATTTGTGATGGACAAACGGATTCATGAGAGGGATCTCCTTTTTCCTGCGCCTCTCATTACGCCATTGCTGCATTTTAACTGTCATCATTATATTCCAGGCATCAATTTCATTCACATTCCAGGTTAGACCACACATGCTCAGGTTGGAAGTATAGTAATGAAGGCTAACGATCACCTCTACAACTTTAGCAAACTTCCAATTTAATACATCCCGTAATAAATTTAAATGATCACTGTCTTGCTTTAATAACAAGCATTTAAATTGTCTACACCAATTTTAACAAAACCATTCGCGCCTGACGCAGTACCCTTTCATCATCTTCAGAGGTTTCTGTGATAGTTATATGGAGATCACTCATTAAGAAATTAAAAATAACAGGTTACGAACATCAGATGTGAATAAAAGTAATAAATATTATATCATTACCCAAAGAAACGATATAGTTTTTACCTCGAAAAGATATATGGCAAGTTATTTAATTGTTCATTGTACATTTTAATTTGTTGTCCTCTTTCTTATATATTATTATGCGTTCATTTTAATGCCTATTACTCCCATTAATCACGATAATATGTTGTATCCCATTGTAATTCATTGTTTGAAGTGACTAAAAGTAATGTTCAATTGCTTAGGATATCCTTGTACTTACGACTGGTTAGAGTATATAACAAAATATTGAAACTCATTCCACTGTTACGTGTAAAACTATGTCAATTCTCCTGCTTACAAATTCGTAACAAATCGCTGTTTAGAAATGTGAGTTCAGTATCTGTGGCACTCCTATTTTGAACAGCCAATGAAACAGGCAAGGTGGGCTTTCCGCCGCTTTGGCATATCTCAATTTCTGTTCTTCGTATCTATCCAAAAACAGTTATGCAGGTCTCGGTTTTTTGTTTCTTTGGATTGTAATTTTTCCGTTCTTCCGGAGATCGACCCCTTTTCCCACTAAATGGGCTACGTCCATTCTCGAAAGTTCTTGCACCTGTCTGCAGGAACTGCCAATTAATATGAAGACGAGTTCGATTCTAATAACTGTCTTCTTGGGCCTTGGGCCTCACGGCACTCTGACGCAATTGGTGTCATTCCACCCCACCCCCCACATCTCTAGCTGCTTCGCGGATGAGATCTTGCTCTATCCGAAACCCGTTGGTGTGCACCTATCACAGTCCCAAAAATTGCAAGACCAATTTGTTCAATAAGCGCTTAATACAGAGCCCTTTCAAGAAGGCCTAATGAAGGGTTCGGGAGATTGGGTTGGAAACACAAAGATTCAAGCAATTACACATTCATAGCCAAATGACGCAATGAGCTCTCGAAAGAGAAGCCAATTTGTATTTTGAAAATGAGTCAATCATTTTAGAAGTCAATAGGTTAGGGTAGTGTTGTAGAAAACATGACTGATATTATTCTCCCCATAGCACGCCACACACAGTTTTTTTTAACTTTTTGATATAAATAAATAAATAAATAAATAAATAAATAAATAAGTAAATAAATAAATAAATAAATAAATAAATAAATAAATAAATAAATAAATAAATAAATAAATAAATAAATAAATAAATAAATAAATAAATAAATAAATAAATAAATAAATAAATAAATAAATAAATAAATAAATAAATAAATAAATAAATAAATAAATAAATAAATAAATAAATAAATAAATAAATAAATAAATAAATAAATAAATAATAGCTGAAGTGGCTGGCTGCGCGCGGCAGTGGCTGGAGCAGCCGCTTGCCGCCTCCGCCATTTGCATACTTTGTGCTGCCCTTTCAACAGCCCTGCGGCCCCAAATCACGCCCCCCAGCAACAGGTGTCCGGGGCCACCTTGGCCAGACCTGGCGTGCGCCATGCGACTGCGCGCGAATCTCCGAGGGGCGGGCCGGGTGCAGCGAGGAAGCGCCGGGAGGGGGACGATCCTCTGCGTGCCATCAACGCGGGGGGGTCAAAGCTAGAGCAGACTCTAATCGACCGAATTGGTTTCGTGCTTTCCGTATCTCACCGAGCAAACAAACATGCATTATGGTGGTAATAACTAAAATTATTTATTTTCTCGTTTCACAAGTTTCAGTTCCTAGCTTCGTTCGGTGCCCTCCTCAGGCTGACAAGATTTAAAATTGCATTATTAAAAATTTGAAACTCTACAAAGCTACATCTGCGTTTACAATTACATGTCCAGGCCCTGGAGATAAAATTGACATTGAAGATAAAATTGGCAAGGATTGTAAGAAATGAAGTCCTCTCCGTATGTTTGGATGTAGGAACACTCACCGTTTTCATGTTCGTTCGATTTTGTGTTGCAAGTTACGTGTTAAATGTTGTGATTTTGTTTGTAGCTTACAGTGAAGTAACAAAAAAGATTACAAGAGCAAAATAATTCATACCTCCTTACAGTTTTTAACTTTTTATGTAAATAAATAAATAAGCTGACGCAGTGGTACTTCATTTTCTTAATGGAGTCATTTATGTGTTACAAACGCAAGACAATATCTTTAAAAAGGTGTGTGGTCAAAAGGGTTTAAATCATTGTTTATCTATTTTTAATTTTTCACACATTATTGATAAGAGAAACAAACTTTCTCTTGGTTCTAAAGAGTTATGATTGGAAGCAATGCCTCATTGCTCTTAATACATAACCAAACGGAAGCTTGGGGTTTTCCTTGCCCATATTGAGTGAAACATCAAAGATACATCAATTGCTCATTGGATGTTTGAATTCCACGGTGATTTGCTAAAATCATTAACTCCGAGAAGTGCGTTTACTGTTTCTAAATAAACATTGCAATTGTGATTACTTATGGATTTCGTCTGACACTTAAAAATGATTACACGTCAGGAGGATACTGTCGTTGAGAAGTTCATTCACTTCTTTGCCCGTCGCGTACCACATCCAACTCCTCCCCACGCTTTCTGGGAAGAACTCATCTTGTTCGGCGCTGACCCAATGCAGAGAGGGAAATGACTCATTTGAAGCCTCTTTGAAGCCACCGGATGAGGCGACCTCGAGGACATCGTTCGCACTCCGCGTGAGAAGCTGACGCGGTTCCTGGAAAGAGGACGCCCCACGGGAATTCCGCATAGGGCAACGCCGGAAACTCAACAAACTTGCTCTCCGCAAAAAAACGGCTCTTGAGACATGACTTCGCTGTAAAAGGGTTTTGGGGGAAATACACCCTGCTGGAATTTTTGTGATAAATTTAGTTCTGGACGACATGTGTAGTCTTACCCAAACATTGGCAAAACTTTACGAACGAGGTGAAATGTAATTTACATTACAACATAACCCGACAGTAATTTTTGTGATAAATTCATTTCTGGACCACATTAACTACATATACTTGTGTAGTCTTACTCAAACATTGGCTACATTTTACGAACGAGGTGAAATATAATTTACATTACATCATTACCTACTATAATTTTTGTGATAAATTTAGTTGTGGACGACATTAACTACATATACTTGTGTAGTCTTAACCAAATATTGGCAACATTATACGAACCAGGTGAATTATAATTTACATTATAACCATACTCATAAGATTTGTACATTTATGTCACTTAAAAGCTATGAAGTTACTTGCCAAATGCACTTTTTAACTGATTTAGAAGTATTTTCACAATTCCACGTCAAAAAGTAATTCTTAAAACAATTCGTATTTTTTTAATGACAACGCATTACAAATAGTTCACTTTTCGTATGACCTGAATACAAAATAATACCCAACAAACACAAAATATACATTAAATTGTACCCATATATTTAATTATTACGGTAATATTTATTTCAAAATATTCACAATTCTAAAATTCGGTAGTCAACATTTGTTTCTTACACGACATATTAGTAAAAGGTTTGTTCTGACTTCCATTTGACTAAAGTTTAACAGTGTTAACAGCAAATATTAAGAAATAAATTTACTGAAAAGAAGTAGCTTCCAAACCAAGGGGTTTTCTAGAAAACAACTCTTACCCTAAACATCACTCTGCCTGACGTATTTGCACATGAGCCTCCCCTCAGTACTCTCAAATTGCCCAGACTCAGCTAATTAATAACCGTCCGTCGCTGGTAGCGGTGTAACAGTGATAACTGAAAATTGTTTTTAAAGTACAGTTAAATTTCATGAGTTCATAAAAAACTGCGTTTGCTACATTTCGGACAATTTTTTTTATTTTGAGATAATTTAACATTGTAATTTAACTTAATTTTTTTGTAATTATTTTAACTTAATACTAAGATAATTTGAGCAACTATATTTCATTATAAATTATTTTACTCATAAATTTCATCAATTGTTCGCATTTCGTGTAACTTTTACACGTACGAAGTATTTTAAGTAACGATAATCTTCATTTCGTTACCTTAGTCTCAGAAGAAATATATTGCTTCTGAGACTAAGGTAACGGCAGAGAGTCAACGAAGATTGTGACACGCGGTGCTAAATTACCAGATAGTGCAAGTATCGTTAGTTATAACTATAAGCCAATGCAACATCAGTGCGTACGTGTGTTTAAAAGTAAACAATATTTTAAATTTAAAAAATTTAAAAACTAAATGTGTATAACACGGATTTAACTGAAGCTTAACGTGACATTACGATCGAGATCTAACATTTTCCCTCTTGTTAAACTACTCGATATAGAAATATTTGTACATGGCATATAACTTTACATTCGCATAATAACAACTGAATTGAAACAACTGAATTGTGCCGTCCGTGTACTGTTAATGATGGTATATCTGTGTGTTCGTTCTGGCTATGATCTTTATTTGGTATTAATTAACCATGAGGAGCATTGAGAATAAAAATAGGAAGGCAGGAATTGGGAAAAGGAAGATTATCACAATATATCACTTCTCACAATCGCACTTTGACACACCTAACCACAAATTCGAAATGGCCGATTACTGTTAGCAAATGATTCTGCCACTAGAGGCGCTTGCGTCAAACTGTAGGCTTTCTGCATGAAAAATTTTGAACATGCTCATATAGAAAACTTGCAGTCTGGACTGCACGTTTTCTGTACGTCCAAACTGCACGAAAATTGTACCGTGTATACCGGGCTTAACACTTTAAGTATAACATAAGTTTTTGAATTGGGGTAAGGAGAGTCACTAACTCTTGCAGCGCCCCTGACGTCGCCCGCCTCGCCCTCCGGTTGGCTCCGTCGCCTGCGCAGAGCATCGATTCGATTTCCGGCGCAGCGCGGCCGAAGGAGGAAGGCGGCGAGGGCGGGGCAGGCGACGGCACTCGCAGCGCGCCGAGCGTTCACCTCCACGCCACGCGCAGTCCCGCCTCCCACTCCGCCCTCTCCAACTCGCACCGCGAGCGGTGGCTCAGGGCATCCACTGATGTCACTGCAGTGCCTCTGACCGGGAGGTCCTAGGTTACACTCCCCACGGCGACAGGATTTTCGACACTAGCTTTTCAGCTAGGTCGAATTCAATCGCTGTCTGGAGGAGAATTCTAGCGGCCGGCTGCTCTGGTCGGTAGTTTTTAGTGGTTTCTCCGATCAACACCAGGCGAATGCCGGAGCAGTACCCTAACATACGGGCCACAGACCGCGCGCGACCTTTCCTTCCATTTCCTTGTCTTATCCTCACCCCTTACATGCACACTTACACGAACATGCACTACACTACCACATAAGCCGGGAGACCGGTCGGGGACTTAGAACTTCACCCGGCTGCGGCGGTGTCTTGATGGTGGGAGATACCTGGTTTGGAAAAAAACCCGCTAGTCGACGATAGGTCTGCGCTGGATCTCGCCATCCACTGGGAGATCACCTCCACCTCCCGATGACAAACATGCACTATATTTACGGGGCCTTAATGATCTCAGTAGTTGACGCGCTCGCAATCACTAACAATCAATCAATTCAACTCGGCCCCCGCCTCGACTCGAAGATACTATTATCGTTCTGGACCTCTGGGGACCAACATTTTTAATTATGTGAATAAAGTATCTGTACATGGTCGTCCCAATAAATAATAGTGTTCAAATATGAATTAATTATTTTAAAGGTGCAGTAAAATATCCTATTGCCGGGAATTAAAAATTTCAATATCTTTATGCTTTCTCCACATTTCACTCAACATTGTTCACCCATTCTAAATATCTTAGTGCAATATTTCCACACTTCAATGCCTCCTGCACCGAAGAACTTTCTTCATTTTTGTATCTTATTTGTCATCTCACTTATTTTCTTTTTTCCGAAAGAGCCTTTCACCGCATTCAGGATGCCATAGCTGGTTTCCATTTCACTTGTTCTCCACTTGCAGTACGCGTTCATGAAGACCTCAAGCTGGACAGAACTGCCTCTGCTAAGCAAATGTCATTATCTCGGTGGCAGATTTCTCTCAATCCCTTTTAGCATAAATGTTACAAAAATACAATTCACCTGAATCACTGTCAGGAAACCCTTAGTTGTATATGAATTTGAGGTACTGGTATTATTTTTTGCGATAGTTGTATTGTCTGGGTTCACTATACCCGACGTTGCAAGTGAGTTCATTAGAACTGAAAGTTCATCATATTAGCCTTCACTGTATCGAGAGACAATTATACTCTTTGTTCAATGAGAATGTATGATTTAAATAAAAAATATGTTTTCAAGTTGAAATATCATATATTTCATAGTCTATGCTATGATAATTATAGTACTACATGTAACAAGCTCTAAGCATACTTTGGTGACTGTATCTTGAAATAAAATTGTTATAACTCAGTCTTGCTTCTAAAAAAAAAGAAAACGTTCCAGAATTGCAAATTTACAAATAAAGGTAAATAAGTTATTACGATTAGTACATCTTGTTTCCTACGTTCGAGAATTTACGTTTGGTGCATAGCACCTTGAAGATTAATCTTTATTATGACCCTCTACTTTCGATTAATGGTTCGGATTAATGGGTCATGGTGATGATATGATTTCAATGATGAATTAATTGCGGTGTAAGAGGCAGGGGAAAGAGGAGAACCGCGAGGAAATCTGCCACAAACCCCCTTTGTCTACTTCAAATTTGACATATTGGTTTTCGGTACCTTCAGGTGGAAGGAGAGTGGTATGATTACTGCACTGAGGGTCGATCCAAACCTTCGAGAATAATACGAGACTAGGAGGCTCGACGAGTAGGTTGAGGACGCGACTTCACGTGCGGTCGCGGCCACCCAGCAGTGCATCGCCCGCGCTCACTCTCGTCCCCGCCCTCGCCTCCTTCTATTCGTCTACCTCCACCTTCGTCTACACACCTACCTCCGCCACCGCCTCAACCTCTACCTTCGCCTCAACCTCATTCTCTGCCTGCGCCTCAACCTCCGCCTCTTCCCTCAATCTGTCCCACTGCCGCCGCCGTCGCCACCATCGTCGCCGCCGCCGCCGCCGCTGCCGCCGCTGCGCTGCACCGCGCCGCACGGTCCATTTGCGGCCTGAGCAGCTCTTTCGCCGCGCCAACCGCAGCTCCGCCGCAACAGCGACCTCGCCCCGCCGCCCCTCCGCCCCCCCCACCCTCCCGCCTCCGCCCGCCCTCCCGCCTTCGCCTCCGCCTCCGCCGCCGCCGCCGCCCAGCCCGGACCTTGTTCCTGCTTCCGCCACTTGTAGTCCTGTCATTGCACTCGCGTCTGTCGACAAACGTTGGTAGGAGCTTGAGTTTCTCAAGACGATTGCGGTTCTCAAGACTATTCCAAATTTCGAACAAAGAAGATATAAAAAATAACTGAAAATACTGAACTCACCAACTCTGTTGTTATCGACACCAAATATTGTTTGAATTGAAGTATGATTATGCCAACATTCCCCGCCGTACAAGTTACCCCTGCCCGGTATCTTAGTTCTTGCCGCTTTCAGAATGCTTTCAGTCTTGAATTAGGTTAATTATACGAAAGATTCACATCCCTTCATTTATTTCCAAAAAGGCCCTCTCAATTGTTTGAAGACAATTCTTCATCTTCTCCAGGGATGTCAATCTAATTTCATTATGTGTGATGGAAGAATAAGGTTTGAGTTTGTTGTCAGTTACGAGTTTGTTGTACGTTATAATTTGTCTCAGAATACATTTTACATGAACAGTAATGCCGATTTTCATGAGCAGTAATGCTTCATTCTTCTAATTTTATTCTATATTGTTCTATCATTTTATTCTAAGTAATTACAATAAAATATACCGTCATTTAAAGACCATTAACCATCGACAGTGAATTGTATTCCAACATCCTTCGACTGTGCTAACGAATGGTGGACCCACAGAATGATAGTTTTACTCAGAATAAAGATACTTCTGATAGCTATCTTCCCTCCGTTATCGCTTTCGAATAAGTGTAATTTGCGAAAGAAACATATTTCCAGTTGCGAACGCTCTGGATAGCTCTTTTACTTTTGCACAAACTGTATTTGCGCGTTATGTAATTTGTAAACTGTGAGTTTCAAAAGTATCGAACGTGTAAGTTGGAGATAGTTCTTTCATTTCCACTTGCCTTTATTCTAACTCACAGAGACCGTCAAGCATTTAATTCAAATGTTTTCAAGTTTTCTATTTAACCATCATTCCTCGTCAGTTTTGGAAGACACCTGTGCATTGTTATGAGATGTAGTTACCTGACAATTCTGTACTACACAATTGAACTGCGAATTCCCGTCGTGACATTTTAGGTGTAATATTAATGCGGAGGGTCGTTCATAGTCGTTGAGGGGAGAAGTTTGACCATTACAACTTGTGAACGGTTGCGTGTGGTAAGTCAAACACATAATTTAATACAAACGGTGGGAATATCCCAAAATATCGATTCGCAACACCCACTTGAACTTTCCTAGATTAAATGTAAGCACCGTTTCTTCTGGCAATTGCAATCCCTGTTTACTGGGTGAAAAAGAAATATATATCATTTAAAGAAACGAATAGGAAGTAGGAAACTTTCTGTTCTTGGAAGTTGTCCAATAGTAGTTCAAACAATTTTACAGTAGCTTGTTTACGTCGGGAACAGTCACTCAAATGAGGCAATATACACATGAAAAGCAAACCGTGCAAATCGTTTGATTCATTTGAGACTGAACATGAAAGCGAGCTGATATTTTTCTTTTGGGCCTTTGATTTTGTATGTCTTTGGCCGCAATAGGAAGATTTTGCAATCTTTACTGAACATATCTCGGAAAAAAATATCCCTGGAATTTCAAGAGTGAAGAAGCTTAATATAAGCAACATTATATGCTTACGAAATACTCCGTGTGTTCAATTCTATATTTAATGAAAATTGCTCAAAATCGGACGCTATTGAAAATTTTAAAACTTGGGTACCCTTAATTTTGGCTAAATTTTTGAATTAATTCAAAATATATCGTGTATGACGTAAAATAAATAAATAACGCACATACAAATGGCTGTGGGGGCGTTTTGGAATGAAATTGTGACGTGCATAGATGGTGGAATGAGAGTGGGAAAGCTCGGAGAGCATTAGCCCACGGCATACAATAAGCAAATTCTGAGCATAGCATAGTTCGCCTGATTTTGATCTCGATTCGAACCCCATCGCTTGCGGGTAGAAAGCGAGCGCGTCAGCGTCTGTGGTATGCTGCCGCCAGCCCACAAATCAGGTGTTTGAGGATGAAAGCAGAGTGTCCATCGAAGCGTGCGATCTGGAGCAGGGATATCGATTCGCCAATGCTTCCTATTCCAAATGGACATCACGGTCGACGAACGATAGCAGGCGTCTCTAAGGTCGCGATTCCATCACCACATCTCCATCTCATGACCAGCACCGTAACCTCCACCTCAACCATTCACATCACAATTACTATGGCAACAAAATCAACCTCGATAACCTCCGCACTATGCCCTGGACAACCTTCGCGACAATGTCCTCAATAACGTCCCCGACAACATCATCAACATTCTCCTCGACAACCTCCCCGACAACTACTTCGACAACATACTGAACAATCTCCTTGACAACCTTCCCGACAATCACCTCGACTATCTCCCTGACAACTTCATCGACCCTCAACAATCTCCCGACTATCTCCCTGACAACTTCATCGACCCCTTCAACAATCTCCTCGACAATCTCTGCGACAACGTCCCCGACATCTTCGACCACATCCCCAACATACTCCTCGACAACGTCCGCAACAACCTCCCCGACAACGTCTAATCCTCGACACCTCCCCAACCTCGTGACAAACTCCCCGACAATCACCTCAACAACCTCCACGTCAACCACCATGTCAACCACGACGACTACCTTCACGACGATCACCACCGTCTCCACTATACTATCGCGATGCGCAACGACGGCACCGCGTGCGCCAGCATGGGCGGGGGCGGCGGCAGGCTGTAACGGACGGCGGTGGAGCGGCGCCCGCCTCCGTCAGCGTCGCAGCCGATGCAAAAAGCGTCCATTCTGGGCCGGCCCCGTGGGGGACTCGGCCCCCCCCGCGCCGCCACCGCCGCAAACCGGGAGCGGTAGCTCAGTGCATCAACTGATGCCACAGCAGCGCCTCTGACCGGGAGGTCCTAGGTTCCCACTCCCCACGGCGGCAGGATTTTCAACACTAGCTTTTCAGCTAGGTCGAATTCAGTCGCGGTCTGGAGGAGAATTGTAGCGGCCGGCTGCTCTGATCGGTAGTTTTCCGTGGTTTCTCCGATCAATGCCAGGCGAATGTCGGAGCAGTACCCTACCAAACGGGCCACGGACCGCGCGCGATCTGTCCTTCCTCTTCCTTGTCCTATCCTCTCTCCTCTCCCCTTATACACACACTAACATGCACTACACTACCACATATTCCGGGAGACCGGTCGGGAGCTTAGAGCTTGTCCCGGCTGGGGCGGTGCCCCGCTGGTGGGAGAGTCCTGGTTAGGGGCAAACCCCAGTAGCAGGTGAGAAAGATCACCGCCATCTCCCGAGAAAAAAACATGCACCACACTAACGGGACTAATGACCAAAGCAGTTGATGCGCCCGGAAACACACACAAAAAAACAAACCAAACACCGGCCAAGGCAGGGGCGGGGGAGGAAAGTGGCGGAGAGCGATGGAGACCAGAGCTAGACGAATGCTCAAGTAGAATAAGCACGTGCTGTCCGGCACCGTGGATAAGGGCGATCAAAATTTTCGAAAAATGAAAGAATTTGATACTGTAAGTTTATGACGGAGAGGAGAGGGAAGAGAAAGAGGAGAAAGAACAAAGAGGAAAGAGAAGAGACATAGGAAGAGCAAAGAGGGAAGAGATGAGAGGAGAGAGGGAGGAAAGACAAGAGAGGAGAGAGATGGAAGTTTCGCACTATACTACCTAGAGAAATTGTTGACGGTTCATTTGAAAGCTTGTGGGGCGAGTTTATCTACAAGTTGGGTTCTTCCCTACGACGTGCTTGAGTGGTGTGTGTCTGGGAGGGGAGAAAAAATTTCGTTATTTTCGGTTCATTTCTTCGCAGATTTCCTCCCTTGACGACGGTCTCTTTTACTTCATTACGGAGTAATGTAACTTTTTATTTTAAATTGTATAAGTTATAGATTATTTGCATATAAATTTGTATTATACGCATTCAATATTTCAATATTTTAACGATCCTCAACAGTTCCCTTAATGCTTAAAACCATTGACAGCTTTGACATGACAAGCCATTAAATGCGCGCGGGGTGAACATTACAAGGCGCCCTAACAATCCTACATCATTTTAATTTTTATAAAAAAAAGCAGTTGTAACATAAATTATTTTAATTAAGCAAGGAGTATATTTGCCCGCATGTCCATCACGCCTATAAACTAGAATGTTTAGGAGAAGTCTCTTCTATACAGAACTCATCTCTCCCGAATCTCAAATGATTGTAGAAGGATGCTATGAAGCTTACTCAAGGGATGAAATTTTCCGAAAGAAATCCATTTAGTAAATCCATTACTTAAAACCGAAGTGACGATACACCAATTTAACTCGTTAACTAGCAGAATAAACAGCTCATTTTCTCATGAAATGATTTGCTTCAAACTCAAATCGACTCTGCGTTCATATTTTTGGGGAAGACTAAAATTACTTATAAGTAGTCCAAAAGTGTGACTTACCATTGCCTACTTTCATCTTACGAAAAGGTTTCACGATTTCAAATGACTACTAATTTACAGAATATAAAATTTGAAACACACTTACTTTATGATTTTTCTCCTTGGAACCCGAAGATCCCCTGACATTAACGAGTGGGGGTTTCACAGAGTCTAGAAAGGAACGAGTGCTACCTTACACATACGGCATGCGGTGCTATAACGAGCAGCTTGACCCTACGGTGGCAAGCGGGGCCGCAGTCTAATGAGCATGTACTTGGTTAAGTGTGACCGTTGTATTCTCTCTGGCCATGTAGTTTAGTCTTCGCCAACTTTCGTTGTGCAGCTGTCCGCGGCTGATGCAAAGTCGTTTTCGTAGTGTTCGCCAGCTGGGTGACTAACCTCCGCCACGCCCTCGCCACAACCGAGGAATGAAACAGGCACGGCACAATCCCATCCCCGCAAGTCTACGTCTTTAAATTCTCTACTAGTTTTCAGATATTTTTCAGTTTTTAAACAAAGTTTCATATTTATCAGGAAAACAAGATGAAATAAAGAGTGGTATTATTTCGATTTATTTGCCTTCAAAACCTATTGAGGAATGAAAAAAAATTATTCACAATGGTATGAGCAGGTTTCCTTCATTATAGCCATGCATGAAGTCATGAATATACTTGGATATTATATCTTATAAGTTTTGTACATTATGCAAATATAAGATATCGTATTATCTTGAATCAGATATTCCCTATCAAGCATTTAATCACGAACTGGATGCTAAGAATGAAATAATCTATAACCTCCGATATTCTGTTCGATGCCTTTACCCCTCCTAAACATGTTACTTTAGTTATTTTACTCATAATAATAATAATAATAATAATAATAATAATAATAATAATAAACTCGAAAAATAAGGCCAGACTTCATTTGATGAACTGAAATTATAATATTGATACTCAGCACATTTTTAACGGATTCCATAAACTTAAAAATCGCCATCTCAATTAACAAAAGCTTGCCCAAAATAGATCTGTTCAGCGACAAATTGCCGCCTTTTATTATCAACAGTACGTTCTTCTCTCCGCCTGCAGTTCCTATTTCAATCTCTTGAACACGTATTTCGAGCGCCACAGACCGCACACGTTGTTGTTAAACAATTTCGTTCCAAGCATAAAGAATAATATGGTCGGCACTAAGAATACTACGTGTAGTAGACACAACGTGGTTTATAGCGAAGTGCGCTGAAGGGAAGGAGGCCTTGGACGGGAAAGGCTTCAGGGGGACGTGTGCGAGAGTCGTCGTATAAATAGCCATTAAACATCGTAACTTCTATTGTTGGTGGCGTAAATCTCTGACCTGCGGTTCCTTAATTTAGAAGCAGAGCGCGCAACGGTTAGACGCCCCGCTTCGCTCACACCCACGACGCCATCATTTCGAAGGCGGTGGGGATGTGGTTTCCCGATCATTCGTGGTCCTCCAGAAACGCTTGGCGGTCCGCCGAAATATCTAGACGTTATCTGCGTTTTTAGTTTGGAAAATTTGGTTTTATTAATAATAGAGCCCAAAATGTAGAAACTTATTTCGTATAAGCAGAGAGAAATATTTTTAAAACATGGAAAATACGCCAATTATTCTAAATTAATTACACAAAAATATATAATCTTGTTAGAATTAAGCAAAAGTTAACGATGTTGTTTCTATTGAATATGTATTTAAGAATTTAAAAAAATTTATAGAAATAAAAATTACTTTTTAATTTCTATAATCATTTTTTTACTGAGATAGACACCTATAGTTAAAAAAAATCAAATTAGTGCCGCGCGAAATATCAAGTAACAAATGTAGTAATTCGTAAGTCCAAAATTTGTTTATTGCTTGTCTAAGCCATGTTGGCAGCATCGTGTTCAAAAAACCTTTTCTTTCGGTCATTCATTAATTTTTGAGGAAGGATACAACATGTCTTGTCTAGGTACAAGGAAGGTCTGAAGTAAAACGTCATACTAGATTGGAATACGAGAGTAATAAAAATGCTCTTTCTAAAAATTTTTCTAGGAACCCACTCAATTTATTTTCTGCATTAAATGGAGAATGCGCAATTGAAGGGGCTGAGCTCTAGATAGTCCTATGCCACATTTCCGACAAAACTAGTTTAATCCTACCAACACAACCGCCACACATGTATTACATTTTGTGCTAGTATTCTGGTGTTCGTGTAACAAATGGCACTGTGCTATGGAGACACTTCTTTTTCACTTCGTGACAAGGAATGGAGGAAACCTTTACCTTCTTATTTCTCAGAATGAACTCGATGTGGCTTAAAATTACCTAGAGCCAAGTCCTTCACTTGCATTTTTTTAATATCTTAAGGATATATTCAAGGAATATCATTAAATGTAACTTTAAAAAAACAAAGCTTATCTCCATTTTTAAATTTTTTAATATTATTTTTTTAGAAAATAAAGAACAAATCCTACAGCTGCTGTGTTGAATAAAAAAAGGAATAATTATTTCCTGAGATGCAGCGGACAAGAGTACAAGATGAGACGGCAAAAACATCGGACAAAAGATCACAATATTACGGAGGAAAATGAAACAATCAAACAATAAAAAAGGAGGACTGGAAACAGGTGGTGGTAGCAAAGGTGATGATATTCATGACGAGCATGCAGGTGGCTTTGCAGAGATGATGGTGGGTTATTGTTGAGGCAAGGTAATATAATGTCACTGGTGTCGGTGTCGGGATCGAAATCCGTGGAGATGACGTACAAGGAATGAGTGAAGTAGTGAATACGATGAAAATTTACTGAAAAATATAAAGGTGCTAAATTAGGGACAGTAAAAATAATATAACCTCCCTTTCCCAATTGTTTCTTTTGTGGTAAGCATCCATTTTGGAAAATATATTAGAGGTACGCTAACGCTTTCTTAATTTTTATCTGGATATGGTGGAGTGGAGTGCCGCAAGGGCCCAGCCTGGGGGCAGAAGGGGAGTGGCGAGGGAAGAGTGAGAGGAAGGGATAGTGGGTACGGGAAGGCGATGACGGCGGTGACGGGGTTACGAGAGACAGTGAGGGGACGGCGTGAGCTGCCGGGGGAGAGGTGGGTTGAAATGGAGAGAGATGGGAGGCTGGAGGCTCCAGGACCGGTAGGGATGACGGGGAAGCGGCGCGCCGTGGAGGGAACGTCAGGTGACAGTTGGCACGGGCGACGCGACTGACCCGGTCGACGCGGGTGACGTGGGTGATCTGGACGAAGCGGGTAACGTGGGTGACATGGACGACGTGGGTGATCTGGCGCGGACGGGGAGTGGGTATCTGGCGAAGCGGGTAACGTGGGTGACATGGGCGACGTGGGTTATCTGGTCGAAGCGGGTAACGTGGGTGACATGGGTGATCTGGAAGAAGCGGGTAACGTGGGTGGTATGGGCGACGCAGGTGACGCGGGTGACGTCAGTGACCTGGGTGACGGGGGTAACGGGAGGTAACGCGGTACGTGGGTGACTGGGCGACGGGGTGACTGGGGCGGTAGGGTGACAGGGTGACTGGGAGCGGTAACGGGTGGTGGGCGACGCGGGTGATCCGGGTGAAGCGAGTGACGCAGGCGACGCGGAACGCGGGTGGCGTAGGAGTCGTGGGTGTTGCGAGTGGCAAGGGCGGCATGGGCGACGCGGCCGACGCGGGCGGCGCGGGCGATGCAGGCGGCGCCAGGGCAAAAAGGCCGCCCCCGTGATGAAAGTGTTATTACCTAAGAGAAACCATGCCGACACGTCCCCCGGAGCAAAAGCTCCGAGGTGCGGTGCGGCCGAGCAAAAAGTTCTCGCCGGGTGATTCACGATCGCCCGCGTTGATAAAACAGATGATTTGGGTGTTAAAGTGGCCAAATCGATCCTCCTCTAATGTTGAGCTTCGTTACACTGGCGACATTGAAGATTGCAGACATTCAAGTTCACACTGAAGGGAAGGCATTTTATGTCCCATTTATTTTTGTTGCGCGGCAAAATGCAGGAGAATGTGGAATTTTCTCACAAAGTTCTGTCGACAGAAGGAAGAGAAAGGAACAGTACGGTACTTTAAATGCACTTACTACTTGAAACACCGAAGTAAATGTTGAAAAAGAGAATGTCAAAGACGGAAAACTCAGGAATGTCTATGAAATTGGAATGATATGAATGCGTTTTTCGTCTTTGTGCATCTTTATTCCTCACTTAATTCTGATGAATAATCATGAGTAGTACTGCTAAAAGGAAACAGAAATTAGCAAACATCGAAGCATACCAGGTAAGAATGAAGCTCCAGAAATGCTTTCCCGTCCAACTGTTGTATTGTTGACTTTGTAGCCATAAAACAATGAATTTTATTTAAGAGAACTTTCTTCATAGAATACGTACGTTTTTTTGAAAAACGAACCCTAATATTATTGACATGTTTACAATATCAAGAATTAAGGTGTTACAATTATGACAATTAACAACGCAAACACTCTAGAATCCGATTTTACGTGAACTTATTAAGGTTTGAAAGCGATGTATTGCGAATTATTAAGGAATTTTAAATAAAGTGAGCTCAAGAAACGGATACACTCACGAGATAATTTAATTAGAAGTAATATTTAATTTTTTGTGAAATGTTTCAAAATTATTTACTCTCAGCTGATGCGGTCAAATTTCCAGCAGTTTTATGCAAAAATTCGAGCTAAGCAATCATTCTTGGAACTCAGAAGAGAAAGCGAATTTGGTACAATAGCGCATGTGCAACAACGAGAAAGAAGTTTCCGGCGAAACTTTGGAACCAGAAGGGTTGACTGCAATCCACTACCGAACGGAAAAAAATTGTGACCGACTTACGGGTAACCAGCAAGCGACCAGACGAGCAAGCAGGGAGTGTGCAACTGGCGTCTGGGTAAGTGGGTAAGTTGGTGAGAGGTTGTTGGGGAATGTGAGCGGTGGGTGTGCTTTTGAACGGGGAAGGGCGGGGGGCGGCGTACAAGCGGGCGGAAGGGTATGCGTGGGGGCTGGATGGGTTTTGGGGTGGTTGATGGGTGTTTGGGCGGGCGGTTGATGAGCGAATGGGTAGGCTTTTCGGCTGGAGATGGTAGGGCGGGGGGATGGTGGGGGGATGGTAAGTGGGATGTTGGGCGGGAAGGCGGGCAAAAGGCGTGCGGGATGGCGAGCATGAAGGCGGGCGGGAAGGCGGGCAGGATGGCGGGCAGAAGGCGCGGAAGGCGGGCAGGAGCGGCGGAGACGGGAGATGGCGGGCAGGAGGTGGGGGGTGGTAAGGGGATGTGGGCGGAAGGGGGCAAAGGCGTGCGGGATGGCGAGCATGAAGGCGGGCGGGAAGGCAGTCGGAGGGGGGGGGGGAACACGGGCGTGCGCGGGTTCTTCTGGTGACAACGGGTCACCGGGCTGGACGGGCCGAGAGTCGGGCTCTCTCGTTAGGCCATGAGTCAACGTTTCGCCAGCGGCCTCCGGTCGCGACGCGTTCTTGCCGCGCGTAAAACACGAAGCCTTGAACCCAGGCCGCTTTCTTAGCGCCGGCGGGGGCGGGGGCGGGGGCGGGGGCGAAAGAAGTGGGCGGGACCGGGGCGCAAAACACTCCAACCCAGCCGCCCAGCGCCCACCGGGCGGCGATACGGTGGTTGTGACCGGCGGCTTTTCGCTCGCTGTAGCATTGTTCTCTGAACGTGTCAGCAAATATTTGCCATGAGGACCTCTGTAGCAAGTTGCTTCTAGTCCCGCTTGAGTGATTACAAAACGAAGCTGCTGCACAAGATAGCATATTCGTCATCTGTGCCATTCCAGAAGTTTTACTTCGGTCTGTGAGCTCTAGAACTACCAAGCGACGTCAGGAAAAACGACAAGAGTTTATTGATGCTGCATTCCTCCAATAAAGATTCCATCGGAGTGAAAAAATGGATTGTTCAATTATTAATTATTAAAAGTTGCTGCTCCATCATACCTCACATTGTACTTTCTCCATCGCAACTTTCTGACTCAAATAATATGAATTCTACGAATATCTAATTACAAGAGAAAATTGAGAGATTAAATGACTCTTTGTGAAGGGGTTATTTCTGTAGTCTGGGTAAGTTTTAAGCTATTCTAAAATTGTTTAATATCGATTTAAATGTTCGCTTCTCGGGTCAGAAAATGTCTGCGAAGCTGCCTCATCATGGGAACGCAATTTCTTACTAGTTCTTCCAGCATAGCTCTAGGAGAACAGAAAAATACTAAGAGTTTCTTGATCAACCCCAACTACGACAGCTTGGGTGACAGGTACCTGTTAGAGAATAAACAAGAATCTGACAAGACCTTCTTTTCCTGTGCCAAATGACTTGAACCCTGAATTTTTTGTAAATATTGGTAATTTAAAGAAATTAAAATAGATGTCTATCGCGTCTTGATTATGCGCAAATACATTTTAAGTCACACATCAAAATTGCATCGTGTTCATGTGGGTAGTATTGATAAGTTCAACAAAACAGGCACAATGAATGATAAGTTATTTTGAACAACGAAAATTTTCGTGGGTCACTATTCCTTCGCGCGCATTTCCAGCCGAACGTAGAAAATTGTTTTCGGCTGCTGCAGCACAAAGCCCCCTATCGAGGCATTTCATGCGCCTTTGGAGCAAATGACCGTCGTCCCGGGAGGCGTCGTAAAGAGGGGCTGGAGCGAACAGAAGAATGCGGACATCCGAAGGGTGCGCCACCCCCGCAAATGGTGCCCCCTCCCCCTCCCGTCATCACTGCCCACGGCGTTCCTGCCGCCACCCTCCCTCTCTCTCACTCTCCTCCCTGCGGCCCACCATGCCTCCCTGTCGCCCTTGCCGTCGCCCTCGTCATGGACCCCGCAAACGCCCCCGCTCTCACCGTTGATATCCCTCACCCCCTCCATCCTCAACGTCCCTCGCCGGCCCCATCCCTCGCCGTAGTCCCCCCGCCCGTTAACGCTTCGCCGTTCCCCCCAGCCCGCCCCGCCCCCAGCCATCAGGTCCCTTGCCGCAGCCGTCCCTCCCCGCCGATCTCGCCGTCGCCATTCCCACTCCCGTTTCTCCCACTCCCCGCCCCGTTCCCTTCCCCCCCTCCTCTTCCGCCCCCGCCGCCGACCCCGTCCCGTGGCATCGCCCCCGCGCCTTCTCCGCTGAACGACGTTTATGGGAGCTGTAAATCTGGGAGCGTCGGGGCCGCGCCGTTCAATATGACGTTATTGTCACCCGGCGGGGGGCGGAACAAGGCGTGAGCGGGGGGCGGAGGCGCCGGGGCGGGCGGCCACCGGGGTGGGGGGTTGTTAGTGAACGGGGCTGCCGAGATGCGAGGATGCGGGCATTATATGCACGAGGGGCGAGAGAGTGGTGGAGAGAGGGCGAGGAAGGAAGCGATGGATCCTTGGGTGGAAAGGACGATGGGCTGCGACGCTGCGGGGTAAGATTATGAGTTGGAATGGCGTGGGGTCAGTAAACATGACACGTTCATTTGAATTTATTAACGACATTAACATGAGAAAAACGGAGACTTGAAATCGGGACCTTATAAATCTCCTCGTCAATCTCCGTCATCAATAGTTTGTGCTTCACTTATAATTTTTTTCCTCCGAGTTTCATACAGTACGTGAAAACCTGTTTCAATTATTCATTCATTTTCAGAATAGAAACTGGGTAGTGTCAACACTGCAGGACATTTTTGTATTTACTCGATTATTTAATTGATCGGTTAGTGGGCGCATCATTTGTTAGGGCCATCGGTCCTGTTAGTGTAGCGCATGTCTTTATCGCGGGAGACGGCAGTGATCTCCCCTTGAAAGGCGAAATCGGGCGCCGATCTACCTCTCGGTTTCGGAGTTTTCCCCCACCAGGTATCTCCCACTAGAAGGGCTCCGCACCAGCCGAACAATCCCTAAGCACCCGACCGGTCTCCCGGCCATGTGTCGTAGTGAACGGCATGTAAGCCTGTGTAGGTAAGAGGAGAGCTTAGGATAACGAAGAAGAAGGAAATATGCGCCATGACCGGTTTTTTCGAGTACTTCTATGACCTTCTTTTGGTGTTGATCGAAGGAGACACGAAAAACTATCGATCCGGGCAGCCGGCCGCTAGAATTCTCCTCCAGACAGCGACTGAATTTGACCTATCTGACAAGTTAATGTCGAAAATCCTGCCACCGTCGAGACTCGAACCTCAGGATCTCCCGATCAGAGGAACTGCAGTGATATGAATTAATGCCCTGAGCCACTTAAGTCAGTCGTAACCACTAGAAATCGGGCGGAAGTTGTGCCTGGCTGAAGGGATTAAGCGCCGCCCTTCATCGACCCATCAAATCGTTGCTGTGACATCAATTGAAGCCCTGAGCCACCCAAGCCGGCCGTATCTACTAGAAATCGGGCGGAAGTTGTCCCTGGCTGAAGGGATTAAGCGCCGCCCTTCATCGACCCATCAAATCGTTGCAGTGACATCAATTGAAGCCCTGAGCCACCCAAGCCGGCCGTATCCACTAGAAATCGAGCGGAAGTTGACGCTGGCCGAAGGGATTGAGCGCTGCCCTTCGTCGCCGCCGCGGAAGGAGCGCGTCCCTGGCGCACGTGCGTGGTGGGCAGGTGGGCGGGGCGGGGGCGGGGGCGGGGGCGGGGCCGGATGGCGGGCGCATTGAAACGCGAGCTGCGGGAGTGGCCGGGCACAAAGCGGAGGTCGGGAGATGCGATCCCAGTTGCTGCTGTTCCGTTCAGACACGGCGTTTTTACATAGCAAACGTTGCTTTTTTCATCGGGCGGATTTTGCACGCTACTCATTACTAATGCTCACTAAGAAATTACGATTACATGCGGGAATATTACCATATCACAATTGTATTCGGTAGCGTAGTCCACGTTGGTGCTAAAAAATACGTGTTGATATTTCTCATCTAGGAATATATGTTACCGGTGTCGAAGAGAGGAATAAAATGTTATTAAATACAATAAAATAAAATTAGACCTAACGTTTCTTTTCTTACCATGAGTAATTATGGTAATTGATGCACTACAGAATTTCAGAATTTTGTTCAATATTTTATTAGTAATTATTAAAAACAACATGAAATAGGTTTGTTGTAAATAGATCTGAAGTTGGACTGTTGTCCGCATTTTCAAATTTGACTTCTCTGAAAAAGTTCCCATCCCCAAAACAGTAGCTCAACTCATACACACAATGAACAAAACAGATATTAAAAGATTTTGTAATATATAATCGATTCAGCACGAAATTGTTTTAAACAAAGAGAGCGCGGAGAGGCTTAAGGCATATGTTTGTCTGCTGATTTGGACGGGCAGACGGACGTTTTGACGTGAATTGACTTTTCGGTATCATATTAGGTATTCTGGCTACACCACGTTTCTTCATTTAACAACTGGCTTTATCCAATTTTTCGCTATCAGGATCCAGCAATGAATTTTTTCTGCTGAAAATCCGCCGTTTGTCTGCGCAGCATTACATAACGTTCTCTATACTATGTATAGAGAAAGTTACTCTATACTCCATATATACGTACTTATACGAGAAATTAAAAATTAGCAAATAACGTTTCAATCGAATTTCCTCCCCATAGATTAAGGAATAAATATATTCTTAGTACTTTGTCATTCGTTTAACCACCATTACCATTCCTTCCCAAAATATTGTTTGTCTTCATTTTGACAAAATTTGTCGTAATGCAATCTAAAAGTCGTGCCCTTCTCATGCACCAGTCGAAAGAACCGATGAATCAGTTTGTATGGGTGAATCGATAAGCGGACAAGACGCTGCCCTCCGTGGCGAAAGTCTCGACGCTCTTCGATCGCTGCGCATTGCCTCTCAATCGCCAGACGACCTGCTCTGCTCTCCTACCGTCAGCACCACGACCAGCCTTGGCCCGTCGCACAATGATCCAAACCCGCGCTTTCTCCAAAACAACCACCGCTCCGGCTACTTCCATAGGTTAAGTTAAAGTTAATGTATTTGAGTACTGCATAATGAATCAATGGTTATGTATATAACGAATGAATGAATGATGCGTGAATGAAAAATAAATTTAGAAAAAGCATCAACTAGCAAACCCTACAAAAACATTAGTTAGAATTAACAAAATAATAATAATAATAATAATAATAATAATAATAATAATATTTTTCGTGTAAGTTAAGTATGCCAAAGAGTACTGCTTCCTTTTACTTTCTCGCCTTACGAATTCTTCGTAAGAAGAGAAAGTTATGAAACCGTACGCCGGAAAACGGTGAATTTTTTTGTTGCTTAATCCCAACAGCTGCAGCCTCACGCCAAAAAACAACCGCCCCGCCAGGACTATTGGCGTGAGCAAAATCTAAAAATTTGAATACAAAATTTGAAACCTCAAAAAATGATGTGTCGATCAGAGCACGTAATTACGTGGCAACGTATACACATCGTTCCTGGCTGTGAAGCTCGCTAAACAATATTTTGACTTGTTTTGTTATTGTATAAAATTTTATAAGTAGCATTAACATAACTTTTAAAAAAACTTTTAGTTATCGTCCATCAATTATTAAGCGTGTAGTACTTTCTGTATTTCAACCGCCCGCAAAAAAATTACAATATGTTTACCACAAAACTTCATTTTTCGGGTTTGCCCGTACTATGGTGTATACAAATAATAACTATTGCAGATCATTCGTATCTAGTGGAATGACTCTCTTATTAATATTGAAATTACATTATTTCGAATATGGTTATGTAAGTAGATAGATAGATAGATAGATAGATAGATAGATAGATAGATAGATAGATTGATAGATAGAATGATAGATAAAGAGGTAGATAAATTGATAGACAGACGGATAGGTAGATAAGTAGATAGATAGATAGATAGATAGATAGATAGATAGATAGATAGATAGATAGATAGATAGATAGATAGATCTATAATTTACACGCAGGCAAACTGTCAATTTTTTTAACTTTTTGAAATTTATTTATTTGTTTATATTTTGCCCAAAAGAACGAACAATTTGACTATCTATAAACATATTTAGTGCCTTATTTAAAATAATCATTCGTAGTAGTTGAAAGCAGCATGCATGCGCGCGTTTTAGCCCTAATCAGACCACTGCGCGCTGCCACCGCCGCCGCCGCCGCCGCCGCGCGCATTGTCGAAGGCCGCGTGGCCTGACGGGGGAGCGATCCGATGACGGCGATCGGGGGGTGTCGGATTCGCGCAGGCCGATGATTGTGAAACACAGAGGCTCGTAAAATACGGCGGGCGGCCGCTCATTGTGCTTTTCTGGGCCACGGGGCAAGCCTTCGGCCCCGCGCAACGCCAGCCGACTCCCGAGCGGGAGGGTGCTCTGTCCACGAGTGTTCTTGGTGGATGTCTGCATCACCAACGCCAACGAAACGACATTCTTTGTCCAGTTCATTCGTTGTACATTGATTCATTCGTTCGTATCTGAGTGTTTCCAAGCGTGTTATCAACCATGCTCATTAGTCCCTACGTCTAGCGCCTGTTTCAACAAAGGCGATAGTGTTCTCCCGCTTGATGGCGTGATCCAATCGTCGGTTTGCCGAGATTTTACCCATCCATATACCTCCCACCTGCGAACCACTGCTCCAACCGGGGCAAGCTCTAAGCTCCCGACTAGTTCCGCCAAGTGTGGAAGTGTAGTGCATGTAAGTGTAATTGAGTGTAAGAAAGAAGTGAGGATAGAGATAGGGAGAGAAAGAAAAGATCGCGGGCGGTCCATTTGTTCCACACTCCTCCAGCATTCGTTTCATGTTGATCGAAGAAACCAAGAAAAACAACCAATCATAGCAGCCGGCCACTAGAATTTTCCTCCACACAGCGGCAATCTCTGATCTCTACCTGTGTCGAAAATCCTGCCACCCTCGAACCTGCCAGTCAGAAGCACTGCAGTGGCATCAATTAATACCCCAAGCTACTTCAGCAAGTAAACTCGGTGTGCTGTTACTTTACTTCGTCAGCTTGTACAGAACACGTCGCACCTCAACACAATTTTTTATTAGATTTGATTTTTTCGCGTTTAGGGGCACGTCAACTGCTTTGGTCATTAGTCCCGTTAGTGTACTGCATGTTTTTTCTCGGGAGATGGCGGTGATCTTCCCCCGCCGGATGACGAAATCTGGCGCCGACCTACCGTCGGCTAGTGGGGTTTCCCCCTAACCCTTCAGCAGGGCACCAACCTAGCCGGGACAAGCTCTACGCTCCCGACCGGTCTACCGGAATATGTGGTAGTGTAGTGCTTGTTAGTGTAAGTGTGTGTGCGTACGGGGAGAGGATAGGACAAGGAAGAGGAAGGACAGATCGCGCGCGGTCCGTGGCCCGTTTGGTAGGGTACTGCTCCGACATTCGCCTGGTGTTGATCGGAGAAATCACGGAAAACTACCGATCAGAGCAGCCGTCCGGTAGAATTCTCCTCCAGACAGCGACTGAACTCGACCTAGCTGAAAAGCTAGTGTCGAAAAACCTGCCGCCGTCAGGACTCGAACCTAGGACCTCTTGGTCAGAGGCGCTGCAGCGACATCAGTTGATGCACTGAGCTACCGCTTCCCCAGCGTGGCTTCTTGCACGTACAATGCTTAATGGTTCTAAATGCTTTTATTCAACTTGCACAGTGTTAATATGATCCCGAAATATTTTTCATTTTTCTGAGTATTGTGTCTATTGTATTTTCAAATATTTTTATTAACACTGGTTATTCCTTTCGTAACTATGTACAGGCATGCATTATTTTCTTTTAGGTGAGTGTGATCTGAGCATTAATTTGCTATCGATGTTCGCGATCCGCAAGAATTTTGCTTCCTATGATCAAGTCAGCAGGAAAACACTACATGCGCACACACATACGTACAAAGTTGTTTAGACGTTTATACTGAACAGTAATTGAAATACGTTGATACAATATCAATTAGAAAACCACTGTTTTATCTTACGCCTTATTTAATGACTACTTCGATACATCTTTCTTTTTCTGCAGTACAAATTTTAATATGCTTCGTATTCTACTTTGATTCATTAAGGAACTAGTAAGACATAGTGTTGAATAATACATTTTTGATCTTGTGTAATAAAAAGTTTCTGCGTGCAGAAATTTGCTACATATCAGTATTTTGTTTTCATCGCGCCCCACATACAGGAATCGCTTCATTACTATGAGAACATGAAGGACTGTTTGGTTGTGCTACTGATGAAATGACTCCACTACACCCCAACCACCAAATAAGAGCTCTAGAAAGCGTACGCAGAAGCTAGCTGTGCTTTTAGAAGTGCTTTGTAAAGAATTATTGATACTAGGTGATTTTCAAAATGAACTAAAAGTAATTTCCAAATGTAAATTCCAGAGTATTTTCTATGAAAGCACATAGTAGCGTGAAAATCAAACTAAGGCAATGATCTGAACAATCAGGTGCAGCGAGAGAGAACACTCTTTTCCGCATGCAAAACACGAAATTTCAGGGCTATGTAAAAGTGAGAATAGCAAAGAAAACTAGTCGATAAATCGATTTGTCTTAATTTACATCTATCCTATGCTCAAAGTTTTGCTAACTTAATTACTGCAGTCATTACACAGGTGTGTAATGAATAATTCGCAAGCACTACAGCCATTGCCTTTTGTTTCTTCGTAAGAAGACGCGTCATTGCAATGGGAATTATAGTTCGCCTTCAACTGCAAAGACACAGACCTTTGTCTTTTACAAACCATTGTCACTTGTCATCCATAATGTTTCCAGTTAGTTCTTTGATTGGAGAGGTTAGAGAAACGTTCAACAAGTTTCGTCATTTAAATTATGGAGTTCACAGGGAACAGAAAGTTTGTTTTGCCTCATGGCAGTATTAGATTCTAGTTCTAATGCTGGCTTTACACTAACAATAGGTTTCCGCAACATCTTCAGCAATTTGTTGCTGTTTCTGGAGGTCATCTTTACACTAGCAAGAACAAGACGGGGCAAAATGTTGCCAGAAAGTCGAGAGGAATATCTTTCCGACAAGATATTGCCGATCGTTTTACATTAGAACTTTTTCTTACCGTGCTTGGTGATGCCACGGAGAAAATGGCGCGTCAACTTAAGTGAGGTTATATCTCACTCCGACATGGCTAGTAGAAGGGAGAAGATGCGAGTCGTGGTCGCAGTTATTGTGCTCAATGAAGAAATAAAGAAACGTTTTGTGAGGACATGTGACTGTATTTCAAAACGAAAGAAAAGGGGGCTTGTGCAAATTCGGTTCAGGAGTCTCGATATTTTTTCGTGGACTTCAATTTACGTGGGAGCAAAGAAATTGTCGTTTTATAAAAAGTGCAATTATTAATTCGGTAAAAAATTGTAAAATATCCATTACCTACTGTTGATGTACTATAGATTAATCTTAAAATTGATTTAGATGAGACATCTTCATATTTTTAACGTAACACAATTAATAATTAGGGAGCATCTATAGCTAATAGAAAATTTTAACTATTCGATAATCAACCATAGGGTTTGTAATATTTATTACTTCTGTATTTTATTAAACCTTTTTCACATCACCATTTTACGAAAACTCGCATGTAACAATTCAAAGTAATACGTCTATGTACTACCTTAACAGTACTTCCTGCGCATGTGACCGTGGTCATCATTGGCTTCTTCCAGCAATATCTTGCTAAAACTCAGTCCAATTCTAATCACAGTAACAGCCGGCAATATCTTTCCGAGGACGGAAACACACGAGTTTACATTACGGCCGGAATATCTAGCAAGAAATATTGCCAACATTAGAAATATTTATTGCCGCAATGTTTACATTGGCAACTTTTATTGCGAAATAATATTTCTCGCCATTTTCTTGCAAGTGTAAAGCCAGCTTAATAATGTGATCGGCTCTTCGGTAAAGAAAAAGCATTGGCGGAGTAACAAAAATATTATTTTTCTAAATGAATTTACTAACTGTGATTTGTTAAGTATGGTAAATTGTCGCCAAAAAAATGAATTACAAATACAAACAATACAATACCATGATACAAAAACTGTGACACATGCATGAAACGCGTAAGTTTAGCGTTCCAAGGAAAAGGACGCATAACTAGAGAGACATGTGAAATATACAGTGACGCTCAGGATGAACCTCGGTTTGCAGTGTACAATAGAATGAATGACATGTGACAGTGAGGCGAAGGGCAAGTCAAGGGCTACACGAGACGGTGCCAGGACACATGAAGGGCAGTGAGTGTTGAGTGACGGGCGGCGGGCGTCAGCTGATGGACGGCAAGCGTTATGCGACTGAATACGATACGACGGCGACAAGGGAAGTGGAAGAACTGTAAGGGTGGTTACGGATGTTCGTGGTATGTGGAATCAATATAGAGGTAACATATCGACAAATCATGATTATTTTATTTTTATTTATTTTACGTCAAAAAACAGTTGAAACTACGTATGACGTGCTATGGAGAGAAGTGCTATGGAGAGAAGTGAGTGAAGTGCACATTTTCAAAATTCTGTGATCCTTACACAGTCATATACTACATAAATTTTGAAAATGCCCTTGGTGGGAGATACCTGACTGGGGAAACCCAAACGCATACATCTAGGTCGGACCAGGATCTCGCTATTCAGCGGGGGAAGAACACTACCACGTCCCGAGTTAAAAACATGCATTACACTTACGGGACTAGTGACCGTAATAGTAGACGCACCCGTAAACACGAAATAATTCACCGGGAGCGGTAGCTCAGTGCATTAACTGATGTCACTGCAGCACCTCTGACCGGGAGGTCCTAGATTTCGAGTCGTGACGGCGGAAGGATTTTCGACACTAGCTTTTCAGCTAGGTCGAATTCAGTCGCTGTCTGGAGGAGAATTCTAGCGGTCGGCTGCTCTGATCGGTAGTTTTCCGTGGTTTCTCCGATCAACACCAGGCGAATGCCAAAGCAGTACCCTACCAAACGGGCCACGGACCGCGCGCGATCTGTCCTTCCTCTGCCTTGTCCTATCCTCTCCCCTTCCACACACACACACACACACACATACACACACACACACACACTTACACTAACATGCAATACACTACCACATATCCCGGGAAACCAGTCGGGAGCTTAGAGCTTGTCCCGGCTGGGGCGGTGCCCCGCTGGTGGGAGAGTGCTGGTTAGGGGGAAACCCCACTAGCCGACGGTAGGTCGGCGCCGTATCTCGCCATCCAGCGGGGAAAGATCACCGCCATTTCCCGAGAAAAATCATGCACTACATAAACGGGACTAATGACCAGAGCAGTTGACACGCCCGGAAACATGAATAAATCAATCAATCAAAACACGAAATAATTCATGAGTCAATCAAACCGACGAAGTAGATAATATACTTTGTGTGCCTCTGAGCACGCGCTGGCCTCGCGACGAGAGCGCGCTCCACGGAGAGGCGTCCGGCTGCGTCGCTGGGCGGCGGCATTCGCGTGCGCATTCCTGCCCGACAGGCAGGCGCAGCGGACAGCATTATGGGGCGCTCGGCTCGCCCGCAGGCCACCTGCGGAGGCCACGCGGTCTGCGGTCTGGACCACTCGCTCCCCCCTCCCCCCTCCCCATCGCACTTGACCCCTCTTCACCCCCGAGGAAACTCCAGCCATCACGGGAACGGAGCGGATGGGAAATTCGAAAAATAATACACATGCTGGCTTTCTTCATCTCGATTCTTAAGGAATAAGAAATATCTTGAGAGTTGCTCACACAAAGAAAATAACGCTTCTTAAATCGCCAACGTTTAGATGTTGTTTTTTGATTGATTTTTTCGTGTTTCCGGGCGCGTCAACTGCCCTGGTCAGCGGTCCGTGGCCCGTTGGGTAGGGTACTGCTCCGGCATTCGCCTGGTGTTGATCGGAGAAACCACGGAAAACTACCGATCAGAGCAGCCGGCCGATAGAATTCTCCTCCATACAGCGATCGAATTTGACCTAGCTGAAAAACTAGTGTCGAAAATTCTGCCGCCGTGGGGAGTGTAACCTAGGACCTCCCGGTCAGAGGCGCTGCAGTGACATCAGATGATGCACTGAGCTACCGCTCTCGGTTTAGATGTCGTTTTTTCAGCCTTCCTCTGAGCAAATTTACTTGCAACTTATTTTTCTACTCACCCTCACAAGTAAACATAACGTAATTTACACCTTTTCTACATCCTGGCCACTATCATGAGTGTATTTCAAACATTACTGAATTACCTTGTCTTTTGTGGTTCAAATTTAGTACTACGTACAGAGACAAAAGACTGGAAGGTTCAAAACCGAATAAACAATAATATCTCAATAATTATTGCCAAAATATTGCATAGGATTCTTATCTCAAGCATATCCTCCCTTCCCAACACGTACCGACCATGACATTACATCGTCGTCAACTTCACTCCGAAACCATAGAGCACGTGCTGTGATTGTGTGCATCCTGGCTGATAATTTACAGTCCTAACAGTCAGGTATTTACTCCACTTGGCCGCACGAACCTTGTTGTGTGTATGACCGTCGACGGACAAGTGCCACTCGGACGCGTCCTTGTGTCGCCCTTTGTGTGGGCGGGCGAGGCCTCGTGACCGCGAGCGGGCGAAGAAGGTCGAGCAATTCGGGCATCGCGGGGCAGCGGCCGACGCAAGACGATTGTGCGAGATTTATGGGCGGCTTTCCACCGCGCAACGGGCCCAAGCTGCTGCTGCCCCGCTCTCTCGGGCGACTGTTGCACTCGCATTGCGGTCAGGGCACCGGCTCGCCCTTGGCGCGCTGCCCTCGCCCTCAAGAACATTGCCCTCGGATCGTTCTCTAGACTCGCCCTTGCGCACTGCCCTTCGGCTCGTTGCACTAGCCCTGGTCCTTATGCCCAATTTTGAAACGCTGTCCCGGCCCTTTCATGCATTGCCCTTGCCCTTACAAACATTGCCCTCGCTGCTCGGAGCGTTGCTCTAGCCTCGGTCTTGTGCACTGACCTCGCCCTTCGGCGCGTTGCTCTCATTGCCCTTGTTCTCGAGCACAATCGCACGTATAAATTCCCACCCTTTAGAACATTACTCTCGACCTTCGGCATGTTGCTCTAGCCCTTGTCATTCTCCTCGCCCTTGCACACTAGTCATGGGCTTACGAATGCTGCCCTGGTCCTCTCATACAGTCATCGCCTTTTGCGCACTGTCCTCGCCTTTCGACTGGCAGCCTTCGCCCTTAGACAGATCGTCGGTGACTAACGAAGGTTATACACTTTTTTGAAAATTTTCATTTTACAGTAGAACAGTTTTAGTCTGAGTGGAGCCGTTTATTCCGTAGTCGAAGACTATTTTTGACAACTTATATTCAGCTCTTTTATAATCCATCTTCACCAATCATTTAGTACTAAAAATGAACTATTTTCTAAACACATTGGTTCATTTAATTAAAAATTGACAATTTTTAGAGGAATTTATTTAGTTCGCTCATTTCCTTATTAATCTCCAAAATGTGTTACTTTTATTGTACACCGACGATTTTGTCTATGTTTTTGGCGCGTAGTCTTCTGGCCAATAAAACTTGGCAAAATAACTCGAGAACACTTTCATGGACATTGAATGCCCTTCATTTTGGTATCGAGAATTCATGGATACAATTTGAACTAGGGCGAGTGGACTGGTAAGCCCTTCACTCATCCTCCCACCTCTGAGCTTCCAGACCCAACTTCAAATCCCAGTCGATCCGTCAGAATTGGTGCTGAACAGAGAGAGCTTTCGAGAGCTTATCTGGGATTCTTCCGTTTCCCCTGCCATTCCAGCATTGTTCTACCAATCAATTCATACTCTCACCCGTGACTCAACCCTAACACATTACCGCCAGGAAAATCCGAAAACGTTTAATTACCGAGGATCATAACAAAATATGTTCAAATTTTTCAATCAATTATTTACATTTCTAATATTTTTAACTTTTAGTGTCAGGACAATAAGCTTAATATCTAATGACTAATGACTCATAATTTCTGTTCCAAAATAAATGATGAGGGTATTTCCTGGAATATAATTTTCAACTTAAGGGTCTATTGAATGCACTATTACCTGGATTCGTGTGGAAAGTGTAAGAAAACATGGGCTTTGAAAATGTTTTCTGAAAGCGATCTCACAATGCGCAGCGCCCCTTCTCAGACGCCGCGTCGCTTCGCCTTGAACCGCTTCTCGACCTGCAAGCGGAGGGCGGGAGAGCGTGGCCCGTGGCGGGGGTGAGGACGGCGAACACGTGTACGGTCTCGTGCCACGACTGCACGACGGATTGATTGATTTTTTCGTGTTTCTGGGCGCGTCAACTTTTTCGGTCATTCGTCCCGTTAGTGTAGTGCATGTTTTTTCTCGGGAGATGGCGGTGATCTTCCCCCACTGGATGGCGAGATCCGGCGCCGACCTACCGTCGGCTAGTGGGGTTTCCCCCTAACCAGTACTCTCCCACCAGCGGGGCACAGCCCCAGCCGGGATAAGCTCTAAGCTCCCGACCGGTCTCCCGGAATATGTGGTAGTGTACTGCATGGTAGTGTACTGCATGGTAGTGTACTGCATGGTAGTGTACTGCATGTGCGCGGTCCGTGGCCCCTTTGGTAGGGTACTGCTCCGGCATTTGCCTGATGTTGATCGGAGAAACTACGGAAAACTACCGATCAGAGCAGCCGGCCGCTAGAATTCTCCTCCAAGCAGCGACTGAATTCGACCTAGCCGGAAAGCTAGTGTCGAAAATCCTGCCGCCATCAGGACTCGAACCTAGGACCTCCCGGTCAGAGGCGCTGCAATTATATCAGTTGATGCACTGAGCTACCGCTCCCGCTTGCATGGCGGAGGGGAAGGCAGGGAGCGTAGAGGGTGAGGCAGATCCCTGGTCAGGAGTTTGTGAGAGGCGAGGGAGGGAGGGAATTTTGGGGGGGGCGGAGGGGGCGGGAGCCAGCGAAGGACGCCGATGGTGATGGCGAGGGGCGGGGGCCGGGGGAAGGGCAGGGAACATAGAAGTAGTGTTGATGACCGGGTCGAAGGCGACGAAGGCCAGAAGGGACTCGTCAAGCGGTCGCTGCGCTCGCGAAAGAAAAGAAAGACCGAGCAACAGGTAGCGGTGGCACCCGGTCACAAGAGACAGACGGCTACACGACGTCACAAGGGACACAGCGACGTGTACGAGAAAATATAAAAGGTGAGAGAATAAATCAGTGAATAAGAAAACATTTTGGAGCAAAAATAAGCGGCAATATGGAAAGATAGCAGTGAATAGCAAGAAGTCTTTCCCTAGACAGTTAATGAAAAATAATTCACTGAAAACAATGCTCTCGGACGACCTACCAAATTTGTGAAGAAAAAAGGACAAACAACAGATAGACATAGAGACACATACACTACGTATGGAAAGACCAAAATAAATCGAGCGTCCGACTTCGATAATGTGCACCCGTCATCTCTATCCATAGTCGTAGAGTGACAAAAACAGCTAGGTAGAGATCATCACGAGTGGCGTGGAGTGAAGTTACTCTACCACGATCGCGTTTGCCTCACGGCATTAAAAATGTGACGAGGACTGCAGTGACGGCGAGGTGATGAGGACAAAGAGATGGAGCGGCTGAGGAGGCGAAAGTAGCATCGGCAGCAAGAACTCGTGCAAGTGGTGCCCGCATGCAAAAACCGCCCCGGTCGGGGGCGGGGGCGGGGGCGGGGCGGCGAAGGGAGCTCGGAGTGAGAGCACGGAGGATGTGGCGCTGACGGCGAGGCGACGGGAGCTGCAGGTGTCAACGACGACGCCGACAAAAATGGAACCCGCGCAAGAAGCGAGATGAGGAAAGACGGCGCAAGCAACAGAGGCCGTGAGGAGGCGATGGTGGGCGGGGAGTTGATAGCGAGGGAGAAGCGAGGCAGGTCATTTGGAGGTGCTCGATTGAGTCGATATTAAACTGTGCCAATTGTCTTGTCTGTCAAGTTGTGTTATGTATTTTGTGTTCGGGTATCATCGGAATGAGTCGAATTGGTGATCGATGTTATATCAAGTTCTCAATAAAGAAGAGGTGTTTGTACTAAAAGAGTGGGGCAGGGGTGGGCTGTGGGTGGTAGCCTTGTGCGCTGGCCTGTTTCACTTTCGGGACCGCTGGGCTGTTGCCAGGTAGCGCTTTTGTTGCGACCAACGACGCTCCCGGAGCCCTTACCACCTCTGGGGTGACCTGAAGTGTAGGGGTCAATTCGCTCACCGTCCATCTAAGGGTACTGGGCTCATATCACGGTCGATCCATGGAGGAGTTTGTGGAGAAGACAGTCGGTTCGCGGCAAGGATTCTCAGCATTCTCCCGTTTCATTTGCCTCACTCCACCATTGTTCAAATCATATTATTCCCTAACCATCAATCCAATCTTCTCGGACCGAGAAATTCATAATTCGAAATTCATAATAAAATATCCGCATCCTAGACGATGGTCCGAGTACTGTCACCTGCATCGCCATCGCTAACGTCAACATCAATCTCAATAACTTTGCATCCGCCAACCGTCATCACCTTCCCCATTGCATTGCGTCTCACTGTAACATCCCTTCCACCGTCATTGCCCCTTGCCTCACCATTGCTAACGCTTCTCTCATTGCCATTCTCCCGCCGTTTCTGCCAATACCCCTGTCGGTGCCACTGCCATTACAGAGTGGCGTATTCTCCAATACACCGCGTATACCGCCAGTATACCTAGTAATTCGAAGTCTACAAGTAATATTTAATAAATTTGACAATCCTTCAAAAAGTTATTGAGATTTTGAAATATGTAAAACAGATGCGAAAAAATAACTCTGTTTTGCCACCGAGATCCAGTGAGTCTTCCGCATTTGTAAGCGCTGTTACGTGCGTGAAGTTTCAAACAGTTCTAAATGCTATCCAGAGAATTCAGGCGAAGGCATCGCATGCCAACCGCGATGACCTACGGCTCCTCATGTTTCAAGGGCGGGGTGAGGGAAGGATGCGCGCCTGGACGGTCGGTAGGCACCGCAAAATGTTGCGGTGAACAGTCCTTCTCTGATCGTTCGAAAGTTACGCTTCTCTAACGTTTGAGTGAAAATGGAATGTGTTAATAATCCAGAAGTTAGTGGTTTGTGAAATTGTCTTATATAACAATTATTAAGGACAGAATTTCATAGTATTGGGATTTTAGAAAAGCTCAAAATAAAAGACAACGGTAGACACAGCTTCCATGAAGTGCGGTAGACTTGAAATAATGTATTCGCCACTGTATTACAGCTACCACTGACACAGCCACCGACACCGACACTGTCTGCCTCTCAGTCACCATCGCCATCACCGCGTCTTCCACCCCATAACCGCTACCATTATTACATTAGTACCTCCTGAATCACCGACATCATCACCGACACCTGCATCGCCACCGTCACTTTCAGCGCCCCGCCACCGTCACCGTCACCACAACCGCTACCGCCGTAGCCTATTCCTCGTGCCCGCGTGGCCTCCGCCGCCCAGCGGAGCTGTCAGGTCAACAGTTTAGGAGTTTGCTGACCCGCAGAGGGGAAATGACACCCGAGCGGCAACTCGGTCGGTTATCCCCACACCCTCCTCACCAAAGCCGTCGCCCGCACTCGTAAACGTCGCGCCGCACCAAGCCGAAACGGACTTTTCAAAACTCGCACCTCCCATGCCAATTATTTACATTAAGATCAATTCTGAGGAGAGGATTAATGCAGAAGCATACTACACTGTCAGAAATTACATTCAGTTTAATGTAGATTTAATGTACGACTGAACATGAATTTTAATGTACCTTGTACATTAAAGGGAGATAAATGTACCTATACATTAAATTTAATGCTTAATATTTTTAATGTTCTGTACGTGTACATGATATTTAATTTACTTACATGAAAGTTATTTTCATATACATTTACATTAAAAGTAATGTAGAAATATCTTACTGGAAGCACACGGTTACAGAGGTGCTCAACCGACTTTTTAAAGGTAGATAATCTTGCAATGCTTTCTGCTGTCTTACAAGCAGGAACCCAAAAGAAAAATAATATTGAATTTTCAATTTGCAAATGACACAGTTTATCATCGCATTCATATTGATTAAATAAGTGTTTGTATTATTTAGAAATTCTTAACATACTCCACTGTTTTGTTATGCTCAGAGCTTACGTTTTTGTGGAGGATTTGATCACAAGTATCCTTCATTCTCAAAGACTTCATTACGTCAATGCTTACGAATGAAATGGACTATCAATATATTTCTTCGCGTAGCCAGCAACGTTCTCTAACTCTACAGTTCTTCGTGATAATTATCAGAGTTTGTTGCTTGCAGCGTTAACTTTTCACGCAACACAGTATTTTTGTTTCTCATCTTTAATTGTAAAAAGATTTTCACGTCGGTACAACGACGAAAAAGATTACAAAATTGCGGGTATAGTAAATTGTCTCTTTTAAGCGAAACTTGATCCAAAGACCCCATCTAGCGATTACATAGATCTCTCATACGCATTTTATACCTCTCTTAATACAAATAAGGCATCACGATGATAGAACTGTAGAGCGGACTGTAATGTGACCAGTTCGCTGACTTTCCACCTCGGGATGCCAGGATTTAAATAACGAGTACCCGGCAGGTTTTTCGGGATTCTCAGCGGACTCTCTCTGACTCTCATGTCACACGTGCTCCAGTATCATTCAAATCCAACCATTGCCTTTATCGCCATAGCATCAGTTTCATTCATCACTCCACATTCATTCGCACACCATTCCACGTTAGGCCACTCAGTCTCAGATTTTATTTATTTTACGTCAAAAAATTGTTGTCTCCAGAGAACAGAAGAGATGCATTAATTATGAATACGACTTTCGTGTTCGATGTAAACTCTAAGTTTGTGGGAAGATGACTTTACGATGACACGATTGTCGCAGTTACACATTATTTGTTTATTCAATTTATTACTATTATTATTATTTATTATTATAATTATTATTATTTATTATTATTAATATTATTATTATATTTTTATTTATCCTCCCATCGTACTGCAGGAATACCTGATTAGGATTACAGGAGGTTAGGACTCCTATCAATTAGCCATTTTCGCATTCATGTTCCCCATTTCTAGGGCCTTACCTAGATAACGGGACAGAGAAGATGTATAGTTTATTATTATTATTATTATTATTATTATTCATAACGCAGGGCCTCGGCGGGGGCACGGGTGGCGTTGGCCGAGGGGGATGTGCTCTATTTGGTTCGGCCTCGAGCAGCGCCCACTGCGAGGAAAGTCCCCCATAAACCTCGATTCGATTCCCAGACCTTGCGCGCGAACCGACGGAACGACCTATAAAAACAGGCGAAAACGGGACGCCAGCCCACTCTGGCGGTCGGACTTTCCTTCCGTGGCTGAGAGTGCATATGGCAACTACACGAATAATTTTGTGACAACTCTCCTCAAAGCACAAAAGTATTGTTTTCATTCAATGTGCGTAGATTTAATACATTCGCAGAAATCAAAATTAAACTATAATATTGAAATAACATTTTATTTTATTCATTTGTTGATCAAAACGAAGAGTTATTTTATTATTTTGCATACGTAAGGATTAATTTTGGCTTCTGTGAAGCGAGAGCAACCGAAAACTTTCGAATAGTTCCTGCGTCTAATGCCTTTGGCGTAATTGGATTTAAGTGACACATATATTTTCATAAGTGCAGAGTCTTGTTGCATTCGTGTGCATCTTCAGGTGTCACGGGTAGTTACCATATATACTATATTGAATGTATCTTTAATGAAACGAATACCAAAATACATATTACAGTCCTTAATATTCAAAGTAAAATTTAGTAAAAATTACGCGTTGTCCACGGCGGGTGTAAAAATAATGATCACACTTATAAAGGAGCGTGAAACTATTAAGAATTCATTTAACATTATTTCAGAAATAAACACTCAATTGAAATATGTCACGTAAATGCTAGATTTCCCTTTCCGGAAGCCCTGCAAGATGTTCCGCTCCATTTCCGTTAATAAACGCTTCCAAGTCAACAACAACACTCCCTTTTACTCCAGTCACATCGCGCGACTAAAATAGTTATACAATTTGCGTAAAAATTCAGGTTCCCTTTCTTCGTTACAAGAACCGGCCCGTTACAAAAATTCTTCTTCTGGCAACCGCGACCTATTACGTGAGAAGACAAAAGACAAGGCGCGCGCCTACAGAAAGCCGCCTGCGAACCCGTTTTTTGCAGGTTATTTTGCGGTTTGGGGCGGAGGCGGCGGACCGTACTGATCAGAGGCCGACCGGTCCACAAAGTGCACTCGAGTGCCCGGCGCCCCCGCGCCGCGGCGCCACTGCTGCAGGCGCCGCGACCGCAAACGCCCGCGAGGGCGCTCGACGGCGCCACGGCATCGCACTTCCGCCCCCGCCATTTCGTGTATCTCTTTCCCCTCCGTAATACACTTGTGGAGGCTGGAATTTATTCTTTTGGCAGACACTAGTAAAAGCGGTTAATTTTACACGCACAGTTCGTTTGAATTGCAATTTTTTGCGCTAGTCAATAAATCGATGCTCGATTTTTCAGATAAAACAAAGTGAGTACGTGAATATAACAAAGAAAACAAAACACCTTCGTTCCATTAGCTACAGCTGATCTTATTGTAACATAATTAATTGATTTGTATACTTGAATTCAAACAAAATTAGTAAAGCTGTATTCAAATTGCACAGTCACTGCGTTCTAGTGGTGGTGACAAAATGCCTACCTTAGCATTTTCTAAAGTCACTTAACTTTCAACTCATTTTCTCAATAACACTTTTGCTGCACTTTCTTTGTGTATCAAGTTCTTTATAAGATATATTGTTTACCAACAAGCTAAGCATATGGAGCGAAAAATGTTTTTCCGCGAAGAATGGAAACAAAAATGACTTTCCGGCATCTGTACAACTTTGTAATAAATGTTTAAACTTAGTTGTAAAGCACATTAATTAATATGAGCTGTGGAGAAATGTCACCACTGGATGTCCATTTCGATAGTGTAATTTAATATTAATATTTTTGCCCCTCGTTTTACGTAAAGAACAACGAGCAAATTGATTATTGATTTTTAAATTAAGGAACAGGCCAAAATTGTGCTCTAATCTATTTCTCTATCGCTGTGAATAATGTTATATCAAACCTCCATGGTGCATAAAAATTCAAATTTAAAAAGGCGGTAACTTCGAAATATACTCTCACAAAAACTGTTGGCTATGCTAGTATTTTGCGATTCCAATACTTAATTCTGCCCAACAAATTTACGCAATTGTGTCCCTTCTCAAACAGTATCCTCCCCTTGTAAAAAACCTTACGTTGTCTTCCCTACCATTTGACACTTAATCGCGAATGTAATTATTCATTGACATAGATCATCATTTCTCCTTCAACCAGTTGATTTATAATTTATTAAAAATATTGCATTGTACTATTTTGATTATAAATATAATAAATATTATTAAATAAATACTATTAAAAATAATGCATTGCTATACGAATGCCAATGTGCACTCTTTGCTCGCAGCGTGGAGGCCGAAAGCGCAGTCGAGAGCAGCGCGGAGGGGCGCCTCGCGCGAGGCGGCCCGGGCGGCCCATGCGGGCGTGTGGGCCGAGGGGGCGTGTCAGGGGCGTCTCCCGAGGCGAGGGAACGCGTGCTTCTGTGCAGGGAAGGCGGACGCAGAGGGGGCGTCAAAGGGAGTTGGGAGATGACACGAGCGGACGGCTGGGAGGACAGGGGAGTCGAAAAACAAAACAATAAAACACGGTGATCAACGGCGATGTGCAGCAACGGAAGGAGTAGGAAGACGGAAAAGGGCAACAATGAACGGAGAAGCGAGGCGACGAAAATGAAAAACGAAAGAACATCAAAGGGGTCAGAATAAAAGAGGAGACAACGGAAGGACACTAACTATTAGGCAATCAACAAACCTAAAATGGTAACAATTGTATTATGGCAACAATGATTGAAACGGAGGAAAGACAACAATGAAGAGAGACGCAAGGCAACGAATGTCCACCGACAATGGTCGAGAAACGAGGCAACATAGTACATGCGCCATAGAGAAAGGAAGATATGCTCCTTTCCCTGTGCATGCGTCACAATGGTTGGAGAACGGCCTCAACCGGGAGGCAAGGATGTCGGAGAGCGAGCGGCCACTGACCGACGTGCGGAATGGAGAGGGAGGGGCGGAATCGGAGGAAAAACAACTGACTAGTAGTGTTTTGTAGTCATAGCAAACTATGATACATATTGAATATAATGGAAAAATTGTGTGTTCACTGATGTACTACTACTTATATCAAAACAATAATTAAAATTGTTGTATTGAATAAGCTTTTTTAATGCTACATCCGAGCGACGCAGTAGCTGCACGGAGACGGCGCGGGGGCGGCGTGGGGGGCGCGGGGGGGCGCGGGGGGGCGGGGGCAGCGGGGGCGGCGGTGGCGGCATGGGGCGGCGCGGGGCGACATGGGGGCGGTGCGGGCGCGGCACGGGGACGGAGTGGGACGTGTGGGAGTGGCGCGGGGGCGGCGTGGGGGCGACATGGGGGCGGCGTGGGGGCGGCGCGGGGGTGGGGCGTGGGGGCGGCGCGGGGGCGGGGCGTGGGCGGAGCGCGCGGTAGCCGCGGCGCTGTCGCTTATTTCACCCACGCGACAAATGGCCGCAGGTGCTCACTCCTCGCGGAGGCTCCCAGAAGGCCGAGGGCGGCCCGACTCGACAGCAGGCGGCGCTGGCCGGCCGGCGTTTACGGCCGCGGGCGCACTTTATACGCTGGAAGAAATCCCACGAGATTACTTTTCCAGAGTGGTCGACGGCTTTACGAGCGGCAGCATGAAATAGATTTCAGAATCCGTTGCGTACGTTGCGAAAATGATGGGCTCGCCGTTACAATATGTTCAGTAAAACGCAACTTGTTTATTCCTTTGTGAACGTGGCCCGAACGGATCATCGTCCTGCTCTTTTTCAGGCGGCCGGGGAAGGAAAGCGACGGGTGGTCGGTTCGTCTAGGTACCCTCCAGGAAGATAAAAGAGAGGAATAGCACGGCTGCGACAACACCTCTCCCACTACCGGTAGCTCCCCTCTATTCAGGGGTCATCGACAGAAGCAGTAGTTTGTCTCTTGTGACGTGTGTCAGTTCCCGGTAGCTTGGGGGTGTCGACACGCCCCCCTGGGCCGAGGTTCTGTACGGTACAGAAACCCCGAAACTGCCCCAAACTGACCATCCTTGTTGGTTGGAGAATAATATAACACATCCTTCCTTGCATCTCCTTATAGGTCACGCCTTTAATACTTTAAATATAGGAAACTGCATCAAATATTTCGATAAATGACCAACTTCTTCGGAGTAAACAAAACACGCGTGCCAGCGCGCGGAGAGCCTCTCGCACCCCCGCTGAGAGGGCGTCGCCGGAGGCGGTCGTGTGCCCGGGGCGAACAAGTGCCACTGTCGAGTTGGAGTCGCACCCCACGGCGAGGGCAGAAAGGCACCGGGGTGACGACCCCCGCCAAATGCGCTGGTGACGCTTTGAAGAAACAACGGGTCATTGCTCTCTATGGTTCACCGACCGTTTGGAGACAGTCTCCGACAACGTGGCGTCAGCATCGTCTTTTAAAATAATAGGATATTTGACAAAAAAGGCTTCTGAAGTTCGATACTCTACCGTTTCTTCGTTTCGACCCTCCACAGAACGTTCTATGATTGACAAATTATCTGTAATTCCTGTTCAAAATTCAAAAAAGTTAATAAATAATTATTATAATAAAATTCTGGACAAATCAAAAACTATAATATTCGTAAAATGAGAAAAACTCTCAAAGATCGAAATTTATAATTTCGCAAGTAATACCAAAAATATTCTCACTTTTTTGTATGTTTTAATGTAATTTGAGGGTGAGTTCTTTTCTTTTATCTTTAGGAATGGCTAATAAGTCTGCTTTTCTGATAGGTTAATACTGATTACGCAGAAATCGATGCATGATAAATGTGAGCTTGTTAGAAATAATTGTATTGTGCACATGTTAAAAGATTGTTCTGAATGAGGTGGGAGTTAACAATGTAGGATTAACAATATATGCCAGTGATGTCTTTATAAATGTGTTCAAGTCTACCGAGAGACCTGCATCATTATCAATTTCCCATCCAAAAATAAACTTCGTAATCTCACTTCTAAAAACGTACTTTATCACTAAACAATGTTCACAGGAACTTTTGAGAAAGACAATGAATGCGTCTATCGTGCGACATCCCCACAAAAAGCACTTCGTCTTTCACAACAAAGCAAAGCTCTTTAAAACTCTCTCCCGCCCTTTATTTAACATCCGTAATAAAGACGACGACGCTGAAAGTCGCTCTTCTATGCAAGTTCCATTAGAAAGCGCGGACGACCGAAGTGAGCATTAACGCCGACCACCCAACCAGCAGACCCGTTCTGAGAATTCCCGCGCTGTGAAGAACCGTCATGAAAACAGCAGAGGGTGTGTCAAAGAACGTAAACGTTTGACGTTTGTCAAAGCACAGAAGTTAGTATATTACAATGAAGATATGAAAGGATGGGTAATTATTACTAAAATACACATACTCCGACACGAAAGTATTGTTAAAACTATTATGAAAGGATATTTGGAAGGAAACAGATGAAGAGACATTCATACGTTCAACAAATTATGAGTTAGCTACGACATCAAAACGACTTAAAGAAGAAGAAAGCACAGAAATGTAATGATGAGGGCCGCTGCGTGCTGCCAACCAGCCTTCGGTTTGAACACCAAAGGTGATGATACAAAAGTAGAATGAAAAACATTTTTGCATTATCGTATGAATGATACCTTCCAGAAAATTTGTAAATGTAATGTTTTGACACGAATGCATGTGCTTTGCAAAAGTTTAGAAGTGCTTAATTCAAGATTTTAACTTTGTATTCCTCGATGTAAGTTCTCGTAAAATAATAACAATAGGTGAATTACTTTTAAGACACCTACAGGAAGTTACGCTAATTTGTTTTAAGGAGCAGTACACTATGCAAGACCTAAACGGAAAAATCACGTAATTGCAAATTGATTAACACGTTAATAGTTTTTTAATATAGTATTTTAAACAATACACGAGAACCACCCTTCGCTTTCAAGTAAGAAAGATCAAAGTTAAAGGAAGACTTGTCAAAAAGATGGCCCATAATTAAGGAGAGAAGTTTTGCTTTTGGACGCTTATTTTCTGGATACACCGAAATAAAGTAAAATCCTTTCTTTTTTATTTCGTTTTTTTAGGTCTTACAGTAACATACTGATACGTGCTTAAACCTATCGCAATGATTACTAACCAAAAAATTAATATTTATTATTTTATTTTATTTGCTTCGTAAACAAAGTTAGAGATGCGACGAAGTCCAGAAATAAATACGCTGCACGGAGATCCGTGTACGGGAATTCCTGACTGAGGGTTTTGCTCCTCTGGAGTGGACGACACGTAAGGTCACGCAAATCTCCAGCGTCATCCATCAAAGCAGACCCCAAATTACACCCTCGAATTCCCATCCAATTTGTGAGCGACGTCGCACACTCTAATATCAGAGATGGCGTTACGGACAAGGAAGTTGTTGACTTGAAAAACGATACGCAGTGGCATTGGGTTTCATCTTTTCTTTTGTGTCAACACGTTATTTCATTGGCTCCCGAACAAACATGAATCTAAAATACTACTACGTAACAATTGACGTCCCATTTTGCACATCAAAATATTCTCAACAAAGTCTGTTTCTCATTTTATTCTTTGTATTAAACCTAGAATTTTTCGCCTTCAGTGTGCCACTCAAGTAAAGTAATCAACATGAATTAGCGTACGTGCAATATTGCCTGAACCATTTCACACATTTCTCAAATAGGCTTTCTTGAAATCTGAAAAAATTATACAACAAATATCTTTATTATAAACATTTATAAATAAATCTATATAATACACTTATGTATTATTTTATGTATTCAGAGAAAGTTTGCTTGTTTTCTCGGTCTCATCTTCACTTTACTCGTACAATTCCACAACATTTCTACGGGGATTACTAATTTCATTCAATTCACTGCATTTATGTTTATTGCAGCCTTCAGACAATAAATGTCATTCTCATTAACTTTTTAATTCCTTGTAATTGAGTTTGCTATTTCTCATTTGGAATTAAATACATTTTTCTAACTAGAGTATGAATTAATTTAATTAAAAGAGTAGTAACGTGAAACATCATATTGTTTTCACAGAGACAATTAACACTCTTAAGTATCATCCAAGGTTTAGTGATTAAATTGTCGTTCTTCCTCTTCTGGGAAATTTGAATCATGATCAATTCAAAGAACATATTCGCGGCAGATTTTTTTCTATATGTCAGTTGCTAATATCACCTTCACCTTGAGATATCGTTAACTCTTTTTCCCAAGGTATCTTTCTCAACCTTCGCATTAAATAACAGCTTGCACGAGGTCTTCAAAGTTTTGTCGAGGGTCCTTCGTACCAAAACAGAAATCCATATAGTGATATTCGAACATGCGACCCTTCAGAAATAGTTACTGAACCGATTATCGCAACTATAGTTGAGAGAGTTAGCTCGAGAATAATCTGCGAATGGCTTAGGTCCATGTTCCAAATTACTTTATTCATAGAAGGAGTTGATGGAGCAGTGCAGTTTTTTTGTTTTGTTTTTATTTCTTCCCATTTTGCGTTTTGTTCGTTTGTTGCGTGGTTTTCTGACCCAGAGATTTAGGATCTAGTGAAGTTAGGGAAAGTCGAAAAATTTAATTTTGCCCGGCAGTGAGCCAGAGCTCTTTTGTATGCCACAAGCGTCACTTTGAGAATTATTCTAAGAATTTTCCTCTCTACGAAATTCCACCTCCCCACTCCGTTTGAGCCGCGCACTCGGTTTTGGTAAGCGAGTCTGGTAACCCCCATTCCTCTGGGAACGTCTACACTGTAATGTACCTTGATAAAATTTTTGACAAGTAGCACATGGAGTAGTAACAAGATAAAGCAAGACTTGCGCCAATCCTAAACATTAATATCTTGATTTTGATCCAAATGCATCTCAAATGGTTATCGCCTCAAGTCCTTCATAAATATGAACAAGTGATGCATAGTAACAAGGTAAACCAAACACTAAAATTGAAATCATCTTCTAAGCCTTTCTCAATTAGTTGGTGTCGCTTTTTGAGATCGCTTACTACGATCTATTTTGATTTGACTGTGATTTTTACAATCCGCTGTCAGCCTGGGTCAACTCCTAACCTGGAGGAACAAACTTAGAGAATTCATTTTTGATTTTGACTGAGATTTTTACAAACAGGCTGACATCAACTCCAAACGCGAAAGATCAAACACATTTGATTTTCCGCATTTGGGTTGTGTTAATCTTTACCAAAATTTGCAAGGACACAGCTACAATCCTGAAGAAGAGCCTGAAAAAAAATTTCATATCTATTCATACGCTTTTGTGGTATCGATGCCGGTTACACGTCGTTGAATTCACTTTTATTAACCCTTCAGGCGTGACTTTCGCCGCCCGCCGTCAGCTGCTGCAGCGTGACTTTTAAATTTGCCTAAGTTACAATTCCGTTTTCATCTAGATTAAAATGATATATCTTAACTATTGAAGAAAAATGTCTGAAAAAATTAGGATACCTAGAGGAATGTATGTTCTTTCATTTAGTTTATTAAAAATTATAACAAATAATATGCACATTAACTTAAAAAAATAAACAAACCACGTGTTTCCGAGAACGATGAACTTCGAACAAAGAATAATACAAAAAAGTGGATTTCTATGGCAAGTTTTGCAACGATATGATGTTTCTTTTTGTTATTGTTGTTGTATCACACTGTTCACTTTCCTAAACAAGCTTTTGGTTTTAATACGCAAAATTACTTTCGGATAATATATTTTGTCAATTCCATCATCGTAATACTACCACAAACTACCACACTTTGTTCTACGTCAGCAACCACAATATTGTTCATCTACCCTATCCATCTATCCTATACATTGGTGACAATAATAATTACGTGCTCATTTTGTAAAGATAAGATTGGACGCGCTCAATTTAAACTGTTTTGATTTGGATAACAAGTAAATGATTCTAAATTACTAGTCAAGCGTTATTAAAATGTAAGATATCCTTGGAAATGATAGGGGAAGCAATGCTTCCCTTGCTTCCATGGAATAAACGCCCCAGCTGAGGGGTTAACATAGATTTTCATTTTGAAGTGTGTTTAACGCGCGTGCGCGCGTGTGTACGTGTTGCGCAGGTCAGGGCCGCGTGAACCAGCTGGGCGGCGTGTTCATCAACGGGCGCCCGCTGCCCAACCACATCCGCCTCAAGATCGTGGAGATGGCGGCGGCGGGCGTGCGGCCGTGCGTCATCGGCGGTCCAAGTCCTCAGGCCGGGGGCGGCCCAAGCCCCGCGCGCCCGCCCGAGGTGGAGGGCCGCATCGAGGACTACCGCAAGGAGAACCCGGGCATCTTCAGCTGGGAGATACGCGACAGGTAGCAGATGGCCCTACGCGAACGCACGCGTTCACTGCACGGGGGCGAGAGCGACTTGCGGGTGGACCCTGTGGGACACCCGCATCGGTGGAGCCATCTGGCTTCTGATTCTTCGGATACGTTACTTCTTCCTCCACTCCCGCCTCCGTCGAATCGTTCTACTTCACTGTATGCTCCTCCATCAACATCTTATTTTCCATCATATCTTCCTCCCCGTCTTCATTGCCTTATCCTTCTCCCTCACTTCCTCCTCCTTCATCAAGTCTTGCTCTCATCCTCTCCTTTTCCTTCCCCCCTTCCTTTTCGTCAACTTTCTTCCCTTCATCCCTTCCTCATTCTTTTTCTCTTCCCATCGCCCCCCCTTTTCCCCCTCTCCTCTTTCTTCTTTTCCTCCTCCTCCTCAACCATCACTGCCTTCTCCTCCTCTATCACCTTGCCCTCCACCGCCTTTTCCATCAACTTTCAAGTATATCCGCTTCTTTCTTTCTCTTTTCCCCGACTCTGGAATGTTCCTCCTTTTTTAATCCCGTCTTTTTGGGTTCTTTCGTTCTACTTTTCGATTGTTTTTTCTGAATCTTTATATAGTGATATTTTTTGTATTTGTATTAAAACCAATGATTTTTAAACGTTCTAATCTTGCTAACTTTTTTTGGATTGTGCACTTGCGTTTTATTAACTCGTCTTCCTCTTCAATTGTATTTCTTTTTCACTCTGTTCGTTTATCTCAAAGAAACCGTAATATACACGCGTAAATGCGTAAAATACACACTCCACCCTATTTTTTAATCACCTTTCTTTCACCTTTTGAAGCATGTAATCCAAAGCTAATCACTTTCTGGAATTGAAGGAAAGACCTATTAGTGTTTTAGTAACTGTCGTTTGCACAAACTCCTCGAATGTAAGGCAGAGAGGCAATTTATGTAAATTTCAAACCTACATCTTAGTCTTTGAAATCGTAACGGGATCTCAATTACCACAGCGAAGTCCTTGGTTCCAAGAGCTATACCCTACAAGTTCAGTATATAGCAACATTAATTTGTAATAAATGTAACGACAAATCCACGGTTTCTGCGGTAATTGAGACACTTCACCTGACTACAGATGTATTCTCCCGATGGAAAAGAGAAATTCTTTTAAAATAATATTTTCAACCATACGCTAAATTTAATTTTCATTTCTTTGTTGTTGTAGAATAGGTACTCTCTTTTTTAGCCACACAAAATAAATTATAAGCAGGGGAATAATTTTAGCCACTGAATGTTAACCTAACTCTTTATATTATATAATTTTATGCTATATCATTGCGGAATTCTTAAATGTAGTAAAGGTTCCTGAAAACATACACACAAAAACGCTTCGTCAGACAAACCTAAACTTGTATATATCAAATGCCACAATGTTATAAATATCGGTCGAACTGCAACTTTGTTTGCCGCGCTGTTGCACCGCCGAAATATTTGGCGACACAAAAAAATCACTTGCCGCAAAAGGAACCCAAGCAGGAACAAGGTTCGAGGGTTTGCGCTCTGATTCGGGGGACAACCTTCGTATCGCGAGCGGCGGCGGCGGAGACGGGACCGCTGGCAGGGTCGGGGGCGGCGGTGCAGGAATGGGCAGTGGCGGGGACGACGGGTCACACGGTCAAGGCGGTGGCAAATGGGACGACCGACAGTGACTGAGCTGAAGCGGCGAAGACGCGGAGGTGACCAGTACGACAAGGCTGGCGAATTGATTGATTGATTCTGGGCGCGTTAACTACTGAGGTCAATAGTCCCGTAAGTGCAATGCATGCTTTTTCATCGGGAGGTGGCAGTGATTTTCCCTCATTGGATAGCGAGATCCGGTGCCGGCCTACCGCCGACTTACAGGGTTTTCCCCAACCAGGTATCTCCCACCAGCGGTGCACAATCGCAGCCAGGACAAATTCTTAAGGTCCCGACCGGTCTCCCGGCATGTGTGGTAGTGTAGTGCATGTTAGTGTAAGGGTGAGGATAGAACAAATAAGAGGAAGGAAACATCGCGCGCGGTCCGTGGCCCGTTTGTTAGGGTACTACTCCGACATTGGCATGGTGTGGGTTGGAGAAACCACGGAAAACTACAGATCAGAGCAGCCGGCCGCTAGAATTCTCCTCGAGGCAGCGACTGAATACGACCTAGCTGAAAAGCTAGAGTCGAAAATCTTGCCGCCGTCGGGACTCGAAATTAGGATCTCCTGGTCAGAGGTACTGCAGTGATATCAGTTGATGCTCTGAGCCCCCGCTACGGGTACAGGGGCGGCGAAGAAAAGGATCTTTGCAAAGGGGTATTGAACTAGAGATGACGGTTTTCACAAAAAAAGCCTGTTTTAGCTTATTACGTTTTCTCAATTTGGTTTAGCTTGTCGGTTATAACCGATCAAAATCGTGTCTTTCGTTTCACGTTTTTGTCAAAAAAATGCGTAGCCACTCAAAAAACTTTTTGTAGAAGCATCATAAATTATTTCTACATAATACTATAACGAACCTTCTATTTTACCATTTTTGGCAACATAGTATTTCGTTTATCACATGTACCAATAAACATACAATTTTATTTGTGCTATTTGTTACTTAACTCACGGTGTTATCGATTTAAACATTTTACTTGTGCGTTTTTTTCCTTATTGGATCTTTAAAAAAAAAGTTTTATCTAGAACAAAACTAGAAACTGAAAAAGCCAGGACACCGGTACATGAAACAGTTTTCGGTCATAACGTGTAGTTTATTTCCATGCATTGACCGGACAAGGGGCAATGGGATCGGTGACAGCGGCCGGGACGAGGGAGAGGCGGGGACGAGTAAGTGTGTCGGAAGGTGTCTGACCGATGCGCGGGACTGTCAATGACGATTCGCCCTCTTTTCAAAGCGTTTGACTCGCTATGTGTGGTCAAATGGGAAATTTATTCAGCGCTATTGACGGCGGCTTTGCAGGAACTTATCGAATTCATTCAAAGTTAAGGAAATATTCAATACTCTACAGCCAGGTTGCAAAACTTCGTTGCGTCAATTGAAGAAATAGCAATATTTTTTCCGAATAGCAAAATAATACCAACGTCCATATATATTCTTTGATGGAAATTGATACTTTATTCAATTTCCTCACAAACCTGTTTGTAAACCATTCGCAACGGTGCCCGCAAATTTTTAAGAATCCCATGATTGACTAATTGATACGAGTGATTTTCAAAGCGAATAATCCACATTTGAGAAATAAACAAAAATGAATGACAACATTAACGAAAACGAGTGGAATAAAACAAAATAAATATTAACACATTAAGCAAGTTGCCTCCTCTATTTTCTGTTTACTTCATTAGAAAATATAATTATGAAAGAAGAGTAATAAATAAAAACAAATAACAAATCTTGAATAGTTTAATTTCTCAGTATTTATGAATTCAACGATAACGGAAACTAAAATTCTGTGTACCGGCTATGTTTATTCTTTACATTGCAAAGCTGTTCAATCTGGAGTGACGAAGGATGCTAATTAGTATAACGAAATTGCTCTCTCATATACAATTGCAAAAATTGCAATGACTTCACGTAAGAACTAGACAGGTGCTCTCATTTATCATATCCATCCTTGGAGAGCAAAAATTCCTTTTTCCATGTAAAGAATTTTCTTTAGGGCCCCTAAATATCTGGAGGAAGGGAAAAGGAGCGCGGTCCTCCGGATAACGGAGCCGGCCCTCGGCTCTCCGGTGGGGCGACTTTCTCCACCTGCCCAAAGGAGCGTTCCCCGCCCCCAAAGGACCCCGTTGCTCATTCAGCCCCCCCCTCTTTTTACTTCCAACGGAACCTACCTAAGGACTTTTTTCCAATTGCATTTACGAAACAGTCAAGAACGCACGATTTCTGGAAGGCTGGATTATCTAAAAGTTTGACTACAGTGATATGCACCATTAACTGGAGACCCCTTTTCCATAAATTGTTTAAAATTCTCATAATATACAGTAAAACTTGATCAATGCGGAACGTGTATAATGCGGAAATCTGTCTAATGTGAACATAAATCGCGGACCAGCCACACACAAATTCTACATTAATACATTGCATAATGTGGAATTTTATCTAATACGGAAAAAATACTTATCGCTTATGATTCCGCATTGAGTAAGTTTTACTGTGTTTTTTTAGTGTAGTGAAAAGTTCCAGTTCCCCTCGCTCTAAGAAAAAGGAATTTTCTGAATGATGCAATTTACATTTTCTTTCTTCCAAATACATTTAAGAAGTTGAAATAATAGAAATATATAACGATTTAAAGTGGATCAGTACATCAGTTTCAAACATGACTTTCCTGGGAATATCTCTAAGTTTATTTCGAAAAAAATGAACTTGCAATCAATCATCACCTTCAATGTCTTTAATATTAATACAATACTATTTCGTTACTTTCAATCTGTAACGTGACACAAACAAAGGCCAGCCTTGAAGGCCTAATATCGATCATGGTCACCACAACACTAAAATTTCAATTTTGAGTTTTTCGTCTCCCAGAACATTTCTTAGTCACTACAGTCAGAATGTCTTCTTCTGCACTTCATGAATTAGGCTTGAACCTGTTCCGTCTTCACAAGTTTTCCTTCCAACATTTTTGGAGTCTGCCCACAGTCAGGATGTATTATTGTTATTAACACACAGACAAGCATTAACAGAGTTTTTTGTGAGTAAGTGTTTAATCATCTTAAAAATTATTAACAATACCGACTTATCATCTGAATTGTAGAACAGGCTTCAACTGCTGATAGTTTGAAGTTTCCTTTCAAACATTATTGTTTTTAATCTTCTACAACCCAAGTTTCCATGTTTCTCAAACTTTAAGAAGAGGTTAAAAAACAGGAAAATCACGAAAACCTAACAATTCTCATGTGCCAGGGAATTTAAGATATCGGAGCCTTGAATTCCAAGACTACATTTCAATTAATAAAAAATAGCTAATGAGTAAAAATATAGCCACACGAAGAAAATAAATTGTAATTTTAAATTCATAGTTTATTTATTCTACATCCTAACAAACTATTGCTGCCACTGAATTCAAAACGCTAAACGTTTTTCCTCAAAAACATCTATTTTCCTCATAAACTCTTCATCCATGCCACGTCAGTTTATCCTAAAATAGTGCGAATTCCTTAGGATATTTCACAAAACACGTTTTCCGCCACCCGGCATAAACGTCGGTGACGGCGACTCTCATTCCTGGCCGGGCGACCCGCCGCGCCGGGCCCCGCCCCCCACGCCGCCGTCGCCGCCGCCCCGCCCCCGCCCCGGCCGCACCGCGCCGCGCCGCCTCCAGCCGGCACGAGAGCGCGGTGAGGACCTATTAAATGACACTTAAGACACAATGACTGCTATAAAGCGGCGCCGTTTAGGGCCCTTGATTTACAACGCCGCTAAATAAGGGCCTGCTCATCTGGATTCAATTACTACTACGCGCCGTAAAGCGACCGAGCGAGAGGAGGGAGGGGGAGAAGGGGAAAGGGAAGGGAGAGAGGGCCAAACGGTCCCTGACCCTCACTACGCTGGGGAGGGTCGAGCGACGGCACCTACTTGGGGACACTCGGTAAACCCCCTACCCCTCGATCAACAAGCGCGCGGCCAACTGGAGCATTGCCCACAAAGCTGCCTTCCTTCCATTAATATATTTAATATAAAATGACTTTAGGCCCAAGCACTGATCTCAGCTTTCAAAAATTATATCATTTTCCCGTGTTACACTAATATTTCGTCTATTATTGTCTCTTCACAGCTTATTTTGTTGGAAGATAAATCGTTTAATATTTCATTTCGATCTTTCAGCGAAATCTTCGAAAACGTCTTCCTTCCATCAAATGACACTAGAGTACCCGTTCGAGAGCACTCCTGTTTTAAAATCCAAACCCAGCCCTTTTTCCTCACATACGTATAAAGGACATAAGTTGCAATCTTTGTTTTAAAATGAAACTCTTACGATGTTTAATATTACTACACAGATTCCTATTAAATCGCTCTTTTAAGTCAAAATACACACACACACACACACACACACACATGACAACCCTTATGGGATGAGCGTACTCAGTAGAGACAAACTCCAGAAAAAGTAACAGAAGGTCCCAAATTATCTGCTTTTCTAGATTTTGCCGTGAGGACCATAATACATGGCCTTTGCTTCAAAATCTAAAATTTAAGACACAACGGCGCAAGTTTTTGAATTATGCTCGATTGAATTCTCAGGATACAGTCCGTTAAACGGAACCTAGAACTCGGAACATGACGAAAGAGAACAGTCCGTTAAACGGAACCTAGAACTCGGAACATGACGAAAGTCCGTTAAACGGAACCTAGAACTCGGAACATGACGAAAGAGAACAGTCCGTTAAACGGAACCTGGAACTCGGAACATGACGAAAGAGAACAGTCCGTTAAACGGAACCTGGAACTCGGAACATGACGAAAGAGAACAGTCCGTTAAACGGAACCTGGAACCGGAACATGACGAAAGAGAACAGTCCGTTAAACGGAACCTGGAACTCGGAACATGACGAAGAGAACAGTCCGTTCAACGGAACCTGGAACTCGGAACATGACGAAAGAGAACAGTCCGTTAAACGGAACCTGGAACTCGGAACATGACGAAAGAGAACAGTCCGTTAAACGGAACCTGAAACTCGGAACATGACGAAAGAGAACAGTCCGTTAAACGGAACCTAGAACTCGGAACATGACGAACAAGAACTATCCGCCTTTGGCGTCTTCCAAGCCGCCGCGCATCCTCACTCGCCGAGCACCCTCTCCTGTATCCTCACGAGTCTTTACGGCCCTCAGTCCTCATTTGGCCTACGCCAACGAAGCCTGGACGACCAAGGGAGCCGCAGTATAATTTCAACGTAATCCGTGAGAAGCGATACCCCCGTCGTTAGCTCCAGGTGACGTCGCGCTGACGAGAAATAAAACTCTTCTCGGCAGGAGGGGGTTGCGCGCTTGCAGGAAACGCTGTTCATAAAGCGACGCTAGTTCTCGTTCGGAGCATAAAACGCCATGCATAATCCGATATTATTTCACGGCGTCTCCTATTCTGGTTATGCGTTTCTATGCCACTGGTGGTTGTTTCCGTATAACCACCTTGTTCCAGAAAGTGGCATCTGCTGCAGGAAAGACAAGTCATAAGTCGAGAACACACGACTGTAAAATAAGAATTATCATATTCCAAGGAGAAAAATTAAGATCTTTGAAATTTCAGTAAAACGAAAAATGCATCAAAGAACCCAATCTTTAATATTCTCTTATTGTGAAGTCTTCTACAATAGCTTCTCTCTGATACTTCATTGTTTTGTAAAACTGAATCCTAAGATTTCTCAGATAACGAAGTAAACGATAATGTTGGTATCGGATGATATGAATTGTATAATCAAGTTATATAGTGGTGAAGTCACTCCACAGTAAACGATCACACAACGAGACTTATTCTTCTGTCAATTCTGCCGATATAATACTGTATTTAATACAACTACACACATTTGTCGAGACGTAATCTTCTGCTGACTTCTGAAGCCTACGTGCTAACAGAGCATCACTATTGTGTGATTTCTTGTTTAATTTGAAAAGGAGATGACTCTTATATTGAAGTTAAATGTTACGCAAATCAATCCTGTTTTTTTTTATTCCAAAACTCCTTTCGATTAAACCTTACAATGTCAGCTTCGGTCAACATTCTTCAATGTAATAAGTAATGCTTTCACAATGTACCGATTTAAGCACGTGAAAGCAACCCAATTACAATTTTCTGAAAAAGCAGTTCTTTCAATCTCATGAATGTGTATCAGTGACAAATCAAGTTGAAATCAATGGAAATTCTTCCTCTTCTTCTTTATTCTCTCATCTTCTTTTCTTCTCTTCTTCTTCTCTCTTCTGCGATAAAAGCATAATGCTTTCTCGATCATTCAATAACAAAATTAAAGGTCAATTAAAGGTAATTACATTAAATTCGAACTTCTAGAATGATACTTATTTTTAAGCAAATTAGTGAATTTATTATCCATTTCGCCGGAAACCTATGACGACGCTGCCTTGTTTTCTGGTCAGTCTCACTAGATATCAAATTTGCTCTCTTCGCTGATGACACAGCTTTATTCACTTCCCACGAAGACATTCTCATAGCCCAAGATCGGATACAAAATAATCTTGATTAACTAATATCGCGGACAGATCAGTAAAAAATAAAAATTAATCCAGAAAAATGCCAAGCCAAAATATTCACACTCCGTAGACCAAAAACTCTTCCTACCTTAACAATAAACTGCAGCCCGGTTCAATGGAATAATGGACCAATTAAATATCTTGGCGTGCTTTTTGATAAAAATTTTACATTTCCACACCCTCATCAATAGAAAAACTACATTTTTAACAAATTTAACCTGGGACGTAATGCTGTGCAACCTTGCTGAATCAAATCCAAATTCCCAAAAGACATTTTCACCCCTCCGTAAGCATATGAAAAAAAAAGTAAAATAGCCTAATATTAAAGAATGTAATTTTTATATAAACTTTTAACCAAGCCCATCTCAACTCAAACACCTAACAAACAGAGCAGCTATGTAAAGCTCCAAAAAGGTAAGGATGCCCATTCCTAATAATGATAATACTCAACCCTTGAAAGGCCTTACGGCCGAACAATAAGTAAATAAATGAAAAAAGCCTTACTTTTATTAAATAACTCGTAATTGTAACATTATCCTGTAAGTTACATCAAAGTCAATTAACAGGGTGCTGTGATTCTGACATAGTAATAATTATTTCCCGCAAATATTTTCGGCGTACAATAGAAGTCGACAGTGCTCCTTTGATCTTCAGTGAGCCACCGTGCAGCGCGGACCGCTATCTTGAAACTGCAAAGGAATCGTAACAATCAGCTCAAACGCTTTTTTTTCTCAAAAACGGTTCCAATTTTTTTCTTCTAACTTTTCCAACGGGTATTTCTAATTGCACTGTTTATTATTACATACAATTCATTTTGGTGTATTATTTTGTTTTTTAAAAAATTACACTAATGTAATTTTTTGAAATATCTCTGTCGCCGTTAATGTGCACATTTCCAGTGATTTGTAGACGCTATTGCATTTGTGAGTTAAAGGTTTGAATGACTTCAAATAAACATTTCCGAAAACTCAAAAATTTTCTGTGAAAAATTGCTTCAACTTCGCATTTTTTGTAACGCTGCAATGAAAATAATAAAATTGTCATTTAGGATGAGGTTTTACTCTTCTTTAATATTCTTAACATAATATTTTGGTTCTACTATTAGGAAACCGAAGCATTAAGAAAATTAAAAAAAAAAATTTACTTTGGGCGGAAATAGATGGCAGGTGGCTAGAGTATGCGATAAATTAGCCCAGACATAAAAAAAATTAAAACTAACACGAGAAAGTCTGAACCATTATGCAGCATTACTAGCTATGTATTTATAATTATTTATCGTTTTATCTCTATTTTTATTAATATTGGCCTATGTGTGATATTAATAATTGCCTATACAAAGCCCCCTCAGGTAACGTATGTATTTGCTAGTCATACACACACCAGATACAAGTAAAACAGAAATAAATAAGAAATAAAAGGCACCTTCATCACTGTTCACCACACAACAAATGCCGTGTCGTACACCTTTACACACTTTCAATACGGCAACCCTGCGCATCATATCGACGCACGAATTGTGCGCAGCTTTCGTTTCTGTGCAGCAATTCAATTCGCTCGCGCAAAATTTCATATTGCGCACGGCATTCCGAGACGTGAGCGTGGCTTTGAGTGTGTGTGTGTGTGTGTGTGTGTGTGTGTGTGTGTTGAGGTGAGCGTGTTCCAATGGCGCGGGGCGTGTGTGTGTGTGTGTGTGTGTGTGTGAGGTGAGAGCGTGTTCAAATGCGGCGCGGGGCGTGTGTGTGTGTGTGTTGAGGTAACAGCGTGTTCCAATGCGGCGCGGGGGCGTGTGTGTGTGTGTGTGTGTTGAGGTGAGAGCGTGTTCCAATGCGGCGCGGGGGTGTGTGTGTTGTGTGTGTGTTGAGGTGAGAGCGTGTTCCAATGCGGCGCGGGGCGTGTGTGTGTGTGTTGAGGTGAGAGCGTGTTCCAATGCGGTGCGGGGCGTGTGTGTGTGTGTGTGTGTGTTGGGGTGGGGGCGTGTTCCAATGCGGCGCGGGGGCGTGTGTGTGTGTGTGTGTGTGTTGAGGTGAGAGCGTGTTCCAATGCGGCGCGGGGGCGTGTGTGTGTTTGTGTGTAGAGGTGAGAGCGTGTTCCAATGCGGCGCGGGGGCGTGTGTGTGTTGAGGTGAGAGCGTGTTCCAATGGGCGCGGGGCGTGTGTGTGTGTGTGTGTGTGTGTGTGGTGTGAGGTAGCGTGTTCCAATGCGGCGCGGGGCGTGTGTGTGTTGAGGTGAGAGCGTGTTCCAATGCGGCGCGGGGGCGTGTGTGTGTGTGAGGTGAGAGCGTGTTCCAATGCGGCGCGGGGGCGTGTGTGTGTGTGTGTGTGTGTGTTGAGGTGAGAGCGTGTTCCAATGCGGCGCGGGGGCGTGTGTGTGTGAGGTGAGAGCGTGTTCCAATGCGGCGCGGGGGCGGTGTGTGTGTTGAGGTGAGAGCGTGTTCCAATGCGGCGCGGGGGCGTGTGTGTGTGTGTGTGTGTGTGTGTTGAGGTGAGAGCGTGTTCCAATGCGGCGCGGGGGCGTGTGTGTGTGTGTTGAGGTGAGAGCGTGTTCCAATGCGGCGCGGGGGCGTGTGTGTGTTGAGGTGAGAGCGTGTTCCAATGCGGCGCGGGGGCGTGTGTGTTTGTGTGTAGAGGTGAGAGCGTGTTCCAATGCGGCGCGGGGCGTGTGTGTGTGTTGAGGTGAGAGCGTGTTCCAATGCGGCGCGGGGGCGTGTGTGTGTGTGTGTGTGTAGAGGTGAGAGCGTGTTCCAATGCGGCGCGGGGGCGTGTGTGTGTTGAGGTGAGAGCGTGTTCCAATGCGGCGCGGGGGCGTGTGTGTGTGTGTGTGTGTGGTTGAGGTGAGAGCGTGTTCCAATGCGGCGCGGGGGCGTGTTTTGTTGAGGTGAGAGCGTGTTCCAATGCGCGCGGGGCGTGTGTGTGTGTGTGTGTGTGTGTGTTGAGGTGAGAGCGTGTTCCAATGCGGCGCGGGGCGTGTGTGTTGAGGTGAGAGCGTGTTCCAATGCGGCGCGGTGGCGTGTGTGTGTGTGTGTGTGTGTGTGTGTGTGTGTGTGAGGTGAGAGCGTGTTCCAATGCGGCGCGGGGGCGTGTGTTGCAGGCTGATCAAGGACGGGCTCTGCGACCGGAACAGCGCGCCCTCCGTCAGCGCCATCTCGCGCCTGCTGCGCGGCCGCGACGGCCACGACGACCAGAAGCTCAACGACGGTGAGTGCGCCCAGCGGCGACTACGCACGAGGCCAACGCTCGTGTTCTTCACTTGCGTTCGTGTACTTGCATTTACATAGATAGAAATTTATTCTACAATTGGGCAGATGATGCCCGGCAGAATGCAAAATTACAATTACAAATAAAATAATGATATATAAAAATAAATATAAACAAACAAATTGACTTTGTCATTTCCTATATATGCAGGTGGCATTTACATTCCTATACTAAACATTAAAATGCATATACACTAACATATAAATGAATAAACTTACATATTACTATACTTAACATTAAAATGCATATACATTAACATATAAATGAATAAACTTACATATTACACAAATATACATACATACAAACATATACGCGTGTATACATAGAGAGACGAAGGAACCCTCACATCACTTCAAATGAAATCACTTCACTTCACTGACTGCATATAACTTTATCTAAATATTAATTGTTCAATTACATGCGTATATTTTCATTTATTTTCAATAATGATATTCATTGTGAATATGTTCACATTCTTCAATTACATTCGTATATTTTCATTTACTTTCAATATTAATTTTCATTGTGAATATGTTCATATTTTACACTTGCTTTCGTATATTTTCATTTTTTTTTATTGTGAATATGTTCATATTCTTTACTTACCTTCCTATATTTTCGATTATTTTTAATATTAATAGTCGTTGCGAATAAATAGACCAGTGATGTTTAAGTATCTAATTTGTTTACTTACTTCATTTCTTTTCGACTGCGCAACGATCATCTTCGAGCCGGCTACCAGCTACTAGGTGAAAAATAGTAAAGGATGGACTACACGGAAATAATTTTTCCAGATAGTGATTAGCCAGTTCTGAAGATGATTGCTACGCCTTCGAAAAGTAACCAAGGTAATGAAAGTACGATGTTTGGACAATATTGAACTCTTTATTCATTTCAATAAACTTATCACCCTTCAACAACTTAATACATTGTTTCTCCTTCCTTTCTGGATTAACCTTAACTAAACCAATGTTCAAATGTGATTGGGGGTACACAGCACGGTCATGCAACAAATTTTGAGAAAATTCCTACTTTTTCCTACCTCTATTTTAACTGTACTGTGTTAAAAAGAGAAATTATCAGACGAGTAAATCTTAAAGTATACTTAATACTTTACGATATTTCTATTACTGAGTGAAGCAAATTTTAAGAAATTTAATCGCTTCAATTATATTAGATATTTATTATTTCTGCACGCAGTTCAGCACTCAACATCAGGATCCTACTGTCCATATCCGAATACAGTAACGTTTGAGCCAGTTTATCGCGTGGAACGACATTTAATGCTTTGGCAAAGTCAATTATGGCCGCATTCACCATTCTACCATCACATTTATCTGGCTTATCTTAAAACGATGATAATTTCCGATTCTCATAAGAAAAGCATTCCATAAACCATACTATCTCTGAAATAGCCGTTCGTTTTGTTCCTATTCTTGTTTAATGAAGCTAGAAATCAAATGTTTCATTAGCTTACATTCACCTGACGTAATACTTACCGGTCTATAATCTGCTAAAACAGTTTACTCACATAATTGGTACAACGGCACTACATTCCATTCGTGAGGCAAGTTTGAATTGTCCATTGAAAAGTGTTGTTTTTTTCGATAGAGTAAAATTGCCGCCACACAGAGTTTAATTAGCACATCAGTTGAAATGGAATTTGGTCTCCGCGACTTTCCATTCTTCATTGATTTTATTCGTTTCTGCAAATATATACATCTGAATTAAAAATATTTGCAGTATTTTCGATATCTGAGTGTGGTTAAATTTAGTTTTGAAAACGGAATTGAAGATGTAAAATATACGATCATCTGTTCGTAATTTGTTGTTAATATCTCGGACGGAATTAATTTCTTCTATATTCCTTCTCTTTTCCGATCATATTTGTGAAACCTCGATCAATTATTTCTCTTCACGTTGAGGATATGTGTTAAAGAAGACTCCTGTGCAATTTTCGTTTCCTGCTCTAATTCTTTTGAACAATTTTGAAAATGTGTCGTATAATTTCCTTTTATTGAAGTCTTTTCTTGTTTTCTCTCTTCCCAAGTTAAATCTTCATATAATACTCTGGTTCTAGATTATTTGTTTCAAGTATTTGTATGACACAAACTTTTGCAACAGATTTTCTATAATGCTCTTCTAAATTTCATTTGAGTACACACTTTCATTTGCATTGAAACGCATCAAAATAAGTGCCTTAGACTATTTTCCTGAAGTCTTAACAACCTTCAGAATACAACTCGCGGTTCATCAATACAGCTGAAAGATGAGAGTAAATTCCACATATTCGAGCAAAAAGGGTTCGGGTTTGCTTTATTTTCTACCTACAAATAAAATTGAACAACTCCACACTTCAAGATAATTCCCTTAGTGTCTCGCGGAAGTCAGTGTGGCTGCAGCTGGCCAGCGGTTTCCGAACGTTCCTGTGAATACGAAATTGTGTCGAAGAGCTTTCATTTTTGTCAAATACACCAGGGTAGTGAAGTTTTCGAAATAAAATAATTTAATTATATTCAGCTTTTCTGTTAAGAGAAAGTAACCCTCGAAAGAAAATTTACTCTCAATATTCAGTTGATTCAATTAAATTAATATTAAATTTCGTCTTTTCCTTGTAATGTCTTGCATTAATTTGCATAGAATTCTCGCCCAAAGAAAATCGATAACGACACCGCAAACATGTCAACGAAATAGCATATTACATTTATACAAAATAACCTCTTTTCGCTTTCAGAAATCAGCTGACGCCTCGCTATGCTCCTGTCGGTCACGTTTAACATAAAACATCCTTGATACTGCAACGCATTACATTAAACGTTTATTTTGAATAAAGAATGTTGTTGTAGGAATGGGGGTGGCAATGCGGTAGATGTGTAAAGAGAAGACCAGAGGGCATGGGTTACAATTTTGTTAGCAATACCAGAATATCAGATATGTAGTTGGTTTTCTGATACAAATAAGTTTTCTTTAACTCGGGAGCGAATGTTTATGGTTTTAAAAACTGCTAATCTTACTTGTTGAGTCTTTTATTCACCATTCAGCTATTTATTATTAAATGTAGGGGAAGAGATCCTAGAACTCAAGAAAATGTGCGCGGATCGTACTCCTCATATATACGGCACATGCAGTTTTTGAAGAAAATATATCGACAATCAGAATTCTTGGAAGCGCCGACCTGGAAAGCCTTGAGCGCCTCAATCCGAAGGGTCACAGGTTCGAGGTCCACCGTGGGCATGTTTTTCGTCCCTTGTCTCTAATGTTTGTGTGTTCTCGCGGAAGGCGCAGACTCGCAAGTCTGCTGACCACAAACCAAGGAGCCCGCATGTGTGTCTAGAGTAAAGGTAAAAATATGCGTCCCCATGCTGAACATTGTGGGTACAGAACGATTTTCCTAAAGGTGAGCCAAAGTGACAGCTAGTTCTGGGAACATACCTGACGGTTCTGTGGTCGTTGTGCCCTCGAGCTCACTAGACTTCCTTCCTGCATTCGTTCGTTTGCAGTTGGCTAACTTGTACATGGCTTCAACGATTCTTTTTGTGATGTCCTCGTCCGACAAAAAATAGCGCGCCGCGAGAAATAATTGAAATTAGAAAGTGTAGTATTATGTCCTCTTCGGTAAAAATTATTTTTTCTGTAAACATTACATTACATTTACTTTTGGGGTGATAAATATTATGTTTATTTTAAAACCGAGACATGAATGCGAGATTCGTACCGGTGCACGTTTTTTCGGCTTAAAATCACTTTTCTTCCTATTTACATTCGTGGCCGTTTTCTTTTACTGATTGTGAGAGCATGTTAAAGAGATTTTCCACATACGTAATTAAATTTAAATATTGTTGGGACTCGCGTGCGTGCATATACCTCAGTGAAACTCTTAGACTTCTGCAAAGGGATGTTTTCCCAGGAGTCATTAGCACTTTACGAATCGGCGTGGCTGAACAGCTGTCGCGGCGGAGGGATATTTCTCTAAATTACATGTGATGTTCACTTGTAACGCGAACTGTCACTTCGGCTCATCCTTAGAAAAATCCTTCAATAACCGGCGCGGATAGCCGAAATCGGCATCCCCTGCAGCTGAAAAAGCTTCAGGATGAAAAAAAAAAAAAAGAATTATTTGAAGCAGCCCATTAATCGTTGGCGCATGTCCCCGCTCGTTCGCGCCATTGGCTCGCCCTCGCGGCCGGCGTGCGCAGGGGATTCGTTCGTCGAGGGTCGTTCAGGGAAGTTCCCGCTGCCGCGACTGCATCAACGAAGACATTGCGTGAGGCCCAGCGAGCCCTCGCGTTCCTCATTGGCCGAGACGCGCCCCGCGAGCGCTTAATTGCGTCCATTAGCCCAATATGCCGCTCCATTGGCCCCGCGCGATGGAGGACACGCCGCCGACGGCGCTGCAACGCGGTCTCGCTCAAGGACCATCACGAACAGGGGCTATCAACTCCCCAATGAAACTGGACAAACCTACTTGATGCAACGGTGTGAGTACTAGCGCCGCTCGGTGCTGTTGGGCGTAATGTGAGCCAAGTTTTCACGATAAAAAATTGTAGGACGTACGAAGTTCACAAGAATCAAGTCGCACAAATCAATAATGTGCCTCCGCGAACACTTGTGCGTCGCCAACAGGCGTCCAGAGGAGGTGGAGTTGCCCCAGACTCCCACTTAATTGGGGCCCCGAAATTTTTTTATTCCAAACAAGTGCAAAAATATAAAATATAAATGAAAAAAATATAAAATATAATATCTAAACAAAATTTAACGCTGTAAGTTACTTCTGATGCATGGATAATGAGTTTTCTGATTTTGAATTGAGGGAGGAGGTAATTTTTGTTTGAAGTAAGGGGTCCCCGAAGATCAACTGATCCAGGCCCCTGATTGTATTTGGGTACGTCTGCCCGTCAGAATACGCTTGGCACTAAGCCCAAAATTCATCTTAATAACTTTTGCCTTTTAGTTATTGCAAGAAGGGTCAATAGCAAAGCCCTTCACTGTAAGCGAACCAACCAGTTTAACCATGAGAGGGAGATGAAGGGTCTTACACTCAAATTTCCCAAAATGGCGAAATTATTAGGTAGCACATTTGGTAATAAGCGTTTTAGAACATTATCGATAATGCAAAAGGAAAATAGGAAACATTTTTAATTAAGATAACATTTACTACGGAATATAGCACAAGAAACATATTACGAGTCCCAAAGAAAATAATTATATAACTTCCAGCTATTTTTATTGAAGTGTTTTCATGAACTACGCAATTATGCACATTGTACTCACGGTGCAACGTTGCAAAGCCAAACCTTCCTCGGCACTCCATAAAGCATGTTCCTCACTCGATGTCGTTCACTAGAATACTTTGGAGTCCTGGAAACACAAAGAATAGCCCACTATTGATAAAACTGTCTTGGCAAGCGACATGAACGATGCTGATGTGGCCCGACCGATCGTCTTAAATAAAAGGCGGGAAGTAATAGAAATGAAATGGTACGACGAATTTTTCAGCACTTAGAATTTGGAATGTGTAGAAGTTAAATATCGGGAAAAGAAATAAAAGAAAATGAAATGGTAGCAGAGAACAATTACGAACTAGAGTTCAATAGAATGAAGTGAATAAAAAAATTCACACGGATTAAATATTTAGTAGTATAGACTCTCAATCACGAATATCAAAGAGAATTTTATTTATAATGTGTGTATATTCCTTGTGATACAAAATAAAAATTGCAAACAATGGCAAAATGTGCAAAAAAGCAACCAAAAAGTTATCTGCCAGTGAGATTTTGTCACAATCACAAATGCTAGTTGATTTCGTCGTTACCGACATTTATTTTCATTTGAATTACGAACAACAATTTCAACGGTTTAGCGAAAATCATCATCATCATCTCAGTGCATTAACTGATATCACTGCAGTGCCTCTGACCGGGAGGTTCTAGGTTCGAGTTCCGAAAATCCGCCAGGATTTTCGACACAAGCTTGTCAGCTAGGTCGAATTCAGTCATTGTCTGGAGGAGAATTCTAGTGCCCAGCTGCTCTGATCGGTAGTTTTCTCCGATCAACACCATGCGAATGCTGGAGCAGTACCCTACCAAACGGGCCACGGGACCGCACGCGATCATTCCTTCCTCTTCCCTGTCCTATCCTCACCACTTACACTAACATGCACACACGTGCCGGGAGACCGGTTGGGGACTTAGAACATGTACCGGCTATTGCAGTGCCTCCTCTGGTGGGAGATACCTGGTTGGGGAAAATCCCACTAGCTGACAGTAGGGTGACCCCGAATAATGCAATCCAGTGGGGGGGATCACCGCTGATGAAAACATGCACTACATTTACGGGAGTATTGACTTCAGTAATTGTCGTGCCCGGAATCACTAACAATTAACCAATCAACGCATCCTTCGGCCTCCCACAAGACGCCTCCACTCGCATCCTCTCGACCTCCTCCAATAAAGACGACAGCAGCGGCGCGGGGCTTGGCAACGGTAGCCGCTCCAATTGAATCCGCATTCAGCAACCGCTCATCAGCCCATTGACATATTAGCTCCTCGCGGCCGCCGCCGCCGTCAGAGGAGGAGGAATGACTCGGCATGGCGCGTGTTGAGAACCGCCCTCGGTCCTAATGGACGCGCCTCGCCGCCCGCCCGCCCGCCCGCCCGCGCCGTGTAATAAACGTTTTCTATTAGCGGCGGCGTCTGCGGCGGCGAAACAGAAACCCGAAACCTCGTTACGACGCGCAGCACAGAGCATTGGGCGGGGCGGGGCGGTGCGAGACGGAGCGAGGCGGGGCGGGCCGGGGCGAGGGACGGCACGGAGCGGGGCAGGGGGCGGGGCGGGCCGTGGCGGGGCCGCGCGGCCTGGCGACAGTCGGCCGGGTCGGGGGTGGACGCGCGGGGGCCCGCGCCCTGTCATTTCGCACTCGGCGGCGGCATCGCGTGGGGTCGTTATGACCAACTCCTGAAATTATAAAGCCTCGCCGCGGGTCTTTATGAGTGCGCGTTAAACCTGCGGGCCGGCCCACCCGGCGGCAGCGGCGGGCGGCGTCTGGGCATTGAGGACGGAGGAGGCGACGAGGGCGGAGTGAGCGGCGGCGGCGACACAAGTTGACGGATGTACAAATGAGAAGAAGAGCGAAGAGAAGAGGATGAACCCGAGGGAGAGACAAGTGTGGAGAGGCGCCAGGGGCAGAGATGAGGTCGGACGTGACGATGCAAAAGTTAAGAAGCTGAAAGACTGAGAAGAAATTGGAGAAATGGACCGGATTGTGTCAGAGGTTCCCGATGTCATAGAAGTGGGAGTGTTCTCGGATGAAGACGAGCGTGAATCTAAACATGATAATCAATATCAAAGGAAATAGAAATGATGAGGGAAAATTAACTAAAGAAGTGGGCTGATAATAGAACAAGACATTGATGAAAGAGGAATCGGAAGGCGAAGGTATGATAATAGAGTCAGTGGAAATGAAGATAGATCTGGAGATGTGGAGGGGAGACAGGAAATTCTGGAACTGGGCTACAATGAGAGCGAAAAGATACTTGTGCAATTGCGCCAATCTGATACTCAGCCTGAGCTGGAGTTTCTGCTGGTCATCTGAGATCGATTTTGCAGCTAATGAAACTTCTTCCAACGACCTCTCAGTTGTCGACCTCTTCCGATGCGACTTGACATCCTCTCTCCGGAGGGATCGCAATTCCTGAGGTTGGGAATTCAAACTTACCAGAGTTCGGTGCAATGTCCCAGCTATGCAATGCCTCCCATAATGTCTCGCGATCTTGGTATCTTTTTCAATATTTATTTTTCATTTTATTAATATTTTCTTAACAAATGAGTAGATATGTGCCAAAACTATGTATATGTGTAATTCGCTTATATTTTATACTTAGAGTAACTTACAACTAACTTGCAATCTACTAACACACACTAAATAACATCTTGATGCCGGAAAATATTTTAAGAAATTAATATACGGATTTTTTTAAACTTCTGTTTGGGTATGTGAATTCTGTTGTTTAATTTACGGAAGTAAGTAATAATATTCGTTTTAACTTTTTCAAACTTTGATTTTGAATATTATTGTCATTAGGATGGAAGTAATTTTCAGTAATATGCAATTGTTACAATATTCCTTTCTGAATATATTTCACATTAGAAAGAAATGGGCAGAATTTTTTTTTCGAATCGAAAATTGAGAAAGTTACATTGGTGAAGCACTGATACTGGCACAAACCGATGACTAATCAATTTAAAAAAATTAGAAATCCATTCATGTTTGATTTTTATTTATTTTGAATCCGAATTCAGCATCCGACATTTAAATAACTGGCCAAAATATCTTTGTTCCTATTCCGAAGAACCCCATTCCCAGAATGACTTTGTGTGCTAGTGTTTAACTTTAGGGGTGAATATCGAACTACTGAGATCTCAGTTATGATCTCCTAGTTAGCAGTACTAGCCCAATACTTAACATGCCGCTAATCATACGAGAATTGCCGAGAATATCAATGTAAAATTGAAACAATTCTTGAACGTGACCTTTTCGTTATGCCCCTTTTCCCCAGCTAGCGGAGAAAGAAGGTATCATCTCGGCCGGTGAAGCAGGAAATATGAATTTAGCTCAGAGGTTTCTTTTAGGCTTGAGGATCTTTCATAGTCAAAGGATTTGAATTATATAATAAATTACCATTTGAAATAAAAAAATTATGAACAAATTAAAGAATTTAAAAGAAAAATTATACAATATATCAAAGTAGAAAAATAATTTTGTAAATGGTTAATGAAGTATACCTATAGTTTGTATCATTGTTATATAAACAATGTATGTAAATATATATTATAACTAATAGCCGAGAAGGCTAAAATAAAGAAATTCATTCATTCATTCATTCATTCATTCATTCATATTCTATATGTCTGCAACATAGGACAGCCGGCTTTACTTCCCCTCCGAAGGAAGGCAAACAAGGGGAATTTTTTGACTTTTAAAAATATAGGGCTTCGACCGGATTTTAACCCGGAAACTTGGGTACGCCAGTCCGACACGCTAACCGTTATATCACTGTTTTCGTATTCTTTGATCACGTATTCTCAAGGAACCGAATAATTTTCGGCCAACTACTGTTTGCTGCATCTCGCCCGCCGCCAGGAGCTGGCTCGCAAAGGTCGCTCCGCATCCGCGTGTTGCCCAACGCAGCCGTGGGCGGCGCATGTGTCGGCCTAGGCACAAACGGCGGAGGCGTCCGCGAATAGACCGGCGCGGCGGTGCGGGGGCGGGGGCAGGGGTGAGCGATGGAGCGCTAGGAATGCCAGGATTGCACTGCGCGCGGGAGGGCGGTTCACGGCTCCAGGAAGTGGCCATCAAAGCGCCGCCTGGGCAGACACGCAGCGTGCAGATTCCTTCAGCGTTCGCGGGCAGTTTCGTGGCGTTGGCCATTCAAGAACTTATTTCCAAAGACATACCTCCAGTTCCGTACGTTTTATGTATCAATAAATTCTTAAGATTCTTCTCCTTCAGGTTTGCTAAATATTGCGTACGAAAATGGCGTTTTTCCTGTGTGAAGCGGTATCCGAAAACCGTTGAATTCCATCGTGAACTATAAGGCTGAGTTTGAATATCTTCACTTCATGAAAATGTGTATTTCTTGGAAATACGTCCCTTTGAAAATAAGCTCTTCAATCGTGTGGGGGGGGGATCAATCTGAGATCCTCAGTGAATACTGTTAGAGATGACACTAATGGAAGATGACTGCTTCGTAATATTATAAAAGAACATGAGGACCCAACGCCCAGTAAGTGTGCTACTTCTGAATAGAGAATTATTCCACAGGCCGGCAACAAATAGATTTTACAAGTTCTCCGAATAAGACCTATGCAGCTCCACATGCATATCGCTACACAATTTGCAGTATACAGCAGCATAACGTTACAGTCCTATCACTGGCAAACAATGCGTTCTAGGCCCTTAATATCAGATGTTAGTATTCATAAAGGAACACTTGTTGTTTCGTGTATAGTAATTTTAAAAAAATTAGACCTTTTTGGACCATCTATTATATTTTCGAAGGTTATCTCCGCTTCCCACCGGGAGTTACCAGAAGCGTTCCGAGTGATGTTCCAGTATTCACTTTGAAAACAATGATCAACAGGGCGGAATGTTCGCGTAGGACCAAGTAGTCTATAATCACTGAATATTCAAACAATATTATTAATCCGGAATTAATGTCTTTTTTCAGAATTTTAGAAATGTGACAAGATGGCGTTTGATCACATAAACGCGGTTTCACAGATTGGGGAGATGCGTCAGAGACTGCATTGCATTGCAGACATCGATGTATTATGCGTTTCTTGCAACGCTTGAGTTTCTCTTAGTCTGATGGTCGCGTTCACCGGTAATTTTTTTCTTTACCACTTTATACATGTAAACCATGTAATCTTACCTTTCTATTTGTCAAATTTACTTTCTTAACTTGCTTCATGCTACATTACTCCGTTTACATTATTATGTTGCTTTATTGCTACAAATATAAACAATATTTTAATTTTATATTTTTGCACACTGAATTGTTCATTTCAGGTTTTCCCTACTCTGCATTTTTCCCCTTCATGCATTTTTCGACGACCCCAAAAGTTTCTATAAATACCTCCAAAGTGCAAGCTTACTTGAGATATATAACTTGTCTGTGGCACAGGATACTTTCAAGTTCAATTATTCAAAGAAAGTGTTTTCTAAGATGAAGTCATAATCGTTGTATGGCTGTTAACTTCAACAGGACTTGCCGAACATCAAAGAAATCTCTTTTCCTCTGACAGAAAGCAATTGATCTTATGTTCAGAGACGATTACGCCATCAAAAGCCTACAGCATGAAACATTTTATTTTTTGTCACTCTTTTGGAGTCTTCGAAACGGAAGAGATGTAAAGTCTCTTTGATCACTTCTACTGAGCTTAAGAAAGCACTTCAAAAGTTATTATTACAGATCACATTCCACTTCATGTTCCCATTACATTCAAGCAGAATCAGTAGTTTGCAAAATTAGAATAGATTATAAGCAACTTTAATAAACACTAATTTTGACAAGAAATAGGTATATGGTAAAATTAGTTCATAAAAACTATCTAAAAAAGAAAATCTGCCATCAACACTCAATGTGCTATTCCTCTGGAGTAGAAGGGGGAATCCAGCGATGGTAGGCTGGCAATCTTACCCCTACATCACGGATCACTCTTTAATATACAAATAATATATTGTTTATAAAGCATACTTATAAATTGAGGCGTCCTCCTGGCCAATGACTGTTGTCAAAATAATGGTTTTGAAAAAAACGCTAATGAAAGTTTGTATCAATTTAATATGACTTTGCTAACATGCAAAACGTTGGTTGTTACGATGTAACAAAAAAAAAACTTCGCACCCGCATCTGTTATCTATTAATTTTTAAAGACAATAGAACCTTCTATGATTTATTTAAAAAACTACTCCGGAGAAGGGTCCATGAGCCAACATGCCCCTGATCAGGGGAACGCCTCAACTACGTTTTTCAAGAGGCTTTTAATCTCTTACATTTTCGAATGGGAAGCATCGTATTCCTGTCTTAACCTCAGGAGTCCCCCAGGGGCCAGAGATGGGAGCGTATTCCGCTGAGCAGCTCTAATGACAGGGGCCGTGCGTTGCCAGGAAGCTCCGATTTGTTTACGACGTGAGAGCTGCCGGTGATGGGCGGCAACGCCTCCCGCCTCGCCCGAGCCGAGACGGCGGGCGGCAGAAAAAGCGCATGCTAAAAAGCGTTGCACGGGTACGGGCAGCGCCGCACAGCACGCAAGTGGATATTACTCAGCCAGTAACGCCCTATTTCGTACCTCGTCGTCGGGTTTATTAACGCCTTCCACTGTACACAACACCGGCCGCGATAGAGTGGCTCGCAATTGAAGCTTCATAGTTGGGGGAGGTCCTAGATTCAAGACTGTTTAACTGATCCGAGGACCAGTGTCTGGATGAGAATTCCAGAGTTGGTTCCGTGATTTTCCCCGATCGATTCCAGACCTTAAAACGATGGGCCACTGGCTACGCGTGATTCTTGCTTTCCCATTTTGTACTTTGTCATCATGTTTATTAACACATTAACCCTGCACCCATAACAACAACACCCATAACAATAACATACTCCGTAACTGAAGTCTCGTAGACAGGCGGTCCCAGATTTGAGTTCGGACCGTACGGGAATTTTCGAAACCAGCTATTCAACTGACTGAAAATTTATTTTTCTTCGCCACAAAATTCGACTATTTACCAGATGATTTTCGAAGATAATATATTTCGTGTAAAAGTAATTTCATAAATAATTGAACATGTGTGGTGGAATACAATACACACAATACACTAACAGTTCATCTTCGTATAGAAATCACACTACAAATATCAACAATCGGCTCAATGATTGATTTACTTCGTGACGAACAATCACAAAATTCCGATTAACCATTAAATTCGAAGTTTCTACTGAATAGCTCACGCTCTACGCAATTTCATGACTTTAACCATGACAATACCTGACCACTTAATAGCAGCCGAAAATAACTTGAAGAGGAGAGTGGGCGTCTTCTGTCGAGAGAAATGCGAAACTTTATTCTCCGCCCTCCTTCCCCATTGCTGCCGCTATTCCCGCTCCGCTTTCTTCACCATCCCCGCCGTTCCGACACACTCTCCGCCCCGCCCCGGCCCCCCATGCTTCGTCGTAAGTCCCGCCTACCAGATCATCTTTGTCGCTCCCTCCTTCACCGACTTTCCCTCCGCTTCTATCACCACCTCCCCTTGGCCACCCCCTCACCCTCCACCGCCCTCTCTGACACCGATTCCCCCTTTATCAGCGGCTCTCTGTCTTCGACTCTCCCTCTGTCACCGACTCTCTCTGCCACCGGCCCGCCCTCCCTCCCACCCTCCTCCGCCCCCTCCTCTCCTTCACCACCCCTACATCACCTCCACTCCGTCACCACCTCCCCTCCGTCAACATCTCCCCCTCCGTGTCCACCTCCATCACCGCCGCTACCGTCGCATCGCCGCCCTCGCCCCCACCGCCGCACCCGACGCCCCTGCCTCCGCCTTTTTGCTAGCAGTCAGGTAATGCCGCGCCGCCACCACGCATTGTCCGGTTGGGACATTGTGCACCACAACGGAGCTCCCTCTGGAAACTACTCGTCGTAAAATTGAAATTTTACACGTCGGATGGCACGTTCAATGGAGGGCACTCGCCAGAGGGCTCTGAAGGGGGGACAGGGCAGAGGAGAAGACAGAGAGAGGAGACAGGATGGAGACAGAGGTGTATGTGTGGGTGCAAGAACAGGACATAGCGATGAACGAACGTCCATGAGTAGCATGTCCCGTCGAAGTTACGTGAAAGAAGTGTGCAAGAAAGAGAACGCCGAGGTTAAGTGTAATTTCCAATGAATTGGATGCGAAATGTGATGCGAAGACGAGTTTTAGTAACGTCAAGTAAAAAAGAATATTTGTTTTGTTGGAAGGAGTTGTAGTGTTGTAAGTATTCTCGTATGTTAATACACGTAAAGGTTTCATTGCCGGAAGAAGTATACGACTAGTTTGTGTGATGAATGTTTTTAAAACAATGAATAAGAACCGGGATTTTGTTTGATTAGAATGGGAACATCGCAGATTAAATGCGCTATTTCGAGTGAGTGAGTAATATATAATGGCTTAATGATGAGGCTTGAAAGTATGTTGTAAACAATTCCGTAAATCAAGAGGGCTGAATTAGAATGTATTATTGCAATACACACAGAACGAAAACCAATTTTTTTAAATGTCGTCGTATCTTTCATCTCTTTAGCTTATTGACTCGAAAACGATTGATGGAAATACACCAATGTGTCGTATCGGCAAGTGATACGTTTCCTATTTTTTCAACTAACGTACGTTTCTTTAATTCAGCAGGTTTATGTGAGAATCAAACAAGTAACTCGTCAGTTGTCAAACAAGTAACTACACAGAGTGGTATTTGGTTTTACAAATATACGTTTCTTAGAACTGCTTTAATAATGGTCCACTTGAGAGTGCATTTCTTTATGAAACGAATGTGAAAAGGTGTGTAATATTCTTTTCAATACAACAAAGTTCAAAAGTGCTTTTTATATTCATGATGTTTCTCACTTCATTTTATATGTGAGTCATTCACAAAGCTGAATACTATTTTGAATACCCTGTTTTTAAGAGATCATCAATCATACAAATGTATACCATTATACGATGGTTTGTCATGTAGTATAAGAATACATGACATGGAAATCAACTGTCAGTTACAGAGAGTAAAGCACGCAATATTGGATTGCTAGAGTCGCATTGAAGAGAAGTTTGCCAGGGTTGGAAGCAAACGTAGGGATATTTCTAACTTCGTAGTTCCAACATTGGATTGTGAACTCGTGGGTGGTGTCACACACGCTTTTTATTATTCCCTTTGAGAAGAATGTGAATATTTAATACCGAGTACGCGGTGTGTTTGAATGAAAGGAAATGTGTCGCATTTCTCCGAGTAGGAAGCAACCGACTTATGCAACGGGCGGGTGTGTGTCATGAACAAGAAAGCAAGCCTCTGAAAGTGGCATAAGGGCTGCTGCGATAGCAAACCGCAGTAAATTGAGGGGGCGGTGTTAGCACAACTGTATTAATTTGCATTTAGCATGTTCGGCCTCATTACAAAGTTAACTTGAGAGTAACACGTAAGTTAACTAGAGAGTTTACGTAAATAATATAAGAAATAATTTGCCCTATATGCCTAATAAAATCTAAATTATTAGGGTAAAAATATAGTATTATTGTAAGGTAAATATTATTCGTTCCCATTCAACATAATACACTATGGAGGACATGGTTTCAAAACATGGGCGTTCTCTCCACGTGGCGGTGGCGCGATTGGCGTCTCACATCACCAAATGTTCCACCTGTACCACCATACCTTCCAAAATCATTCATCCCTCATGACCAGCTCACCATTGTTCATAAAGTTCCATTATCCTTTATCATACACCTCGAGAAGGAATCGACTCTCCCACTCCGACTACCCGGAACAAAAGCAATGACCAACGCAAACCTATGAACGACATGGCATATCAGATATGACCAAATGGCTCAATCTGTACCAATGAAGTTTGTGCAGCGCATACTTTCCAATGTATCATTATCAGGCTTCAAAATAAATTCCTTCCATGAATAAACTTCAGCCTGCACAATTAATAGTATGCAACAACCGTCTGTCTGTGCATCACGTAATTGCAAAGCAACTTTGTGTTGCGATTCCTGGGGGACTACTTTAGTTCTGTTAAACTTGCGACGTAAAGTGAGGATTCGTTCGTGGGTACGTTCAGGTATAAGACCCGTAGTCAGTCCTTAGTTAGTTAATGCCTTATTTTACGTGGCGAGATTCGGGCCATCAGGTCCGCTCTTCCGTCTAACCACGCAAATTTCGCTACGCTACGGAGGTATTATCTTGGGCGACGAAACAGGAGGAACTCAATTTTGCTCAGAGGCTTCATTTAGGCTTGAGGATATTTTACATGCAGTAAATCTACTACACGGGACAGCCGGCTTTACTTCCCCTCCGAAGGAAGGCGTACAAAGTTTTTTTTCGCCCTTAAAAATCCATGGCTTCGATCGGGTTTGAACCCGCAAACTCGGGTCCGATACACTAACCATCATACCACCGAATCCGAGTCCTTGTTTTCCTTCTTGTGAAATCCGGCACTGCCCAACTCGTTTATCGCAGAGGCGTCCTCGCAGGCGCGTGTATTTCGCCAGCGCTCAGCCCCGCTCACCTCAGCGTCAGCCGCGTGAATCATGGGCGGCGGGGGCGGCGGCGAGCGAGGGCCGCGGGCCCCGTCAAGTGGAACCAATTAATATTGATAGCCAATGAAACATGGCGGCCGGTCACGCCAGATGCACGCCGGACAATAGGCGGGCGGGCGGTCCCGCGCGGAGGGCCGGCCAATGGGAGAACGCGGCCGGCGGCGGCGGGGGCGGCGGTGGGGCCCCAAGACACGCGGTCGCCGCGCAGCCACGGCTCGCCGCCCTCGTCGCGCGCCGCCGCCGCCGCCGCCGCCGCCGCCGCCTCCACCACCGCCGCCGCCGCCTCCCCCCTCGCATCCTCCTCCACCACCGCCTCCTCCGCCATCACCCCCACCGCCACTGCTACTCTTACACCAACACACTCTCACAACGTCACCGTCTCTTCCGCTGCCGCCGCCACCGCCTCCTCCCCTGCCTCCTCCCTCGCATCCTCCTCCGACACCGCCACCGCCCCCTCCGTCTCCGCCACTGCTACTCTTGTACCAACACACTCTCACAACGTCACTGCCTCCTCCGCTGCGGCCGCCGCCACCTCCACCGCCGTCTCCGCCACTGCAACCGCCACCGCCTCCCCCTGCCTCCTCCGTCACCGCCACCGCCCTCGCCGTCGCCACAGCCACCGCCGCCTCCGCCATCACCCCCTTCTCCGTCCGGAGACGGAGGTGGACCACCGCACCCTTCCCCTACTCCTCCGTCACCGCCCGCCTGCCGCCGCCACCCACGCCCTCCGCCATCACCCTCTTCTCCGCCGCATCCTCCTCCGTCACCACTGCCGCTGCCTCATACCCTCGCCTCCTTCGTCACCGCCCCTGCCGTACCGCCACCTCGCCTTTCCACCACCCGTGTACCGCCGACGCTACCCTCGCCAGCGCCCCTACTTCCACGTGGGAGGCGCGTCGGCCGAAGGATTTTTCGTTTATTGTTTCGTGCATTTGATCGTAGTAAAGACGGACAATATTTCGTATTTGTCGTTAGAAGCTCGTGTTCTCGGATGGCTTACAAGTTACCACCAACGACAGTCATGACATAGTCATTTTACAATTCAAAAATGGAGGGTCATTACTAAGAGTTTAAGCTATAAGTTCCTTACGTAAAATTGTGCATGTTCTTCAATTTTTCATTTCATCACTTCGAAGTCTGTTTACAGATTACTGCCGTTTGTACATTCCTCGACCAATCAAAGTTCTTCCAATAATTGCTGGCATCTCACTGAGATCCATGGTAAATGAATGTCAAATGTCTGTCAACTTCGATAAGATCTGCAACTCTTTTTTGGGACATCCATTGTTCCCTCTATTGCTTCAATATCAATGTTAGCGTTTCACGAATAGAAGCATTACGCTCACTAATTAACACCACGGATGTCTGCTAGTAGTTTTAGTATTTTGTCAAACCCAGCACTAAAATGAAAATATGACATTTATTGTCGTCGTCAGTCACAGCTCAGTTATTTTGTTTTGACCCAACGATTTTGTTTGTTTGTTTTTTCCATGAATATTTTGCAAATTAAGTCAACAAGCAACTACGATCGTACTGTTGATGTACTTCGTTTTGGACCTGACGGATTTCATCTCTATAACTTTAATTTATATATTTATGTACCGATGAAATACAGAACAAATGGATCTTGCAAGAGCAGTGAAGGTAAAATATTATAAATGTAGTAAAGAAGAAAAGCAAGGTATCATCTCGGGATTGCCAACGATCAAGAGAATCTGGAAAACCCAATCGAACATTTTTCCACAGACATTAAAGAGACACTAATTACTAATTAGTTAAACTTTTAACATAAGAAATTCCTATTTTTACAAATTCATTAATACGAATTATTCATAAAACGAAATGATTTTTCATTGGAGTGCTGCTTCTGTAAACATTTATTCTGGTAGAAGTAATAAAACAGAGATATTCTTCACCACTCACTTTCGTGATTAAATTTCCTCTTTAATTTCACAAGAAAATGTGAATAATAAATGTAAATAATAAAATATAATCAAATAAATGTGACTTCATTATCTGTGCATGTCTTCTAGAATTCAGTGGGAAATATAGTTATTCAAATTATCGTTCTCCATGTTGTCGCAGCAGGAAGTATAATTCCTTGATTAAGGACATAATGAGGGATAATGAGGGATAATGAGGGAGAACCCAAATTTATTGGTGATTAACCCTTGAAAATATATTTTATTACATCGAAGTGAACACTTTTGTTAACAATCCTTGCAAAAAAAAAACACACTCATTTTTTTCTGTATTCAAAATTCAATTACTATATGGCTTAGGAATGGGATCACAGAATACTGAAAACGTGCACAGAATTCACGGCTCCCCATAGCACGTCACACATAGTTTTTAACTGTTTTGATGTAAAATAAATAAATAAATAAATAAAATGAAAAAACCTTACTCCGTACGAGTGGTGTTCACAGTACTATGGAACTGGAATACACAATGATTTTTCTGTGCTCAAATGCAGTACATATAGATTCACTTCGCCATTGTGATCATTGACATTGGTTTCATTTCAACACGCGATTATATAATACTCTCCCACAAGTATATTAATAGTAGACTGCAACCTATGCTCGAAACTGTAAAATACAATTATATTTTAGGATAAGTATTATGTTAATAATTAATTCTTCTTTTATAAAAGAGAATAAAAGTTTTGTCGCATTATTTATTCGATGCACTTAACAATACAACATTTTACAGGGAAATCAAATTTAATTTATGGTTTATTAACGATTTCTTAGGTCCTATTATCAATCATTGCTTATAAGTCAGCGATAATCACATTAGTCGTGTCATTGATCAATTTGGAAGATAACAGACAGAGGAAAATTGCACACAATGGAATTAGCATTGCATCTTCAGTGTTGTATTAATCTCTCGAACTTCATTTCCTTAACCAAAAACAAGTTAATGAAGTTATCGGACAAAGTTCTACCCATTAAAATGTGCTCAAAGGCTGAGATGATGGACGTCTTGCAGTCATAATGGACATTATGTACGTTTTAGAGCCGTGCAGCGTGTTTTAAACCTCCCCGTAAGTCTGCTTGCTCTAGAAACGGAGTACAGGATGAAATATCCACATTGACATTCGGAACGTCCAAAATTGAGTTATTTGTGCAATCTTATGTGCATTTAATGGTGCTATATCCCCGAGACGCAGTGATCTAAGGCTAAATTGCTCCAGGTCATAATCTTGCATTTCAAGGCAGCGTTCTATTACGAAAGATGAATAGGATGATTTAACGGCGGGCATGGAGTTTTGCTCTTGTGCCACGTCAGATCCGCGAAATGAAGACAATGCTCTATTCCTAAGCAATTGAAGTAAAATTGCGCCATGGGCGCGAAGTTGAAAGGCGCACGTGCCTTTTCATGAATGCGTGTTGCACTGTCCACACCGTGCCTCCTCGTGGTTCAATGCATTTGATGGCATGCAGAGGATACGTAAAGCCAACAGTTTCATCTCAAGACCGTTATTTGAAATGTTGAGAATGCAAGTGGTGGAAGTCAGTTTGACCTAATGTGTCAGGAGAAAAGGATTTGCATCAGAACAAAGGGTTCAAATCGTCTCCTATATTATTTCAGTAGTATACATGCCTTTTGCGGCTCTCATACTATCCTTTTAGGTGAGGATTCTCGAGAAAGGGAATTTCACGGAGACGTGACGAATTGTACTTTGACTTTAGAAATATCAAGGATTTGTTTAAAAAACGCATCTAAATATTTATGTCAAATGCATCCTGCAAAACTTGGCCGGAGTTTTGAATATGTATCATTAAATAACTCCTAAATGAATCATTTTAGGGCCTTGAAAACTAAACTTTTTAGTGCAAATGCCTCAAAGAAACGTTCCTTATACCGTAACCTACAGGACATTTTCTTGAACATCCTATTGTATTTTTGCTGCTTCGACGCTTCTCGATTCTACCCCACAGAGCCTACCCCTTTCAGAGCCTTTAAAATCTGAAACTCTATGGAAATACACTAATTATATGACATTAAACGCGACTTAATTACACGGGTGTACCTCTGCTCGGTAGTAACGTTAAATAAGAATAGTTTGTTTGACAAGGATGTATTGTATTGTTATCAATTACAAGGAGACATATAGAACAATGACGGAGGATAAGAGGGTCTGGAAGAAAACAATATACTACAGGCTTAATATGGAAATGGCAAAACAGGGAAGAGGGTGGGGTTTCACATGCAAGCGTTATCGCGCAGGTACGCTAGTACATACATAATATTTTAGCGGCAGTGATTTTGAAGTACTGCTAACACAGAAGGCACAGCAAAATATATTTGTTCTATGCTGAAAGCCTTCAAAAAGGTCTAACAAGCAGCCGATGAAATCCTGTATCTCCTTAGTCCCATGGCGGTATGACTTTGATTAATCGAATTTTGTATGTGATCCGTACGATTTAAAATATAATCAAGGGGCAGTCAAATAAAAACGGATCAACGCTCATCAATCTCACAGTACGAAACATAGAAACACGTATAAGATTTCAAATTTGACACCCAAGTTATGATTAGAGAAACAAGTTGTAACCTCCAATTACTCATTAGTCGTGCTGAAAATATTATAATTCGATTTAAAAATTGAGTCCAATGGCGTTTGATCAGCTGCTGCGGTGTCATCCAATCGGGAGCTTGGACGACCGGGACGCGCCCGGAAACATGAATAAATCAATCAATCAATTCACGCACAATCAAGGCACCGCGTTTTGGGAGGGGAGTAAAATTGCGAGGATGTTAAAAGCAAGACCTCACTTGTGCTGTAGAACCGCACATCCTGGAGGAGCCATCTCGGTTTCGCTGCGTTTCCCAACACAAACAAAGGCGTTACGTCTCTCGAGAACAAGCGTCTGGAGAGAGCGGCCAGTCATTGAGCGAAATGGCCTTGTAAAGACGCGGCATCAACCGACCGTCCATCCCTGCCCAAAGCAGCGCCCGCCAACATCTTAAGGCGATTCCACACATTCGGCATTCGGGAACACCGAGCAACAGCTCGCCGAATCCCGGGTAGTGTGGATGAGTTGCTTGCTATTTGCCGAGTGACGAACATTCGGGGTTCGCTCTACTCACCGCGTGTCGGTCTTTTGGACACGTCGAAGGGAGCGAACATTCGCCGAACACGTCAGCTGCTCGGGATTGGGCGAGCACTAGCTCGCTGCTCGGCGAATGCCGAATGTGTGGAGCCGTCTTTACTCGAGACAATAGCATCAATGTATCTGCAAGTATGCATATTAGACATCGTTTCATGGAGCTCGTGCCAAGATGGAACACCAGCACAAGCCCTAAAGGTTGAGTGTCTGCATTGAAATAGTTAATATGGATTCAGATATGAGCATGTTTACTCATGAACGAAAATGTAAGAAATATTTCGTAGTCGTACACAAATGTGTATTTATTCTCCATCAATAATCGGGTGATACTCTGATTTACATTGCAGAGGTCACAAGAAGTATTTAGGGGCCTTATTACATATATCTTACATCCACATTCCATATTTCAAATAGAATTGCAATAAAACAATTTTATGGTCGAAATTTCAACACAATATTATGACCTCAAAATAAATCATTATAATAATATTCTTTAATATGGGCGGTGAAGGAGAGTAAAAGCGTTCAATGTACTTAACCTTAACTTAAATTACATAACCCCTTTTACCTCTTCTTCTAAAGGATAGGGAAAGTCGCGGCAAAAAATAAACATCATTTTCTTTTTTAATACTGAAAATATGAAATTCAATAATTTATTAATTTCATAAGAAAGAAGGAAAAGTGTTGGATATATTATCAATTTTTTTTCGAAAAAAATCAAATATAACCAAGAACCGATATTTTCAAATGTTTTCGTGTAGAGAGAAAATGTTTCATTTCATTTCACAATTAAAGGATTTGCATAATATTGTTAATACTTTATACTTTGATATAAACCATCAAATTTATTTTGCATAAATGTCTCGTAGTTTACTCAAATACGAGGAAGAAAATAACACGGCTCTCTGTTAGTCCGTCAGAGATTACCTACGAAGAGCCAAAATGAATTGCAATTGTTTTAATGATTATCACTTTCCGTTGTATAATATTGTGAAGCGAAACTAGAGGATTCGGTGATGTCCGAGAACAAGTTCTTTTGGTGCTACGGTGCCAAATGTGGCCTTTGCTCCACTGCTCTTGCACTAGAAGTGCTGTGCAAAGCTATAAGAAGTTCGTAACGTAACGAAAAGCAAAATCACAAAAACCATCAGCGGAATAGTACGACGGGGAGGAATTTTTTAGAGAAAGTTGGCTGAGTCAACCAAAGCACGTGGCGTTGTAACTGAAGCTGTTCCAACGATCGCTCTTGCCCCTTCCCACAAAAATTGTGTATTCTGCAATACAAAAGAAGCGCGAGTACGTCAGGGCTAATACTTTACTCGTATACTTTTCATGCAAATTTTTTTAATACAATTATTTTCACAATAACAAAGCATCGTACAATAATCTTAAAATCTGGGAGATGGAAAAACTCATGTGAGTTTCTACAACGAGCTTTTCTGCTAATATTTAACAAAATTACATTTTAAAACTGTCACGAGAAATGTATGATAAAGAAAATGTCATGAAATACCCCTATAATAATAAAAAATAATAAATATAAAAATTAATGAGCTTAAAGTGTGTGAGCTTCCATCTATTCTGAACATTCATTTCACGTGGATCTACTTCTTGCAATGCTTATGTGTTGTTAAATGTTCAAAGTCTTTTCTGCAGTTTCGTTGCATTATCTGCTAGTAATGTACGATGTGGATTGATTATTTTATTTGTATTATATTTATTTATTATTTCGTGTTTCCGGGCTCGTCAATGGTCCCGCGGTGTCATTAGTCATTAGACCCGTAAGTGTAATACTTTTTTCCTCTTGGGAGATAGTGTTGATCTTATGAATGGTGAGATCTGGCGCCGACATACTTATCTGGCGTCAGCTAGTGGAGTATTCCGCAACCAGATATTTCTCACCAGCGGGGCACCGCCCCAGTCGGGACAAGATCTCGACTGATCTCGAGAAGCTTAGTGTTTAGATACATTCTCATGTACGTTTCTTGTTGCAAGTTATCACATAGCACTATTTTATTTTGATTTTTTTAAATTTGTTTTCAAAGGACTTTGTTCGTGGGATTAGTTCAATAGCAGCAAAAAATACACGAAGATCAGCGAGCAACGGCAGTGTGAAAGTGGGAATATGGTAAATTCTTGTGAGCAAACTACTGAACATAAGAATTATAAAATGGAAGGAGATAAAAAATGTTGAAATAGTAAAATTTCAGATTGCAACTTCCTTTCTTACTCAGACATCATCTCAGATTGCAATGTTCTCAAACTCATATTTCAAAGAAATATTGATCGGCGAAAATAAATATTCAAACTTCGAGACAGTGATCAATGCGAGACTTTTCAAATCGCATTTTGTTAAATGTAACTTTAAATATGATACCTATAAGAGTTCTACCTCCTGCAAGCACGGACAATAATATAGTGAATTTTGTTTCATCTGGAAATTGTCATCTAATTATGAGTTTGTAATTATTGGGCAGGCCTTAAAGATAAAGTGATAGTAATCTAGTGGCGTCGTGAATCGGAACTTCGTAGTAACACACTGTTTCCGTACATCAGAAACGAAACGCTTTTACGAAAAGAATCAAACTAAAATACGAATGATATTTTTATTGACTTGTTTGATACTCATTTTATCACATAAACGATTTGGAAAAAAATAATATAAATCGTGAAATATAGCACGTTTTGTGGGAGGAGTAATACAATTTACTTTTGTGTTTTTCTCAAGCAATATTTCCTTCTGAATTATTTTATTTTTCCCTTAATTAAAATAAATAAATATAATAAAAAATAATTATTACAAGTAGGAATAAAAAACCTGCAATAAAGGGTTGAATTTGAAAGTCCTGTTGACACAGACCTCCCAACTGAGGTCCACAAGAATACTGCACCAAAGCCAGTACCTTTCTGCAACATCCGTGAACGGTAATCGACAGAGAGAGGCTAGAAGAGCTGTCCTAGAGCCTCGACGCCCTCACCGGCATTCACGCCCTCCCCCCCCTCCCCCGCGTAGTTTTCCACTCAAGAGCCAGCGCTCCGCTTCCGGTGTGGCAAATTTCAAATCGCTGTTAGGTAACGGGAAGCGGGATCGAACAAACAATGGCGGGGGCGGCGGCCAGGGGCGTTCCCACGCCCGCCGCCCGCCCACCCGCCCGCCACGCCTCGGCGCACGCCCATGGCTGCTCGCCCCCGCCCCCAGACACCTCCGGCGACCTCCCCGGACACGCGCGGAAAAACGCGCGAGCGACGCCGTCCGAAAACGACCGGCGGCGGCACGACGATGCTGCCCGCCGCAGACGCCAATTCTATGTGATTGACTGATTGATTTTTTCGTGTTGCCTGGCGCGTTAACTGCTTTGGTTATCAGTCCTGTGAGTGTAGTACATGTTTTTCTCGGGAGATGGCGGTGATCTTCCCCCGCTGGATGGCGAGATCCGGCACCGACCTACCGTCGGTTAGTGGGGTTTCCCCTAACCAGGACTCTCCCACCAGCGGGGCACCGCGCCAGTCGTGACAAGCTCTAAGCTCCCGACCGGCCTCCCGGAATATGTGGTAGTGTAGTGCATGTTAGTGTAAGTGTGTGTGTGTGTGTGTAAGGGGAGAGGATAGGACAAGGAAGAGGAAGGAAAGGTCGCGCGCGGACCGTGGCCCGTTTCGTAGGGTTCTGCTCCAGCATTCGCCTGGTGTTGATCGAAGAAACCACGGAAAACTACCGATCAGAGCAGTCGGTCGCTAGAATTCTCCTCCAGACAGCGACTGAATTCGACCTAGCTGAAAAGCTGTCGAATGACATGGCAGTGACACTGTCAGTGACATCAGTTGATGCACTGAGCTACCGCTCCCGGTGCCAATTCTATGTGGCACACGTGCTTTCGGCTATCATAATAGTTATTTTTTGCACCAAGAGCTTTGTACGGGTTCTCATGAACGAGCGGCCACAAAAAGCCGGAGGGCCTTTGGCTCGAGAGCTTTCGGTCGCCCGAGATCACTAGAAGTAGTTAAGACGGTAGTACATACATTATTTAATTTTTTACGTAATTTTAATTATTCATATTTAATTATTTACTAAATATCTAGTTGTTTACTTGACTCTCTTTGTATTTCATATTCCCTTCCTATAATTCCCTTTCATAATTACCTCCGTAAGGGAACATGTGGCAACATTCAACTGTTTTTCACATTTTCCTGGCCACCACGATCCTCTCGATTCAGGTAAGTTTGCAGAACGAATTTCGATCCCCGTAGGAGGCAAGAACAAGCAATAACGCATCAATAAAACATAAAACCTATACTAATAAAAGTGAATTCAACGACGTGTAACCGACATCAACACCACAAAAAGTAGCGTAGGACTAGACATGAAATTTTTGCAGGCTCTTCTTTAGAATTTTTGCAGTGTCCTTGCAAAGTTTGGTAAAGACTGTCACATCCCAAATGCGGAAAATAAATAATATAAATAATATGTAGCGAATGTAATAATATGCGTAGCGAAATTTGCGTGGTTAGACGGAAGAGCGGGCCTGATGGCCCGAGTCTCGCCACGTAAAATAAGACATTAACTAACTATGTCTGTAGATGCACCCTGACCATTTTACGCCTCTCGCTCAGAGCTCGTGGTTCCAAATGTATTCCGCCAGAGTCCAGTAGTGCTGCAGAAAAACGGGTACCTAATTTATTCGCTACAGGTCAGTAGCAGTGCATAAGATTAGAAAATTTTCATCTAATAGCAATGTGTTGTAAAATAAAATGAAAGAAAATTATAGTATTTTATTAAAATTTGTACCAATTACGTTAAAAATATTATTGAACATCGTGGTTTACATAAAATTGATCTTCTCCCTCATTCGCAAGGATTGAATATGAATAAAACCCGGGCCACGTCGGGTATTTTGCTAGTGAATTTATAAGAAGCTGCCTGCTCCCATGCGGACAATATTAATTAAATAAAAATTCCATTGTATATAAAATATTTAGAAACCCGGGCAAACTTTGGTGACAAATGATGTCAGTCTAGGAAAAAAGAATCGATCAGCGTGAACTCACCTGAGCGATCTTTCCTTGGAAAGTGCAGCTGGGGACTGCGACCGAAAAATTGCGTGGACAATACACGTAGGTTCATGACTGTCTTTACGATTCATTGTAGGCTATTTGGGTATTTTATTTCATTTAAATATTTGAAATGTTTTTATCAAGTACGCAAGCAGTCTAGCATGACAAAGACCTTCCTATTGCGATTTTGGCACTGGAAAAATGCATCTGAAAAAATAATTGTCGTGACCAAAATTTACAAATAAGTTTCAGTTCACGAGTAGGTGCGAATGCAGAGTGCTGTAAATTCTAAAATGAATACATTTTTAGTTGAAAGACAAAGACCTTCCATTTAAAATGGAGAAAGGTAGAAGTTAGGCGGTCAAAGGCCTTGGTTTTAAAATTGAAAGTCACTCCTAAGAAATAATGCAGGACGTACATGGACCTCCCCGATATTTTCTTGGCAAGTTAACGCTTCTGCTGATTGTACACGGATCAAATAAACATACTTCGAAACATTCACGAGCATCACAAGAACAGCTCTTCTGGAAAACGCCCGTCTATGAAAGCAAAACAATATATTGTGTACTGTGTTGTGAATGTTGGTTAGAAAAGGAGAATGAACATATTTCACTGTGATATAAGATAATTGTTAGAATATTAATCCTTGGCGCTGTGTCCTCAGAATTCGGAATCATGAAAAATCTTGATAGAGATGAAGTTATATAATTTGGCGCAACTTGACGAGATCCTGCGCAGCAAGAGGGCCAAATTTTAAAAGACATATCATTACATGGCATGGTAATAAGAATGTTCAGTGAAATGACGCTTAGGAAGCAGCCCAAATTATCATTAATTTCGAATGTTACGATTGAAATTCTTTGCATTCGATATGAAATGTATTCTAAACAAAACAGCGTCAGGCCTTTTCCAACTTCAGAGTGCACAAAATGTTCTATATTCTCTCCGTTTAGAGTCGGATCGGCAATGGAAGAACTCTCTCAAAGGTTAAAAGAAAACAGAATTTTTCGAAAAATGTTGAAGACGTCCATACATTTAAAGTTTGTTAATTTTTATACTTGCATATACTTATCAAATTCCAGAAGTATTTTCAAAGTATGTGAAATATCGGCTTGGAAATCAAAGAAACTACTGTGCGAGGAGCTGCCCGCCGCCATCTTGGCCAAAGGCTCGCTACTGCCCCTGGCCACTGCAACTGCCCCCGTTCCGCCCCTGCTGTCGCCGCCGCGCCGTTGATCCGCAACGTCTTCTGCGAACTGCAACACGCCCGAGCCATGCAGCCGAAGCTCTCAAGCAATAATTGATTTATTGATTGTTAGTGATTCCGCGCGCGTCAACTACCGAGGTCATTAGTCCCGTAAATGAAGTGCATGTTTTTCATTTGGAGGTGGCTGTGATCTTCCCCCCTGGATGGCGGGATCCGGCGCCGATCTACCAGCGACTAGCGGGGTTTTCCCTAAGCAGGTATCTCCCACCAGCGGGGCACGGCCTCAGCCGGGACAAGTTCAAAGTCCCCGATCGGTCTCCCGGCATGTGTGGTAGTTCAGTGCGTGTTAGTGTGTGTGTGTGTGTGTGTGTGTGTGTGTGTGTGTGTGCGCGCGCGTGTGTGTGCGTGTGTGTGTATGTAAGGAGTGAGGATAGGACAAGGAAGAGGACGGAGAGATCGCGCGCGATCCGTGGCCCGTTTGGGTGCTGCTGGTTAGAGAACAGCTCCGGCATTCGCCTGGTGTTGATCGGAGAAACCACGGAAAACTACCGATCAGAGCAACCGGCTGCTAGAATTCTCCTCCACACAGCGGCTGAATTCGACCTCGCTGAAAAGTTAGTCCCGGTCAGATGCACTGCAGTGACAATAGTTGATGCCCTAAGCCACCGCTCCCGGTCTCTCAATCAAGGAGCACGTGACCTGAGACTAGCGGTCAGTCGTCGAAGATCCTCAGAAGCAGCGCAGGTCTTCGCGATGCTGCCGAAAACGCAAGAATGAATGAGGGGGCGGGGCAATGCCGCCGCAGGGGAAGAAGCAGGGGAAGAGCAAATCCATAGGCAGAAAAGCATGACACATTTTTTAAGAGAAAAATTAAATAACAATGATTTATTATTCATAATCATAGAGATATGTTTTTTACTGCGAGAGGAAAGATTGCCTAACGAGCGACGAAGGATTGATATTATTTTATTCGATCTCTTTCTATAAAACATAAAAGTTCTGTTAGGTTAAGTCAAGATAAATAGTTTTCAGTTCCATTACTCAGAGATCCTGCCCGCCGCCCGTAGAACCAACGAGATAGACAAAAATAATTCCACTGCGAGATACGAAAAATGAGGTACTGATATTACATATTGTGAACCATTAACAAGACTCTATAACCTTCTAGTTAAATAAAATTTACATCAAAGTGTGATGGAGAAACATGTTCATGACATGTATCGACGCTTTCCTACCAATATTAAATTTTATTTATTAATTTATTGTTTGTTTGGAAAGTAGCCACCTATTCATAGGTAGGGAATGGGCGAACATTTGAAAAATGTTAACTCATCCGCATCTATCGAGCTATTTTTTTTCTTCAGAGGAGATTGTACTACCACAAAAAGAAGTTACCTTAGGTAACCTTAATAAAAACATTATGAACTAGATGGAGAAAATATTAGGAACTATTTTTAAGTATATTTTCTGCTGAGTGCATCCCCATGTAATAATTTTGCCGGAGTTTGAGGGGAAAGGAGTTTATTTTTTATTATTTTTTTTTACGTCAAAAAAACAGTTAAAAACTGCGTATGACGTGCTATGGGGAAAACTGAATTGTGTGCACATTTTCAAAATTCTGTGATCCCCACACTAAGTCATATACTACTTAAATTTTGAATTTTGAAAGGGAAAAAACTCCCATGTAATAAAATCTATTTTCAAGGATAAATAAGCAATAAATTTTGAATTTTGAAAGGGAAAAAAAAACAAAAAAACTCCCATGTAATAAAATCTATTTTCAAGGATAAATAAGCAATAAATTTTGATCTTATTACTTCCTGCCGCGACAACATGGAAACCATAATTTGAAGAATTGTGTTTCCCACTGAATTCTAGAAGACGTGCACAGAAAATGAAGTTACATTTATGTCCAGAAGCAAAACAAGGGGCCATCTCAGCATTTGCTCAATGGATCAGGGAAACTGGACGAAAAACCTGATCGAGATGGGGATTTCATAATTCTTGGTGGAATCTGAAGTACAGAAAACGGTAGAACATCTAGAAAACCTTCCGCGTGCCCACTTTGCCGCTATAATTTTCTGGGATCGACCGGGATTTCAACTTCGGTACCCAGAGGTGGAAGGAGACCAGTATGACTTGCACACCACGAGGACGAATCGACGAAGGAAGGAAGGAACTCCTTCACGCGGAGCCACTCGGTAGCGCTTGAGAGTGGCGCTGCTTTTGCTGCCTCAGCATTGGTTTAAATGGAGTATTCACACGAGTAGCGTTGCTGTTCTAAACGGCAGCCTTCACAGCAGGCAACTCAAAAGGGCCACTGACCTTATCTATTTACATTCTGAATGCCATGCGACCGCCGGTGCCCCTAGCGGTGACTCACGAATTGATGGATCTTTATTATTTCTGTGGGTACGTTTTTACAACCTGGTAGCAGAATATTACAATTTACATATTACAATAAAAATATAAATACAATTTATCTTTAAATTATTTTATGACAATAATAATAATTTTATAAACATGCTAACAAAAAGAGCAATAATAACAATAATAGAATTAACTATATTGTATGTCTGACCTGCACAATTATCTTAAACTATTAAATACACGACTTTTTAATTACACTTCACTTCACAACATTTGCACTTCACTATTCTAATTCTCTATTGCGCCACACTTCACAACTCGTCACCACACCTTAATAAAATACTACTTTGAATATAATTATCTATTTAATAAAGCAACACATTTAATAATAATTATCACAATAATATTAATAACAATAATAATAAAAATACCTGCTATAATAAGCCTAACTTACTGAAATAATAAAGTTTACAAATATTATCAGTTCATTTACTTTTAAAATCCCGGATTCCCAGTCTGTGCCGCTGATCGGTGACTGCGCGAGAAGAGACGCAGCGCTTCTCGGAAGCGCTGCTGGCCGAGTGACTCCGCGCGAAGGCGGTCTAACAAAGAAAAGAAATTTGCCACGTGCAATGAGCGGGCTGCTCTGCACCGCCCGCCCGCCCGTCCTCCCGGTGCGCTGGCAGCACCGTCGACGTGTCCTCTTCGCCGGGCGAAGGCTGTCACTGTCGCCTCGCTGGAAGCGACAGCGCCGGCGCCGCGTCACTCACACGCACCACGCACGCACGCACGCTCACACGCTCACACGCGCACGGGGCCTGGCACGGCCAAGCCGCGTTTTTAACTCCTCCCCCGCGCCACGCGTGTAAATTCGGAGCCTCCGTATCTGATGCTGCGTTCCTCACCGCTGGAACTCGATCCCTCCGCTTTGCGCGCGGGAAAACTTCCCGCTTTCAACGGGCTCTTGACTGAGCTCTCTTTACTGAGTTCTCTTTACTGAGCTCTCTTTACTGAACTCTCTTTACTGAGTTCTCTTTACTGAGCTCTCTTTACTGTCTCTTTACTGAGCTCTCTTTACTGAGCTCTCTTTACTGAGCTCTCTTTACTGAGCTCTCTTTCCTGAGCTCTCTTTACTGAGCTCTATTTACTGAGCTCTATTTACTGAGCTCTCTTTACTGAGCTCTCTTTACTGAGCTCTGTTCACTGAGTTCTCTTCACTGAGCTTTCTTTACAGAGCTCTTTACTGGGACTCTCCTGATGTTTGCTGCGTGGAAGACAAATCTCCCAGGGGACTTGGTACTACGATTTCATGAGAAAATCTTGTTAAGGAAACGTCCTATTCATAATGTTTGAGTAGAGAAAATTAATTAATTAATAAATTTAACAAATCAATTACATAAAATATAAAACATAAACATAAATCAATACACAAATTTAAACTCGAACGTAAGCATTGGCAACCGCACAATGCATTAACATATCGCATCAGTGACTAAATCTAAAATGTTTTTGTAACTAATTCAATAGGTAGTTTGATTTGAAAAACTTTTTAATAATTAAATCCGAATAAGAATGAAGCAGTCTCTTCCAAAAATAATAGTTATTTTGATACTTTGGTATATTTCTCTTCTGAAAATACTCTTCTGATAAATTTCAAAAGACTATATATTTTTCAAAGCCACAAAAATTAATTTAGAATAATGAAACAAAACTTTTTTTTATGTAGAACAAGGTTCCCTCGAGAATTACGAGTCTCACTTTTTCCAGAAATATTTTCAGTTAGCCCGCCTCTACCTGTGATCGAATTCCTACAAAGGTTCAGTAATTGCCATCTCAAATTTCAGTAAAATCTTCGAAGTATACAATCCCAACTCATAGATGAGTAAACATCTCCAAATGATCACCATTAGACCGACTTAACCGGAAACCTTCGATAGTTTTTCCCGAATCTCCGAAAAATCCAAATCCCGTCCTCGCCGGGGCCTCCGGCGCAGGAAGTCGCATTCGATGCTCAGCAAGAAGCCCGTCGTAATTACCGGTTACGGCCACCGCTCGGGGTCAAATTAAGCGGCATAAATCAAACAGCCCGGCTCCCAGAGGCTCGAGGACGCAGCCAAAGAGCTGCTTCGGGGAATGCTCCAGCGACATTTCCCAAAACGCGAGCTCCCGACGCCCGCGGACCGGCGGGCTCGCACAGCAGGTGCCGCAGGAATAGAGCCATCACGCGAACTTGATTGCACGCCCCGGAACGATCATTCTCTGCGTAATGGATGTAATCCGACGCCTCTGAACTCGAGTAAACCCGCGTGGCGGGGGGAAGGGCCCCCCCGGGAAGAGCTGCTTCGGGGAATGCTCCAGCGACATTTCCCAAAACGTGGCGCGGCGGCGCGCGCGGCAAGGGCGCCCGAGCCGAGCCGGGGCGGGGCGGGCCGGGCGGGCGGGCCGGGCCGGGCCGGGCCGGGCGGCGGTCGCTGCGGTAGGTAGCGGCGCGCGGGCCGAGAACACGGACAGCGTGTGTCAATTACAGGCCGCCCCACCAACAATTAAGCAAATGATATCTGGCCCGGCGGTAGCAGTAGAGGTGATAGTGGTGGAGATGGTTGTCGTGGTGATGGCGGTGGTACACTTGGCGCGGTGAGACGGTAGCGGAGAGGGCGGTTGTTGGGATGGTGATGAAGGTGGTGACAGCGGCGGTTGCGGTGGTGATAGTGGTGGCGATGATAGTGGTGATTGTGGGGGTTGTGGTGGTTGTGGGAGTGGGCGGTTGCTGGGATGGTGATGATTGTGACGATGGAGGTTGGGCTGCTAGAGGTGTTAGTGGGGATACTGGTGGTAACGGTGGCAACAGTAGTGGTGGTGACGCAAGCGGAGGGGGGCGATGGCGTGGGCGAACAGCAAATGCTGCAACAGTTACGGTAGTCAGAGCACGTGCGAACACACTCGTGAATAACGTACTTGAGGATAGTTGACACGCAGCTGAAGCTCTTTGATTTGATGACGACATCCACTCAGCAACGGCACTAGGAACGGATCATTTAACCACGGCCCTCCAATGTGTTCAAATACACGGAATGACTGGCATCACATTCAATTTTCATAATGAGACACGTTCATAGTCGTACAGCTACCTAGAAGATAAACAAATGTCAATGACTTCTTCTTCTTCTATTACCAGTTGGAACAAATTTCTCCAAGAATTTTGTATTTAGAGGAAATAATATTATTTTATTATAATATAAAACTTCAAAACATTTATCTGTATAGTATTGTATACGCGATACACCAAGACCACCCTCAGCTTCCGCAAATATAATTTTGGTTGTTATTTTGATGACTATTAGATAAAGAACAATGCGTTCGTAATCATTTAATTTATTTTTATAGCCCCCATTGATGTGCTCAACGATGCAAGTTTATCATTTGACCTACCGAAATAGTATCTATTTCATACCTATTTTATTTGAAAAGTAATAGGAATATAATAGAGCAATACAATTTCAATGAGAGTACAATTGCTTGTTGTTCTGTTCACTGAGTGTGAGTAGTGGCACTGGACCAAAGATGTTCTCTGCATTGTTTGCGAGTCCGATTCCAGACTGACCCGACGATGATACAGCAATGCGACTCGCGGCGGCGGCGGCTTCAGATGTCCGCGATATCAGACCGAAACAATTAATAGCGAGGCGGTCGCAGCAACGGGGGCGGCGCGGCGGTGGTGGCGACCTGACACAAGGCCTGCCTTCCCACTAATTAATCCTAAGCAACAGTAGCCGATGGAGGCTGCTCTCAGCAGCTCTTCAAGTGGTGGAAATACAATCCACCCCGTTGTCCTCGTCTGCTACCAGCCTTTGTTGTATTGCAAAGATTGTAGTTATTAACCCCCATTTTAGGACGATTTAAAACAAATACTGTTCATAGTGATATCGGCTGTGTGTCGTTCATAACACCACATTCTTATAAAAAAATCATATAAACAAACTCATCCGCCATCTTTAGCTTCAACTCTGTTTTTTCGATTATTCTTAACGGACGGCGGCCGTTAAGAGTGACTTTACTTTTTTGGTTGCGTTAAGTGGAAGTACAATATTATGAAAATAATTACAATTATAATATATAAATAATAAACACTGAACAGTTTCTCTCGCGTTAGAACCGTCCATGGGGTTTGGTCCGACACTCACGCGCTCTCAACTGCAGGCACCTTTTCTACACCATGGGGGATGGGCCAAACCAAGGTGAGGAATAGCGAACCGTCATCTCTACAGATGGCGAACCGCTCTACACACGAAAAAGCCGCACTGCCTCTGAAAGTTTTACATCTGTCGTGCGAATAATGAAAGCAGGTGTCAGCACGGGCAAATTTATAACCGGCGGAATGCTGGCTCCTCAAAGCTTGCCTATGAATGGCTAGCTTTATCGACGCCATATACAAACGAACGGGTCTCTTCAGTCGGACCCCAGCCACTCATTATCAAGATGTGTGTAGGGATGGCAAAAACATCGATGTTTTCCACCAGAAACATCGATATATTAGCATCGATATTGAGCTTTCGATGTTTTCTTCACATAGATATTTTGTTGCAAAAACATCGATATTTTTTTCCGAACCGCGGTGGTTCGTGTATGGGTTGCTTGAGGGTAGTAGAGTCAGAATGGTGAAGGAAGGATAGCGCGCGGTCCGTGGCCTGTTGTCTAACGTACAACCCTGGCAACTCCATGTTACTAATTTGTGGAATCGCTCTGAAGTCTCCCGAATCATATGTTTCAGTCGCTTGAGTTCGCCTCGGTAGTCAAAAATGGTTTCAGAACGCGTCCACTGGTGAATTTTTAACGGCAGCTAAAAGTGGACGTTTTTACTTGTGAAATGAGGTTGTCTCGTTATGTCAACCTTTCCGCCTGTCGTTCTCGTGTGCGCTCATCGCAGAATTAGTTAGTTGCTGGAAAATTGGCATAAAATATTTTAATTTGTTGAAACGACAGTAGGGCACTAGTTTTGCAAATTGTGTATCACCAACACTTTTGTCTTTTACGACATTTACTTAATAGGACTGGCTTAATACAGTGTTCGAGTAAGGGTATCGACTTTTGAGATATGAATACACGGCCAATATGCAACAAGCTAAGCCTAAAGAAATTTCTTTATGAATCGGCTATTGGTTGACAATTCTTCATGATTAACTATCAATATTTTGATTCTAAATGTCACATCAGTTTCTCGGTCATATTGTGTAAATAGACTTTGTAATTTAGATTTCATCAAAGATATCAAATGTACATTTAGACAGCTGTATTTTTTCTTATATCAAAATTTGGATATCACAGGTTTTGTTTCAATTGATTGCCGTGAATCATCGGTACCGATTTTCAGTATTTAATTAAAACCACAGAAAGAACTGAACATTTATAATTAGGTAACAGAAATAGTTATATCTAGTAGTTAGTTCTGTATTTTAGCGAATAGAATCCATGAAAATAAAATATAACAAAATTAAAATACATAAAAACTGTTTATTTTGTAGGTAGCGCTAATGTATTTTGCTATCGCAAAATAATCCAATTAATTGGAGACTTTTATAGAATTCGGTAGTAATTTCTTCACAATATTTTTATTACAAATATGCAATAGTGACATCAAATTTTATGTGATTATATTTTTGATAGATAATTATTGCACTTCAAATTGTAAAGCAGATTGCATTAATTTTATAAATAACAGTATTAACACCATCAAATTTGAAATGTATTGAACAGTAAAAACTACTGATCTGGGCAGTCGACCGCTGGAATTCTCCTTCAGACACTGGTTGCATTCGACCTACCTATACAGAAATTGTCGGAAATTTGTCGCCGTCGGAACTCGAAACCAAGAACCTCCCGGTCAGAGATGCTGTAAAAACAATGGCAATGAGGGGTAACTTAGAAGGTCCCATGCAAACATGTCACCCTGCTGTAGCAATGGATGTTGTCGCTGAGCACCTGCAGGCGATGGAGGTGAGGAAGTCCTGAAATTCAGTTTTGCCCGGCGCTGTAAGCTGTCTATCTCCGGCACTACTCCGACCAAATTAGCGCGAAGTGTCAGGCGGTTAGAGTTGTTTGGCGGCGAGTGCAGCCAGGGCCTCGTCCGCGATCGCCCGCCACTCGCTCACACAGCCCGGCGGCGGCGCGACGCGAAGCGACGGTTCAGCGGTTGAACAAACAGGCCAGCGACTGCGAGACGCAAGGGTGCCCGCCAATTAACGCGACTCGCGATAGCCACGCACTCTGTGATTGACTCGCGAACGACAGACGACAGCTCGCACTGGCCTCTTTTACACATTTTAAACCGAAACCTTTTATTTCCTGCCCCGCTTATGCCACGAATGTTTTTACCAATAGATTTTTTAAATTTTTTTATTAAATTTATTTATAGTCGCATCAACTGCGAGGTTATTAGCGACTATTCAGTAAGTTTACAATACTGGGTTTTCATAGCATGGTTATATACGTCTTAATTTTTAATTAACATTACGTTTACATTGCACCAGTGGTTGGAAATATTTCACATGTTATGGTAATGTACACAATACATACACTTAAAAAAAGAAACATAATTCAGTTCGTTAGAGACATTAATTGATTTACAAAATTTTATAATTTTTTCTTGTTGGATTGCCATTAGATTGTTCCGTGAATAACTACGCAAATTCATTTCTCCTTTATGTGCAGCTCATTTCATGAAGATACTTTGCTCTCAGAAAATGAAATGTCAGCTGTCATTAATTACACCTCAATAGATATGGTAACAATGTCAATGTAAATGTATTAATGCTGTTAGACAAAGTTCAGGCCTTATGAGTAGAGTTCTGCTACTAAGACATTATTACTATTATTATTATTATTATTATTATTATTATTATTATTATTATGTGCAACTGACAAATTGTTCACCCTCCATTGCTGAGGATGGAGTTCGAACCTCGCCCGAAGCAAATGGAATATGTGTGGGACCAAGCAGGTGCGTTCAGCTTTCCTTTAAATTCTCCTCGGCCCACCATTCCACCATATTCTCCACCATGCTCATTACTCACATCATGATCATTATATTCCAAAACAAACTCCTTACTGGGTAGTTCCGACAACGGCCATGTTGAAATGCCTCCTTCGGAACTACGACCGACACGCCGCCTCCCATTGATACCACAGGGTAAGTAAAATAAATACAAAAGAACTTGAGTTTTTAAACAACTGTCGCACGCGACATGACTTCCTCCTTGTTCCAACCTAATCGTTTGAAGAACACACACACAAGTATTAATCGCAGAGCAAGCACAACGGCGGCCTGTGACTTGCGGCGAACGGCGGCGGCCGCCCGGGCGAGGCGGACAGCAGCCGGCGCGACGCGTCCGCGACGCTGCGATTCGCAAAGGCCCCGCGGGAGATTAATGGAGCAGCGCGTCTTTCGCTCCGCCGCCGTCTGATGTCTCCGCCACCGGCGCGCATCGAGCACAGCTTGTGTTACGCCGACACGCGCGCCGTCCGTCGGGCCCCGCCCCCCTCGGCCACTCTCCGCGCCCCTGCGGAACACCGCGGCTTTAGTTCTTCGGTTTTAGTTCACCATGAGATGTTCGGACTTTGCGGACATGTGTAGGGATGGCAAAAAAACATCGACGTTTTCAAAACATCGATGTTTTCCACCAGAAACATCGATATTTTGCTTTCGATGTTTTCTTCACATCGATATTTTGTTTCCAAAACATCGATGTTATTATTATTATTTTTAATAAAGCAATATGGATGTTTTGCGTCGTCCTCTTTACCACGCCGCACATTTCACCTGTGCAATCTGAGGAACTTTGGGAGCTGCTCGCGTTATGTGTGTATGTTATCGGTAAGCGTGCTAGTGTTCTCAGACGTTTTGACAGGTTGTGAATCAGACTCACTCCACTCAATCTATAGGGATTTTCTACAGTAACATGTGATGTGTGGCCAACCATTGGTTTCCAAACTCGCACGTCTTTCACCATATACGTTTTATATGTACGAGTAAACTTACATTTGTTGAACATTAATTAAATTTGGATAGGAAAATAACAACTTTATTAGTCTATATTTAAAACATCGATGTTTTAAACTTCAATGTTTCTTTGTCGATGTTTTCATTGACATCGAAAACCCTTTAGCGATGTATTGATACATGGATGTATCGATGTTTTGGTAAAATTTGCCATCATTAGGCATGTGTGTCCAAATACAACAACAGTACTGTCGTCAATAAAAAGAAAATTTCATGGACAACTTTATTGTATTATAATGCTGATTATTATATTATTTATGTAGGTTGCAATTATGTGAAAAATATACATCTGCTATAATAAAGTTTTCCCGCACAATTTTAATTTCTTTTTGTTCAAGATCTAGGGAAACTTATTTTGTGGATTTACCTCATTCTACCACACTATCACGTCCGTTCGTGACGTCACTAAATATTCTGACTCCATCTATTATGGTGTAAGAAAATATATTTAACTCTTATTTTATGATAGTTATAATTTTCTCTCGACATGTTTGCGTTTTGAGTATAAAAATATAATCCCAAATAAAGTGTCTTTGCTAGAGTCAAATCAAAGTTAGTTTCTTTTCAAAGATTGTAATCTTTTCGTGGATTCGCATACAGCAAGTTTCTATTTGTCTTTCACGGCGCATAAGCAAAAAGCCCATAAATATTTCTTAATAATCTCCAATTACGATAGAAGTACTTAGAATGCAAATGAAGAAGCAACTAGTCCCATAATGTACACCTTCCCGCAACTCACTTGTGGAACAAATGGCTGCTCTCAACAAGATGCCCTCGCGTTAACGTTCCCCGGCTCAAGACGAACGTCCCCATTAAGCCACGCATTACAATTCCGCGAGATCATACCCCAGGGGCCACGAGCGTGGCGAAGAAGGTTCCCCTGCGACGAAAAGCGTCACCCACGCGCGGCCCAGGGCTACTGCAGCGCTGTGCAACGGACGAGCGCCCCATCTGCATGCGGTCACGCCCCCACCCCACCCCCTCCCGCAGCGCGCCGGCGCGGAATGCCAGGCGGCAAAGATCGCGTTTCGTGCAATTACCTGCCTCTGAATGCTGTTTACGCGGCGTAATGTACAGCCCGTGGGTGACGCGCAGTTGAAATCAGCACTGTTGAGGACAGCGGCGGCGGCGGCGGGTAGTGGCGGTGGTAGAGGTGGTGGTGGTGGTGGTAGAGGGGTGGGGTGGTGGTGGTGTGGTGTATGGTGGTTGTGGGTGTGTGGTCGGTGGTGGTGGTGGTGGGAGTGGAGGTGGTGGTTATAAATGTGTGGTGGTGGTGTGTGTGGTGATGTTGGTGTGTGTGGTGGTGGTGTGTGTGGTGGTGGTGTGTGTGGGTGTGTGTCCGGTGGTGGTGGTGGTGGGAGTGGTGGTGGTGGTGTGTGAATGTGTGGTGGTGGTGTTTGGTAGTGATGTGTGTGTGTGTGTGTGTGGTGTTGGTAGTGATGTGTGTGGTGGTGTTGGTGTTGGTAGTGATGTGTGTGTGGTGGTGGTGGTTAATTATGGTTGGTGATGTGTGGGGGTTGTCAGTGGTGGCTTTAGTGTTGATTGTGCTGTTATCGCCCCATTACTTTGTCAATCTCTTCAGTAGACACATATATCTCGTGGATTCAAGGCACGCCCACCCAAACGTTGTCTGTATTTCACAATAAAATATTGTATTAATTCACTTGACCTTCTACCTGCACCGCCCCACTCCATCACCTCATCACCACAATCGATCCCTAATCTTGCCTCCTCGACACTCACCAGCGATCTCACTTCTCTTCTTGATCTCACTTCATCTTCTACCTGCACCGCCCGCTCCATCATATCCTCATCGTCACAATCGATCCCAAATCTTACCTCCTCGACACTCACCTGCGATCTCACTTCTCTACTTGATCTCACTTCATCTTCTACCTGCACCGCCCGCTCCATCATATCCTCATCGTCACAATCGATCCCAAATCTTACCTCCTCGACACTCACCTGCGATCTCACTTCTCTCTTGATCTCACTTCATCTTCCACCTGCACCGCCCGCTCCATCACCTCGCCCTCTTCACCGGCGTCGATTCCATCTCATTTGAGCGCCGCGGGGCGCGAGCTGCACTTCCCCGTGCGCGCCATTACGCGCGGTGCACCGCCCAACCAACACTTTCCTGCAAGCGGGGCCGGCCCGCGGGGCCATCGCTGTTTTTGCTCGGCGGCCGGCAGCGTACCGCTTAATTTAGCGGGCCGTGTTATTTCGCTATTCCGGTATCGCGTGGGTCGGCGCTGATTGTCTCCGTAATAACACGCATCTGGCAGAGGGGCTGCTCTAAATTATTTCGCGGTGCAATAATCATTCGTTTAACTTATCGCGGGCATTTGTAATTACGGCGGCTTTGAAGCGGACCGCCGCGCCGTGCGCCGGAAAGGCTTGACCCCAGGCTGGGTGGGCATGGGGGCTTCGGGGCAGGGGGCAGGGGCTGTGTGCCCAGCACAAGCAGCGATCAAATTCGATTAGAGGAAACGGCCCCCACACACGCGAGTGGAATCTCTTCCTATGAACGTCTTTGACTACTTCGCGCTTGGAGCGAACCATGAAAGGTGAGAGGAGTCATATGTTGGCTTCGCGTGAAGCTCCAGATGAGTTTCTTGATTACTTCTATATGTAAACGGGGTAGTAAATGAGTGAGCGGCGCTTGTCTCCCGCGATATGGAGGAGCTCGACGATTCCGAGCCTTGGGCGTGTGGAAGATCTACTCATGCCACCCGATTGGTGTCTTATATGTAATCGTGCTTCAAAAGCATAAACTGTCACCGGTGACGAACGCATGACGACGTAGCAGGGATGTTGCCGAACGGTTCTTAAAGAGGATGATTGGTATACATCAGTGTATCCATTTTTTCTGCGATGGAATTTGAAGGGTTTCTTCTAAGTTCTTCAACTATAGAGGCGTATGTTGGCGGCCAAGAATCTGGGTATTAGTTCTTGCTTTGGACAAACACGAAATGATGAATGGAGATTTATATATAGGCTTCGTAATGATTTGATTTCGGATGTTTCGCTCCCTACGAAGCAGAAAGATTCATGTTTCACGTGGAATTGGAATCTTATGAAAGCTCACAGGTTGCAGTCTCCGTCATTTAGATCGAGGCTAGATTTCTGAAGGTGCCAGCTACGTGTTAGTTTCAGTAGGTTCTAGTAAATCTCATCTTTGAAACGAATTCGTTCCACCCGTCCCGTTTTTAGATTTTACCCGTGTGAATATTCATGGATTGGCAGGAATATAACTGAGACGTAATTAGGCGCCCAGCAAATGGGAGTGGCCACGTGCCTCGTCCAGAGCGTTAGCGCCGATGGGGCGTGTGATGTGATAAGCGCACCGGCGGCGGCCGCGCTGGCCATTACCGTGAGGGACAGTCGTCCCGAATCACTTGGCCGCGCGGAGGCCGTGGCGGATCGCGACCGCCGGCGCTCGACGCTCAACGCCGGAGGAGAGACGCTCACGAGGCGACGTCCGACGGCGACCAGAGGATGGTCCGTTAGAAACGAGTGAGCGTGTGAGTGAATTTTTAAATTTTTTAAAAAATTTGTTGCGTCTACACCTTGACGCAACGCGTCTCCAAGCCCCTTAAGGGGCGTTGAGCGCTTTGCACTGGGGAGTAATCCTCCATTAATGTGCTTTATTTTGTCAATTCTCGTCACGTCGCAGTCAGTCAGTGCCTTTTATCCCTTCGGCCAGGGGCTCGACGCCGTTAGATCCCGGGGTTCCTGGCCGGTCACCCAACCCGCGAGTCTCGAATTCGCTTAACCTTCCTGACTTCACGGAGCGTAGTAAACGAATTCGGCTAGCGCCGCCGGCTTATGTCCGGAATATGTCCGGTCTTCGGGTGCGTCAACTACTATAGTGACTTGTCCTTTGAATGTAGTGCATGTTAGAGCCTGGAGGTGTCGCAGTTTTTCCCCAATGGGACGTGTGATCCAACGCGACCTACACGTCGACTTGCAGGGATACCCCAACCAGGTATTTTGCTCAGCCAAGACAAGCTCAAAGTTCTAGACTGGACACCTGAGATGTGTGATACTGTAGTATGTATAATTGTATGCAAGGGATACAATTGCATGTACGTATAATTGTGTGTAAGGGATAAGGATGAGAAACAAGATGGCGCGCCATTCGTGACCTGTCTGTTGGGGTACTGCTCCGACATACACCTGGTATGGATAGGAGAAACCCGGAAAAACTGCCGAACAGAGCAGCCGATCACTGGAAGACTTCTCGAGATACTGGCTGAATTCGATCCAGCTTATACAGCAAGTGTGGAAAAACCTCCACCGCCGGAACTCTTTCATAACGATCTCCCAGATTGATAAATTGCAGAGGCAACGTTTATTCTCACTGACCAATCACAGCTGGACGGTGGAAAGGAAACGGCAGCTACAATGAGTGAAATAGTGAAGATAACGCAGTGTTTATTCTCTTCATCATTCCATCATATATTACTCTTTCTTTTCTGTATCACTTAGACAAAGTATTTTTTAGTCGGAATTAGTGAAGACAAACATGGGGATGATTAGAGGTAGAAAGGATGAGGATAAAGGGAGAGAGGAAGGTGTTGAGAACTTTCAGGCGGGAGCACCCACCGCCCAGCAGTGACGTTGGGGAACAGAGGTTGAAGAATTTGAAGAGAAATGCTCCTTGAAAAATAGTCCCGATATTTTGCAAAAATTATTTTTTGTAATTTTTCTTATTTTTGAACTCAACAATTAATTTTGTAGAATATATAAATTAACAATCGAATAATTATTACAATTTAACAGGTTTCAATTACAGTTTCAATTATCACACAATTGTCTGGTGTATTGTCTGGGGTATCGCAGACGCCCCTCCCATTAGGAGCTCAGGGGGTGCAGTCGCCTGGGGAAGGAAGCTCCGCTGGTAGAAGTGGTAAGTGGTGGGAGTGAGGGCGATGCTATCTCGCCACGCGCCAGATGCTATCGCCTCAGGGCAAAACGACCCCCTGCGCGCGCCCCAAGTGGATGGAATCAAAGGCGGGGGCGGAGCTCCGGACAAGGCGGATTACAACCTAGGGGTATCTTTACGAGATAAGCTAAACAAATTGACAGAAAGAAAATTATAACCTTGGTAACCATGTCGAATTTTCGTTGAAAGGAAAAATAAGTTTGAGTGAGCACTCCACAAAATGGCCACCACTGAACATATCTTCCTCATTCGATCTCCTTCCAAGTTAATCGAGCCCTTATTCTAGTTTTATAACTATTTCTGAAGCCACTGATGATTGGAAAATCTCTCGACAAGACGTTTTCACTTTTTAAAATTTTTATTTGTAATTAAATAAAGGATTTCATTTATATTTGTTGTTTAATGGCATCTTTTACATCGTCTTCAAAAAAATTCAACGTAAAAGGTGACAATATGAAAGCATTGCAATCACAACAAATTTTATTTTAATCCTTCGATGTCACATCAAATGTATTGAATATCCTCATAAACATAAACTCCATTGACAATATTAATTCTATGATAGTTTTGACGTATTCCAAATCGAATGTAATTATTTAAATGAGTTATAGATACTAATTCGATATTTTAAGTAATAATATTAAATTTTATAGCAAATGATGCAGAGAAACAACGAGAAACTTCGGAATCTAACGGATATTTGTAAGAGAAAGGAAACAAAAGGACAAACAATTTAATAAGCATTGTATATTCGCATCAAAAACAAAAGAACGAAAAAATAAACTCATTTGAAAAGTCGAAAGAGATACAGAAAGATCATTTGTGTTGAGAGAAGAGTGATGGGGCAGGTGACGGAGGTGAGCGAGGTCGAGTGAGGCGGCAGCGCTGAGTGGATGACGGATAAAGGACGGCGTGAAACGCGGCGTGGAGGCGGAAATGATTGCCGTGGCGGGGAGCGGAGGGGGCGGCCCGCTATCGCGGCGTGTCGGTCGCGCGTTGAAAAAGCGTCGAAAGCGCGATACGATCTGCAGGACATCTGTCACGCAGTTCACACGCCCCCGCCTCCGACCCCGTCGCCGCCCCGCCCCTGCGCCAAGCGGCGTGGAGGAATCTCAAAAGAAGCCAACGCGACCTCCGCCAGGAGAGGGCAAGCCAAGAAACAACCGGTGTTTCCAGGTTCCTCTTCATTTCCATGACTCATTCTCGGCACTCTTTCGCGTTTCTACGTTATTTATTTGATCTTGTCCCCACCATGTCTCTGGAGCCTCGCTAGGAACCATTGTGAGCGAAGTTAGTCTTGCAAGGCATACGGGCCTTTTCCCAAAACCTCCCCTGTCCTTCTGCTCCTCAACGAGAAGAGTAAACGAACGGGTGCGAGGCCGATTCGGGCAACCCTCCGGTCAACTGATGCCACGCGATTGGTTTCCTGTGCGAGTGGTGCAATGTCACTCCAAGAGCATCAACTGCCATCGATACTGAGCGCATGGTGACACCGTGTTGACCGAAAGACGAGAAGATCACCAGCGACTGTCGTTGATTTAGGAAGTGCACAGCTGTCTATCCAAAATTTAGCGCGTGAGCAGTGGAAAGGAGTTTCCTACGGCATCCAGCTGTAGAGCCTCAATCTTCAGGTCGTCGACAGTGGTGAATAAAAACCCAATAGTAGTTACTTTTGGGCGTCACCGTAAACATCGAATTCACAATTGTATTGGCGAAAACAGTATAAAGGTTTATTTGGACATTTAAGCGGTTATCACTATCGTCAGACTTGCAGAAGCTCGGTAATGGCATTCATCTTTAATGAAATACTACATAGTAAATTACACTTACATATTTTATTGCCTGTATTTATTGTTTATTGAATTCACGGAAAAGTAATAACTGCTAAGAAGACGAGGCCGAAGTCCCTGAGACTTCACTGTCTGGGGACGCCAGTTTGTCGCAATGTTACTCGCGCCATCTCATCGACATCCAGAATGTCATTAGTGCTGGAAAACTTGTAAATTTTATTTATATATTTTACCTTTTAATTACAAATAAACCATATCTTTATTTAGTTTCACTTGAGTAGGCAAATATCTTCCAATTTCTGTCTTCTAATAACAAGAAAATGGTCTGGCCCGTCATGCGGAAACCTGATTTGATTTTCTTTGTGATGGTTGTTCATGTGACTAATATGCGGAGTTTAGCTGAATAAATTTGTAGTTGCTCGTTCGTAAAATCAATGAAACACAAATTTCCTCGTAGGTTTGACATATTAAACATTCTTTTGTAAAGCCTTGCTCTGCCGACCAATTTTATACGCAGAGCTCGGCGAGCGATGGGCTGGGGTCGTATGGGAGTTGTTCACCTGTTCACTCTTAAGTGCCATTCGAAACAATCCCGAATTAACGATTTATTTAAACGAACTTCTTGTTTGCTTCGGCAGCTGAAATTTTATGGTGTTTGGTCAGAACGAGATAGCTCCAATATCGCATTCAAGTGGAACTTCGGTCTTTGCACTGTATTACATTTTTAAACGGATTGGAAACTAAATTTGTTGCGCTCAAATAATCAATCATGTACCAATAAAACAAATTCAAAGAACAGAACTGCCAAGGTATTTCCAATCTGTATAAAATATAACGGTGTGGAATTGGCCAGGTTCCAGCAGAACGCGATTAGGAAGTTACCCTCTTCTGAACAAACACCAATGATTTTTAGCATTAGACACATAGGTGATTAACTTTAATCCAAAAAATTGAAAACGTGTTTCCGTAGCCCATTCCCTTGCGAGAGCCGTTGGGTGGTTGTGGTCTCGGTGGGGCGAGGGGGAGCGGGGGCGGGGGCTGGTGGGCGGGCAGCGGGCAGGAGCGAATTAGAATCGCTCGCGTTGTAGTAATTTGGCCGCGGGCGCTGCCTCCGTGCTACGCCCGCTCCGCTGCCCCCGGCCAACCCTGCCGGTCCAGACGGACCCAGGCGGACCCAGGCGGACCCAGGCGGACCCAGGAAGGACTCAGGCGCGCCCAGGCGGCTTACCACTCCCCTCGGGCTCCCATTATAGACGCATGTTTTGTTGAGCCCCAGAATACCTACTACCACTCCTTTACCAACATTAGTTGAAATAAAAAAATTAAACCGACGACTGTTGTTGACACAATTTTATAACTATATATATATATATATATATATATATATATATATATATATATATATATACACATGCTCCTGAGTATTAGAAACTATTTTGTATCCAAAAGTGAATTACAGTATTAATGAATTAGTCCTGTCATCAAATGAACCAACCCCTCACTCCTCTCGTATGTAGCGAACAAAGTGAGGCATCAAGAAAATGTGCGCGGACAATACTAGCGTCCGCGTCTTACGAACTGCTTGCAAACGCTCAAGTAGAATGTTACATAACAAGCGAATGCCCGCCAGCAGCTATTTTCAATTTTGCAACAAAATACTACATTTGTTTCTCTTCTTAGCTTCTCTCTTCTTCGTCTTTAACTTCCTCCTCTTAAAAAAATTAGTAATGGAGACGCAAAACATGATTGGCATATGCAATATTGACATTGTAAGTAAGGAGAAGAAAAGAACTTCACGATTAATAATGAGTGGCGCGGAGATTTTGACATCATTATAAACGGTATTATAGGCAATTATAGGGTTTTGTGATAGGCGTTAGTTATGCAATACACCTTTTCAACCGCATTGCAGTTATCTTTAATGCTACAAAAATGAGAGAAGTATAAATTACAATTTGTATAATAAAAAATGTAATTGAAGTTACGCGATTTTGAAAATTGCAAACTCAACAAAAGGAGGAACAAATTACAAATAAAATTACAAAATTACACGAGAACAATATTTGAAGGGTAATAATTGATAATGGGAGTAAACACGAAATATTTTTGAAGTTGTCATAAATTGTTATGCTAAGATGAAATAGTATTCTCTAAAGGGAATAAATGATTAGCATTTTTTGCAGCATTAAACGTCTCGGACTTATTAAAATTGTTTTGTAACTTCACGATTACTTGAGTTTTGCCTTTTGTTGCTCTAGTGACGTACGATAGTCATCAAGTACTTTCAACAAAATACAAACAAAATTTGTCACGTTTTAAGTCGCGTTGTCTTCTGATCTGCGTTTAAGGTGCAAACGCTATCTAGATTGCGGTAATCGTCATTGAAGTATTAACTTTCAAGTAGTATTTAAAACTCTCCTTTAAAGAAACGACAGCGCAATAATCAACGTTATTCATTCCTCAACCGGGAAACTGGCAATCTTTTACAAGTTTACAACTTATATTTTTCCTCTAATCCAAAAATCACTACTTTTCAACCAAGGTTTCTTCCAATGTTTGCATTCTTATCTCGTGTTCCTCACGCATAATTTCATTCGAAATCTTCATTTCTCTTCCTTTCATCAGACCTCTTGAACTATTTTTTTGTGGAAGAGGATAACTGTTGCATCCGCTACGTGAACGGCTGTAAGTATTAATTAGTTGCAGGAGAGCATCTTCGACTTCGGTAAAACTATGTAGTTACCCCTTCCACACCTTTAGGTCATGACTGGACTAATCCCATGAGACGGCGCTGTACCCTGTTTTCTTTTTTATCAAGAGCAAAAGACAGCTAACTGGCGATTACGCTTCAAATGGATTCATTATTTTCCTGGTAGACACGTGCAGTTCGAAATGTGCCCGCAAATCTTAAACGCGAAAAAAATTACGCAAAAACATACAATTACAGTTGTTGTGAATCACGATACCTACAGAAACACGAGTGTGAAATTATGTTGATTTTCTGAGTTTTTCAGATTGAAATTGTGCTGAACGCGTGTTTTCCTCTCAGAGTTTTAGGTTCACGATTTGCAACAAGTTTATTTCGACACGTTTCATTTCATAATGTGGCTAAGTCCAAAGTCAGCACTTTTTTTAGTAAAGCGACAAAGGCCAATTTTTGTTTTCTGTTGTGAAAGTGCCTACTTATTTAAAATATTTGAAAAAGAAGAGGTATTTTGTACGTTTCCTCTTCTTCACTATATATTTCTTAAATCATGTAATTTTTGTTGCTACACTTACGGACCTTTACTAGTAGATCCGGATGCAATAGTGTTTAGAAAACAAATTATGATATTAATTTGTACCATATTATGATTCACTAAATTTTTATTGTAAAACATACCGAATACTAAAATTTCACTTTCTTAACGCGATACAGTTCGTTTCTCGATACATAATATTTATTATTAAAACATTAAAAGTACTATTTTTAAAAAGGTTTATATTTGATAACGTGATACTTATAACCCAACTTCAAGGTTAATATAATTTACAACATATTTTATATTTTAAAATATTACAATTTATTATAGTGATCGCATAATCTCCACAGTATCAATAATATTATTAATGTTAATTTATATTGTCTTGAAATGTATAAATACATTACTTTGTCACTTAAAGGTTTCTTATCCTAAATGAGTATAAATACACAATAATTCGCAATTTGAGATATACATTGACATATTCCTTCGAGTATAAATCTCATTGACAATTTCTCATCACAGAAATAGCTCATTAACTGCAATAATTGGTGCTATTAAACATCACTACACGTTATGGCATTGTATTTGTCTGCAGTTGTTAAAACAATGCTAAATCAGAATTCAGCGAAGTTCAACCGACCATGCCCTGGGGTCATTATTTCCGAAAGAGTAATGCACAAATAAATAGGCTCCAATCTCCACATTAAAAAGACGAAGTGTCCCATGCACGCCCTCCTGAGTGCGGATGTTATTGCGTTTTGTACAAAACAAACCCCATAAAATTTCAGAAGATACTATTAAAGAGAAATGGCTGATACCAACATTGAGGTGCACGGTTGAATAAAGTCGTGCACCAAAAATTAATTCCAGCGTAAATTGCTTTACCACACAATTTCCACATAAGAATTATTAATGCGATTGTAAGAATCTTGGGTAAGTTTTTTTAAAGGAATACTTTCAATACACACGTATCTTCTTCGATATCCACAGGACGATAATAGTGCGTTTTGTTGCTTACTATTACGTGGCATTGAACCCTTTTGTATCGAAAAATTTGCATCACATTTGGAAGCTATTTGAAACTTGCTATGCTATCTTGACGCTCCCTGACCCTCATACGCACTAGATTCTACAGTCGCGAAATTTTCCATACGTGATCTTTGGTAGAGACAGTTAAAGATACCTTTAACAACTGAACTCCTCAACTAACGAAATATTTCTGTCGTTGCAATTTTTCATTCGAATTTTTCGAATCCTACAATTACATTTATCAACACTTAAAAGATAATATATAATAATAATAATAAATATTATCTTCTCCTACTATACTGTAACCTTTCAGGTGTCTCATGTTTCAATTATGTTAGAAAATATAACAAACAAGTTTAATCGAAACATCGAAGAAGAAGAAACGAAGAAGAAGAAGAAGTTCTGTTTTGTTAACGTATACGAAATTCGATGATTGCTGTACTTCTTGCGAATGCGAATGCTGCAGTGTTGCCTCCAAAATAGCTTTCGAAGGTATTCGAAAACTTCTTCACCCCCAGACTGCAGTTTTCCTGTAGAGCCTAATGCGCTTCTTCCGAGTATCTCCCCTGACCGAACAATACCCCTGTGACCGTCTGTCAGCAAGAGTGGCAAATGAAGCCACCCTGAGCCCTGCCTCCTGTGAGTAAGAGGCAGCGCACGAGCGCCCGTCGGCACCTGCCTTGTTCCCGCCGGGGGGGGCGGATGCTGTGGGGCAAGAGGCGGAGGCGGAGGTGGCGCCGCGGGAGGCGGCGCGCCGCGGCGGTTGGGGGGCGGCGGGCCGTGACCCGCGCGCCGGAAGATGGCGCTTTGTTCGCGCGCTGGACGACATCGCGGCGACAAAACCCGCGCTCGGACGGAACGCCTTCGCGCCCGCCCCCTCCACGACCTCTGGTGACTCCATCCAACCCCGCCCCCCCCCCACCAGGCTCCCGATTCCGCGCAGTCACCCTTGCCCTTTCCACTCCGGCAAAAGAGCCTTTGACACAGTCCGCTCCTCCGCAGCTCAAGCTCCAACCCCGTGGATCCTCCGTAGCCACACCCCCACCATTGTAGCACTACTGAAATCCCTACCTCCGCCGCTTTCTTCCCCACTTCGTCTCTTCCTACCTCACCGTCTCCTCCTACCATTCCGTGTCCCCCTTCCACTCCGTCTCCTCCTTTCCTCCGCCTCCTTCTACACTCCCCCCTCCTCCATTCGTTCCCTTCCATCCGCTCCTCCTTCCACTCCGCCTCCTCCATTCCGTTCCCCTTCCATCCGTCCTCCTTCCATTCCGTCTCCTCCTTCCATTCCGTCTCCTCCCTCCACTTCCGTCTCCTCCTTCCCCTTCCGCCTCCCTTCCCGCCCCTGCCTTCGCATCCGGATCCTTCGCTGGTGTCTCCATCGACTCCTGTCGACACCGCCCCCGCCGCAGGCCGCGCCTTTTGTGCTCTTTTGGGCGCTGCCCCGGTGGCACACCTTGACTCGCCGCCTTTGTGCGCTTCGGGTGGCTTCATTCGCCACACTTGTTGACAGAGGGTCACAGGGGTATTGTTGGGTCAGAGGAGATTCTCCGAAGCGCTGCATTCATCAGCAGGCAATACTACTGCCTGGGAGGTGCAAACCAATATGGCGCGTTTGTTGTTGAACTCAATGGAAACACCGGGAGCGGAGGCTCAATGCATCAACTGATGTCACTGCAGTGCCTCTGACCGGGAGGTCGAAGGTTCGAGTCCTAGCGACGGCAGGATTTATGAAACTAGCATTTCAGCTAGGTCGAATTCAGTCACTGTCTGGAGGAGAATTCTAGCGGCCGGCTGATCGAGAGTTTTCCGTGGTTTCTCCGATCAACACCAGGCGAAAGCCGGAGCAGTGCCCTAACAAACGGGCCACGGACCGCGCGCGATATTTCCTTCCCCTTCCTTGTCCTATCCACACCCCTTACACACATACACGCGCACTACCACACACGCCGGGAGACCGGTCGGGGTCCACCGGCCCCAGATGGGGCGGTGCCCCGCTGGTGGGAGAGATAACTGGTTGGGGAAACACCCCGCTAGTCGACGGTAGGTCGGCGCCGGGCAATCCAGTGGGGGAAGATCACCCCCGCCTCCAGATGAAAAACATGTACTACACTTATGGAAATAATGACCTGATTAGTTCACGTGCCCGGAATCACTATCAATCAATCTCAATGGAAACGATTCGGATTTTTATGAAAGGTGAAAGTGAAACAGGAACGGGTAAAAATGTGTGGTAGATGTAGAATATAACGAAGAAGTTGGAAGAAAATAAATCAACGCAGAGACAGTGAAGGATGTTTGTAAAAAATGTAATTCTATACTTAGAAGAAAGAAATCTCTTTTTTTTTTTTTGTTATACGCGGCAAAACATACAATAATTGAACCAACAACTTTGCAATAAACCTTTCTGACGGGAAAAAGGCCGACTAGGAAGAGTTACCTGCATAATATTATGAGTCAAAAGGGATTCGATATGAAGAAATGAAGACAGCAGCAATCTAAAGAAGCTAATGGCTACGACAAGTCTTGACTATATGATTGATTGAGTGGTTTTATCTTGACGAAATATGGTTTACTTTTAACTCTCAATATATATAATCTAAATTCTGGGTTTCGAGAAAGCTGAAGAGTTTCTAGTTGAAATAAACAAAAAAACTTGTGCAATCTCGTTTATCGTCTGGCAGCGTTTATGGCGGTCATTTCCATTTCCTTCTAGAAAGTCCCAACCCAACGCTATGATGCAGACCAAGACGTACGACAGCTCATTATAATTCACCGTGTTCCTGATCGTCTTTTAACGCAACGTACAAAATGAAACGAAGGTTGAAGATATCTTGGAAAACGCGAGGTTCATTGATTTTCTTTGATCCATTTCTCCTCATTTTGGTTTCGATCTTCGATCGACATTAGCCATTCACTTTCATACAATTCATAACAGTGGTCAACCACACAGCGGTTATCTGGTAGGTGATTCGTCATTTACTAGGTCATTGTAGATTGACTGGTAAAACGCACGTCTTTAAAGAAAGTGTTTTGAAGTATACGGTCGTGTAATAAATTCGAAATGTCAGTTACATCCGCAAAAGTATCATTTTCACATTCGTGTAAGAAATAGAATCGTCAGGGGCCAACGACGTTTTGGATGCAGAAAATTACAAAGTAGATCAACGTGAGAAATGAATACATGGGTCTCTAGAAACGTTCTCGGGCCATAGAAAATAGAGAGTTTATTTTCTAACAAATCTTATGAGAAGAAGGAAATCTTATGAGAGGAGAGTTGTACGTTCGCTAACTCTCACAATTGATATTGAAATGTTCTGATATTACTCTCCCGATCTACAAGATAAATCTTCTAGTAATATCTCCTAGACAATACGGAACCTTTTGAAAATTGTGTATTTCCCATTAATCATAATAATACGACGCTTCTTTCTTCTACATTTATTTAAAAAATTAGATTCACACGTTTTCCCCTTAAATCCCCCCTTTTCCAAAGATTGACCACCGTGGTAGTTTATTTGGGAAGCAAGTGGAAAATTAATCTAAGACATAAAAACAACCGCAAAAATATTGACCTTATGGTCATAGCACCTTTAACCACTTATGATAATGCACCAATAACGTAGTACCCTCAAACTAACGAATCAATCGAATTTTTCATGTTGACTTCGATTCGCGGGCAACGTGCATTTGAACATTGTTCCAAACTTCTAAACTTCCTAAGCAGGTAAACATGGAAACTTTATCAAAAAAAATTCGTAGACTCAAATCCAACGACTCGCTATTATTATCCGAGGTAATGAGGCCCAAGACTTTGAAAACCCTCCGATAATCTGAAATTAATTTAGTATTCACAATAATAATATAAAATAATAATATATTATATTACAATTATAATAAATAATATATATTATTAATAAATATTATATTACAATTATATTACAATATAAATGAACAAACACCTTTTCTGTCGTTTCTGAGATACAACTAAAATTGAGACATTGTTTAAAACATCCATGTTTTAATTATAGACTAATAAACATGCTATTTTCCTATCCATTTTTAATTACAGTACGTGAGGATATATGTTTTATTGTTTGGTTACCTGCATGTTAATAGTATATAGAAATTATTATAGACTGTAAATAATAAAATTAACAACAAAGAACATAGTGTTTTGCTATCGATTTCGTGTTTCACTATCGATTCAGGCAATGACACGCCTGACGATAACATACATTCATAGCATGAGTAGCTCCCAAACGTCCTCAGATTGTACAGGCAAAATGTGCAGCGTGATAAAGAGGATGACAACGATATAGCTGTGGATTGCTGCTACTCTACACTGTGCTTAAACCCCTTTATTTAAAAAATTTAAAAAAACATGGATGTTTTTGTAACAAAATATCGATGTGAAGAAAACATCGAAAGCAAAATATCTATGCTAATGTGTCGACGTTTCTGGTGGAAAACATGGATGTTTTAAAAACATCGATTTTTTTGCCACCCCTACCTGTAGTGTTATAATTTGACTTTCGTGTTTGGCACCTCCTAAGAACGTGCGCGTGCCGGTGCTGTGAATGCGAGAACAACGGCGCAAGCGAAGCCATGCGCAACGCCTCGCCGAGCCCTGTCGCAGGTGAGAGAGCAGGAATGCGTTCGAATGTTGCACCTCCGCCGGAAATTGTCAGCGTTACGCAGCTGTTTTCCCTCAATGCAGCTGCGAGCCACAAAAGCTAATGGATCCGGACGCATCACTAGCGACGGAACGAATGCCAACGAACAGAGAGGAGGGGGCAAACTCTAGCAACGACATTCTGTTTCGACATCTACGAATACAGTTCCTGCATGACTGGCATGTTTAATGTATAGAAGAGCTCATGCGAAAGTGAAAATGTCCGTGTTCATTGAAACCGTATTAAAACAAAACAAAAAAAATTGTCTAGAGTACTTGTGCCAGATGGGGTACATGACATGTGGATTCTACGGTTAGGTTTTTTAACCCATCATTGTGAATATTATTCAGTTAATGGCATAAAGATGCTGTCTGCAGATATTCATTTTAATTTCATCATGAAGTGGACGTCAAACCTTACTATTCTGTTCATGTAGCGTGCTTAATTCCTTCAAAACATCTTTACATTCAAATCCTTAAATAATTATTCAGCGCATCCTCAGTTCTTAACAAAAACGTGAACATTAAATACAGTTTTCTTGAGTTTACGATGTTATTTCTCGTCCGTAAAATAAACGTTTTGCATCCAGGTTGATAAAATAGTTTTAGCACTCCTGTGTAAGTACTTCAGTTCACTATTTAGTAATAAAAGGGTAATTTTACGGTACACGTACGGTAAAATAGCATATTGTAGCACTCACTGTTATCGGCCTAAGGGTCGTCTGACAAGACTTAGTACCAACTTCAGTACTTCTTTAAATATCATTTCCAAATTATATCTTTCTATGAATTTGGTTATACAATATTACTGAGAAATACACATGATGTTGCATTTTCTTTTATATCCCTCCATTTCCATAACACTCAATCAATTTTGAATACTGCCAGAACGACATAAAACGTGACTAGATATCAATTGGCACATAGTCATCTGGAATTGTTCACCAATCGGCAGTAATACTTAACTTTGATGATTGAAGAAATAGAATACAATTTTTAAAATCATTAATATTTAATATATACAAAAACATAGAGGAGGCGAATGTACAAAAATTTCCTTACATTTTCTTCTGAGTGTTTTTCGGAGTCGTTCTTTTACCACTTTAAATTAGCACACCACTCTTCCGAAAAAGTTACATTCCGATCCCGACACATAAATAACTATACGCAAATTTCCCATGACAAAACACTAACCCTCGTAAATCGAATCGTCCTAATGCGTAGAGAAATTGCAGGGAGAACGCTTAAGCACGCTTAAGAGTACGCACGAACGTGGCTCAGTTTTTTTCCTCCAGCCTCAATGACCTCGGGAGCAAGTTCGCGTCCCGTGTAGCATGTCTCGTGTTCAACGCACAAATGGCAGCGCGGAGAAGGCGCGTCCGCAAGACTGCGCTGCAGGCGGAAGCAGACTCGTCGCGTAGTTTATTAGTACGCATTCGATCTCACTACCCGGCACAGCACTGGAGATGCGACATCGATATTGATGTTTTCAAAACATCGATATATTTGTAAAATCACCGACGTATTTAACTTAGACTTTTTGAGACCGATGTTTTTGTAACATCGATGATTTGTGTTCAAGTTTTTTACGTGGTCGATATTTGTTAAATGAAAAGTCCATCATAAAAAAATCTATAATAATTTTGAGATTGCCATAAAATGAATGTTCTTCAGACCAATGTGATCAAGGATGAAAAATAAATAAAATCGACTTTTTGTCAATAAAAAGCCTCTTTAATAAATTATCGAATCAGGTAATCGAAGTTGTTTTTAATTGTCCTGATGATTTTTTGACTGTTTTATCAGTTAATCAATTAACGATTAATAAGCAATACCACTTTCAAATTCAATCCCCCACCCCCGGCGTGAACTTTAGTAGTTACTAATCCAGTTTTAAACACATCGATGATTTTGGGTCGATATTTTATTAACATCGATTTTTTAATTTTGAGCACTGATGTTTAGAAACAACCACCTTTCCTTGGTGGTCACATCCCTATCAGCACGGCGCGATCAAGAACCTTTGTTAAGATAAGGGTTTCTGAAGAACAGGACTCTGAGCGTAAGAATCAGGAAAAAGTGAGAGAGAAAATCACTTATCGCACTTTCTCGAGTGCTCTTGAGTATTTCGTTCGTCTTTTGTGAACTAGCGGTAAAAGTGCCAACCTACTCGAATGAAGCGAAGTCGGCAGTAACAAAATACGCAGAAAATCAAATAGTTTCTGGGGTTTATAACGTTCACTCTACTAGCACTATCTCCAGACTTTGCAATCTCACGTCATAGTCAATTGATCAATTTACGATCACGTCACGATCAATTCAATTTTTTTTTTATCTAATTTACGGTTTACTTTACAAACACTGGACCAATATTCTTCCTTAAACCTTACGAAAAAATGAAACATTTATTTTTGTGAATAAAAGTCATTTCACTTATTTTCTCACTAAACAATCACACCAAATGTATTTGAAATTAGATCCAGGTGAAAAACGTGAAGCCCAATGAGACAGAAAATAATAAAAACGTCACAACTGAATTCTTTTTCAACTTCGTCACTACTTTTATTTTTTTAATGGAACTTTGAAGTTTCATGAGAAAAATATTGTGCTACTGTCCTTTACTGACCTTTTTTATTCAATGTTTAATGAAAAATATCCATGAACGTTTCAACAAATTATTTTCACGATGGTTCCAATTTATATGGCAGGTATTAACGTACATCCTACTGTGAACTAGAGGTCACAGTAACATAGTTCACAACTGCGTTACATCCCACATGTAACACAACTATTTTCAGTGTACCACAAAGAGAATATTTGTTTTCATAACATTGCCATTAGTTGGGTTATTTTGTTTGTGTTTCCAATTTTAAATGTAACGAAGAATAGTGGTCAGTAATATTTATATCAAATGTCAGAATGTTTGGAATCAACCAAGGTGGCGGAAAGACACATGCGTTTGTCTAGCCGTTACATTGGTAAACGATTCGTGAAAAATGACGCGCGTAATATGACATAAGACGTTAGCAAGTGCGATAAGTAAACTTCAGGCAATTTAGCTCATTTTACATCTTGGCTTGCTCCTATGACGTACGTAGAACTAGATAACTAATCGAAAATAACACAGAAATGTTGCAGAATATTGAAAATGGTAAGCAAAAATATATTAAACTATAAGCATTCACCTTTTTCTGGGAAAACCGTACACAAAACACTATAGACATCGCAGCTGGCGGCTGCACACCGGTTCACCGACGCTTGTTAGACATTTTCTCGTCTTATGGGAATACACCATTCGAGAATGGGAGTTGCCCAATTGATTGGTGCTGAGAATGGCTTTGAGGATGGGATGAGGTAGGGAGGATCGCGAATGGTATTGACTTGCTTAAAGCTTTCGCCTGGGCTTCATTGAAGGAAACGAAGAAAATGACAAATTCTCATCCATCGGCGGTTTCAATCAACTTTTAAGCTAGGGTCGAAAATTCGCGCACAACCGGGAGACGATCAACGAAGTTTCGATAGTAGATTCACAACCACAGGCGCTACGCCTGCTAATATAGTAAACTTATTGAGAAACAAAATCAATTTCCGGTTTAAAAATAACAATTGCTAAGGGTTAGTTAACAATTTAAGTGACAAGTTGTCTTTATTCATGATTATCTTGAAGTTTTTAATTTCGTTTTCGAAATACATTTTAATATAAGTAAAATAACCCAATTGTAACTTCAAAAATTCAAGGTTGAACCATTTACGTTATTATTTGTAACAGGTAACTATGAGCAAGCTGGAATTATCAATGAAGGTTATTCTCACAATTCAAATCTAAAAGAAATCATAAATCATGTCCGTCGTGGACCCTATCCAAATGCAATCCTCATGAAGTTTCCAAGACCAATTTAGTTCTGAAAAGAGAGCTCAACTTTCAAGACATACACACTTAAATTAATCCATAGATCCTATTAGCGTATTGAGAACTCTTACCACAATGACAATGAATTACAGTATTAAGAATGTTCTTTTGAAGCAAAAAGACACGTAAATGTTCTGAACACTTTTTCTGAATACCGAATAAAACCCACTGAGAAAACGCCTTGTAAATTGGATGAATAAAACATCTTACAAAAATACCCTACAATTTCCAAATATATTTGAGCAAATGTAAAATCTCCAAAGAATATAATATTGAAAAATAGTTTACTTCACAATATCCTTCTGACAACAGTAGCTTTGTTTCAATAATTTATTAAGAATTTGTTTGATAGTCCGAATTGAGCAATATTCGTACATTTGTTAAAAAAGCATAACCTTGTAAATAAAAAAGTCTCTGTAGATGAACAGTTCATAAATTTCAGTTGATAAAAAAACTTGTCTTATAACTAATATTACAATGTATAAAGCAGTTGACAAAACATACAAACTAGTGTTCCTCCTCTAGATATTACTCCTGTCTCCTTTCAATTGCCAGCGAATAAATACTTACCTGAGAAAAGAGAAAACAAAAGCGATAGAGAATTCCACAGACCGTTTAACAGGTTAAATCAGAACTAATCTTAAAGAGAAGACGCAAATGGTTCCACGTTGCAATGAATTCGGTGGAAAGCATTTATAGGCTCCCTCACACTCCGCAAGTATGTCAAACTGAAATGAGAAACCTTTTCGAACGTTCTTCGGCGAACTTTCATCCTCTGTATTGCAAACTTTGCATGCCGCTCGCCGTCTCGCAAAAGAAAGAGAAAGACCCCCAGCGCGGAGAGCCGCAACGCGAGCAGAAATATTTCTCAGCATTTTATGCAAAAAGCGTCTTTCTTCCAGCCGCCACCTGAGCGAGAGCAGCCCTTGAGTGCGGCGGCCGACTAGACGGACAGTATTTTCTGCTCGCAACAGCGGCGGGCGGCCGCGCCGCCGGCCTTTAATTGAATTTCGCTCCCCGCGCCGCCTCCACCGTCTTCCTTTTGTGCATTCTGCAGTCCCACCATTCAATCTCGAACCCTGGCCCGGGCACAGTGCGAAATTTCGGAGATATAGAAGGGCTAAATTTGGTTTATAGTGAGGACCGATACCCCAATGCATCAGTGGCGAATCCTAAAAGTTATTTCAAGTATAACGTACTTTATGGAAAGCTACCTCTACCGTTGTTGTTTTTATATTTTGAAATTTTCTGAAATCCCAATACTACGAAATTCTTCCTTAATAATTTTTCTATAAGACAACTACACAAAACATGAACTTTTGGATCATTAACACACACCATTTTCACAAAAAATTGAGAGAAGCGTAACTTACGAACGACCAGAGAAGGGTCAGGGGTATTTGATCAACTTACAGCATTATACATAATAAAAAAATAGTTCCTAGTAAAGAACTTATTCGGGGGGATTCGGTGGTATAATAACGGTTTGCGGGTACAAACCCGACCGAAGCCGTGGATTTTTACGGGCGAAAAATTCCTTCGTACGATCTCCTTCGGACGGGAAGTGAAGCCGGCTGTCCCATGTACTAGATTTACTGCACGTAAAAGCTTAAAAGAAGCCTCTGAGCTAAATTCAAATCGCCTGTTTCGTCGCCCAATATAATACCTCATTTCTCCGCTTGATGGTGAAAGGCGCGTAGAGAAATTTGCGTGATCAGACGGAAGAGCGGGTCCGATGGCCTGAGTCTCGCCACGTAAAATAAGGCATTACCTAACATATTTATTACCTTATAACTTATTTATTATACTTATTAGGCGCTTGTAATTCACAGGTTGTAGTCGCGGACTCTCTGGACACGCGGGGAATGAGGTGACAGTGGCGACGCGGACGACGCAGGCGAATGGGAGATAGGCGACGCGGGCAAATTGTGTGATGGGGGTGTCGCGGGCGAATGGGGAGGGGAGTGGGGAAATGTCGGCGAATAGAGCGTGAGGGACGACGCGAGCAACCCGGGCGAACGCCCACGGGCGACGCAAACGTCGGGGACGACCGTGAAGTGGCGGGCAAATGGGGTGTCGGGGGTGTCGCAAGCGAACGGCGCTATGTGGGTGCACGGGGCGACGCGAGGGACGACGGGGCGGACTGGGGCGAGTGGGAGCGCTGGGGGCTTGGGGGGGGGGGGGCGACAAAGGCACCGCGTGACACGCGGCGTCGCACTGCGCTCGCTGTAAAAGGGGACGGCGACGCGGAGGCGGCACCTGGCGGAGGGGCGGCGCTGTCGCCCGCCTTATTTGCGCCCGCCCCGCCCCCTCGTTGGCTTCACGAGCAGAGCGTCGCTCCGACCTGCGTCTTCCTCCACAAGGCGCTTTAGCCAAAATACCCTCCAGGGTTGCCACCCTTTTCCTCGGATAAGTTGCTCTTTTCGAGGTGTTTCATTGAATTATTTTAACATTTTCTGATGAAATTGTGAGGTCTTTCACAATATTTAAATAAAATGTTGTACAAAAGTAATATTTGCGTGTTTTTTTATTATAGCGTCTGCTACGGTCTCACGTGAAAAAAATAGCATTTAACAAATGAAAATTGTGAGAAAAAATCTCTTGATCGATATTATTTTAGGAATAAACCTAGATTTAATTGTCTCAAACGTTTCTCGTCTTCTAAAGTGTATTTAAAAAAATCGATTCCCCCTCACTCTTGCAGATTAACGAAATTACTTGGCTATTTTTAGTTTTCCAGAAAGTGGGCCTGGAAATTCGGAAAATAGACCTTTCTTTCTCGAAACAAACACAATATTCTTGCTGCATAATTTTGGGATAACTTTAGGTTTAAAAAACTTATATTATTTACGTATGTTAACAAACACTTCTTATAAAGTAATTTTAAATAAAGGTTCGATTGATATTTCCTTAGCTACAACTGCTGCCCATATTACTGCACTGTATGAATGTCGGTTCCCAGTATCTATGATTTCACTCACAGACTTCAAAAAAATTTATTACCAGCGTTCACTCCCTTCAGTCGTATTTTATCTTCCGCGATATATTCTTTGCCTTGAGTTGTAAAATCTTTTTTTATGATCCATCCTGTGTCATTTGTACAACCACGGATGAGTTTTAAGGCAAGATAGCACCACAACTTGCAGCAGTAAAAACCCACCAACGGGATCTACGTAGCACATTTAAATTTAAGAGTACGTGCGTTCTAATTGCAGACACACATTTAGAAACTTACATTTTTGATTTTCGCATATACCGGAACTAAAAAAATGTATGTTTGGCTGACTCGTCACAGATCATAAACTTCAAACAACTTCAGAAAATGTGCCACAAAATTGTTATCTAAACGCAAAAAAGAGCCCAATAACACAACTGATCTTAATTTTTTTCAGTAATCACGAATCAGAATAGTATCATTAAGATTACTTTCAATAAAACTTGTTCAGTTTCTATTTTTTATCTTCTACTTTTGTATAGGAAAGTGCAGTCCTTAGCTGCGAAGACATCTTACGTGTTGGTAGACGTAGTAAACAAATTCTTGCAGATGTTTATGCATGTCATTTTCGGATAATAGTTACCGCTACTCAATTGTAAAAATGATTTCATTGCATGAAAATACATTAAATGATCCTTCTTCCTAATCAAAATCCTACATTTTCTATATCGGTTTTCATATTCTACAAGTAAGCGAACAAAATTATCCATGCACTAAAATTTCATAGACTCCTGTTATAGAATCTAATTATATTTTAAAGAAATTAAACAAATTTGATTGACTGGAAGAGAAGTAATGGCAAAGAGAAATGCAAAGGATTTCATGGTCGACAATTAATTTTTGTTTTGTATGAAATACCTTATTAAATTGAGTAGTATGTAACATCCCACGTTCACTTTGTTTTTAGTTGCCAAGCAACCTATTGTAACATTCCAGATTGGCACGTTCGTTCAGAAAATTTCAAACTTATCACAGTATTTAAACGATTTTACATATTACAGCTATCTAAACCGTCATTTATCTCGTTGTCCTACACATAAACAATTTTTAATTTTTAGATAAAAATTATATATCCTTGACAGCAAACCAGCAAACAATGAAATAGCGACAGAGACCTCAGCAAAAGCTATAATGATACATGAATATGAGAAGAAATGTAGTATTGGGTGAAGTAATATTGAAGTAATATTGGCACTCGAAAGTAAAAATATTTTATTTGCTCGAGGAAAATAGTCCTCTCGGCTCCTATCATCGCCTTTGGGGCCCAACCATTCCACTCGGGAATAAAATCTAATTTTACTCTCTCATACTATAAATCACAATTTTTTTAAATTTAGCTATTTCTGTGTTCTTTTTCTACTTCCTCAAAAATATCTTGAGTCTTTCTATGAAGTTTTGGTACGTTGTTTAGCCCATGATTTATTTATGAAAACGTTCTGTATGGCTTCTCAAATAGCTTATTAGAGTTCTGTATGTGGATCTACGCCACACTACTCTCAGTTATATTATTTGTTTACAAATCTTTTAATTTCTTAGTAACTAGAGCGCAATATTGAATATTCTGGTGTTGTCATTGTTTACGGAAAACTTAATAATATTATGTAACCTCTTCCACATATTATCTACATTTTTTATAGTATCATCTTCTTCCAGATTCCTTTGCATTTTTCAGTTGATACCCATTATCCCTACCTATTTTTGGAGAAAACAATCATTTAAATGAGTGGTAAAAAGAGACACTTAGGAAATGTTGACACCGATAGGTTGATTGACTGATTGATTTTTTTCGTGTTTCCGGGCGCGTCAACAGCTTTGGTCATTAGTCACGTTAGTATAATGCATGTTTTTTTCTCGGGAGATGGCGGTGATGTTTCCCCGCTGGTTGGCGAGATCCGGCGCCGACCTACCGTCGGGTACCGTCGGGAAGGACAGATAGTGCGCGGTCCTTAGCCCGTTTGTTAGGGTACTGCTCCGGCATTCGCCTGGTGTTGATCAGAGAAACCACGGAAAACTACCGATCAGAACAGCCGACTGCTAGAATTCTCCTCCAGACAGCGACTGAAATCGACCTAGCTGAAAAGCTAGAGTCGAAAATCCTGCCGCCCAGGACTCGAACCTAGGACCTCCCGGTCAGAGGTGCTGCAGTAACATCAGTCGATGCACTGAGCTACCGCTCACGGTGAGATCGATAGGCCTAGTACCGCAATCCTACAAGTAAAATAAAATCGTTTTTACGACATGTGTCATACTATTTTTTTAACGTCTTACTTACTTGCCTTCTATTTCTATTCCAGTATAATCACTTCATTGAGTTCCTTGTTATACTAAGATCAGTTCTAGTTAATCAGACGAAAGCATTTTGTTTTCTTTGTTGCATTCACAATTTTATCTGAGCATCGTGTCACTTAGAGCACTAGTGCTGAAACTGGAACTTTAAGCACGATTTTAGCATGCTCTATAAGAAACCTCATTTACTAAGGGCTGTCTAAGAATGTATGTAATGAACTTTGTTATACTAATTTGTGCCAATATAATTTATTTTTAATATAATTTTCCCTTCTTCTTTATTGTAAGTCTAATTCTACAGTACTTGTACTTTTCTAAACCTTATGCCAATTAATTTGATTTCATATATTTATAAGTTTGTTTGTCTCTGAGGTCTTCATTTTTTTATTATCTGAACTTAAACCAATCATTCGAATTTCCCCACATCCCAATCGCGCCAGTTGGTTTGGTTAGAGGTCATTAGGTCTAATGACAGGTCTAATTTTGAAAGTAATGTCAGAAGGTCTATAAAAACTTGTCTAATGAAAATTTGGTAATTTTTAAAAATGTCTAATAATATTCAGTATAATTTTCAAAAATAACTAATAAACTTCGATCTGTTGGACACAAATGTCTAATATATTATGCCGTAAGAGAAATATTTAAGAAAATGTGGTTCACATACCATTACGACAGTATGTTATTGTCTGAAATGATATTACAATAGAAGTACATAATGTAGTACAATGTACGTAGTGTTTTCTTTTCGGAAATGGCAGTCGTAGTCGTTTGGAATTAAAATTATTTCACCATTACTCAATGCAATGTTGTAGGTAGATATCGTCACTGAAATTTACTATTAAATGCCATGTATAGCTACGGAAACAGTTCTCTTGAAAATTTAATTGACATTGTTAAAATATAGATATTTTTTGTTTTCAGCTGTTTAAAAATGAAGAAATAGAAACGTTGCTATTACACTTTTGAATATTTCTTAGACCTTCGGTATTTATGTCTATTAGACCTCATTAATTGAACATTTTAACAGTAGACTTCTTTTAGTATTAAACCCTACGTCGCGTAGACCTTATGTCGCATTAGACCCGGTTTTGTCATGTTCATCATACTTCACGAGTATTAGACCTTTTGTCCGTGGACCTAACGACCTGAAACCGTTGGTTCGGCTAACTGTATCTGTGCAGAGCCGCGTGGTAAGAACGGGGTGTGTGTGCGGTGTGCGCAGGCAAGAACAGCGAGGGGTCGGACTGCGAGTCGGAGCCCGGCATCCCGCTCAAGCGCAAGCAGCGGCGTTCGCGGACCACCTTCACGGCGCAGCAGCTGGACGAGCTGGAGAAGGCGTTCGAGCGCACGCAGTACCCAGACATCTACACGCGCGAGGAGCTGGCGCAGCGCACCAAGCTCACGGAGGCGCGCATCCAGGTGAGTCTCACCCTTCACCTCCGTTACTTCCCCATGCTGTCGGTTTAGCCTTCGCTCCCTGGCGGTCGCCTCTCGCTTGCTACCATTCGAGAGGACACACAGATCACCTGTGATGAGGTCCGCTGTGAACCTTACGCTAGCCCGTATCCAGGTGAGTCTCACCCTTCACCTCCGTTACTTCCCCATGCTGTCGGTTTAGCCTTCGCTCCCTGGCGGTCGCCTCTCGCTTGCTACCATTCGGGAGGACACACAGATCACCTGTGATGAGGTCCGCAGTGAACCTTACGCTAGCCCGTATCCGGGTGAGTCTCACCCTTCACCTCCGTTACTTCCCCATGCTGTCGGTTTAGCATTCGCTCCCTGGCCGTCGCCTCTCGCTTGCTACCATTCGGGAGGACACACAGATCACCTGTGATGAGGTCCGCTGTGAACCTTACGCTAGCCCGTATCCCGGGTGAGTCTCACCCTTCACCTCCGTTACTTCCCCATGCTGTCGGTTTAGCCTTCGCTCCCTGGCGTCGCCTCTCGCTTGCTACCATTCGGGAGGACACACAGATCACCGGTGATGAAGTCCGCAGTGAACCTTACGCTAGCCTGTATCCGGGTGAGTCTCACCCTTCACCTCCATTACTTCCCCATGCTGTCGGTTTAGCCTTCGCTCCCTGGCCGTCGCCTCTCGCTTGCTACCATTCGGGAGGACACACAGATCACCTGTGGTGAGGTCCACAGTGAACCTTAAGGCGGATCCACACATTCGTTATTCGACGAACACCGAATAATCGCTCGGCGAATCCCGAGTAGTGTGGATGAGTTGCTTGCTATTTGCCGAGTAACGAACATTCGGGGTTCGCCCTACCCACTGCGTGTCGGTCTTTTGGACACATCAAAGGGAGCGAACATTCGCCGAACACGTCAGCTACTCGGGATTGAGCGAGCTCTAGCTCGCTGCTCGGCGAATGCCGAATGTGTGGAGGCGTCCTTACGCTAGCGCGCATCCGGGTGAGCCTCACCCCTCATCACTCTCTTCACACACTGTATAGACTTCACTCACATACAGAAACACACACACATACTGTTTAGACTTTCTTCGCTCCCTCGCCGCCACTCCTCGCTGGAGGACCCGCAGATCACCTGCGAGGAGCTCCGCAGTAAACCTTTCTCATACTCATCCTGGTGAGTCTCACCCTTCATACGTAACCTCTATCCCTTCCCAAAAAGTCAGCTCAGCCTCCCCCCCCCCGCCCAAAATCTCGCTTGCTCCTATTAGGGAAGAGACAGACTACCTGCGGGAGGTCTGCTCGAACCTTACTCAACCTGCCCCGCATCCGTATGAGCCTCACCCCTCATCCCTCATCTCCTCCACATCACACACAGTATGTTTAGACTTTATTTGCTCCCTTACCGTCGCCCCTCGCTTGCTCCTATTCTGGAAGACCCGCAGATCACCTAGGAGGAACTTTCCTCATGCTCATCCTGGTGAGCCTCAGCCTTCATACGTCATCTCTACCCCTTCCCATACAGTCAATTCAGCCTTCGCTCCCTCGCCGCTGTCCCCTTGGCCCCATCCGTTGCTCACCCTAGCCCACATCCAAATAAGCTTCACCCCCTCATCATATCATCATCATCACTTCTCTCTCATCTACAAATCCGCGGCCGGGTCAGCCATCGCCCCCTAACCACCGCCCAGAGCTTGTTCCGATTCTGGAAGTTCCACGCATCTACACCTGCCAGAAGTTCGCGCAAGGAATGATGCTCACCCCTACCACTTGCCACTTCATCAACGCTTCAAATTTGCGAAGCAGTACGTCGAAATAAAACAAATAATACAGTAGAAAAATCTCCAAAAGTAATGTTTATAAAAAGGGGTCCAAGAATAAAATGTTCCTACAAATGACTACGAAGATAAAACCAAATGATTCAAACTCTAAAAGGTTTAATATTAATTATGAAATAATAGAAATTTAGCATAACAAAATACTTTTGCTACTTGGAAACTACATGTCTGACTTCAAACTTGTGTAGTAAAATATGACTCCAATAATCACATCTCAAAGAAAAAAAATAAAGAATAACAGATGGTTACGTTATCATTCCCGAGGGAAAATGGGAGGAAATCTTATTGGAATTATGTTGAACGACAAACGTGTAATTCTTGGCGATTTAATTAATGTTTTGTAAATATAAAACTTAAGTAATTAAAGAATTCAATGAAATGTTCCCTAGCACATTATCTATGCATTTATTGACAATAAAATACTTTTCAACTTTATTCTCTCAGTATTAAATTCAAACAAAATAAAAAATATTCTCAGTAACATTTTGTGCCAATTTCTCAAACCATTCTTCGTATTTACGAAACGTATTTTGCAAGAATGGCAAAACACAGCTCTTCTCGAAATAGAGAATTCCTTTATCTTGATCGAAAGAGCTTTTATTTCTAGAAAACTAGCACGGAAGCGTAAATCATTTTACCCTCCTACACAGACAATGCATTTGTCTCGCGTCCGACGTCTGGGGCTGCGGTAAGAGCAACACCGCATTCCGTCATTAATCGCATTACGAAACAGCACAGACTTCTTGGGGCGTTTCGCAAGACCGTCTTGTCAAAAAAACGAAGCTCCACCGAATACCATTATTCATTATTTTGCTGAAATAGGTGATGACTCTGACTTCAGAAAACGTTCTAGCCATTGTCGCTTTCAATGGTTAGAATATTGGTCCGTTGTCCGTATTTTTACATAAATTGATGAAACCACAAAGGATATCAAAGAAATTCTAAATCAGTTCTAACTGTTCGTAATGAGAATAAAAAAATATTGATATAAAAATGATTCATTTAAATTTTAAGAAACAACAGCAAAACATTTTTAAAATTAAATTTTAAACATCTTTTTTCTTTTGAACTAATAATTTACTAACAAACCTGATAAAGATTTAAATGGCATCATGACGTGTTTCTCAAATGATTATTGGACTTCAATTACCCACGATTATTTGCTTATTTCTATCGATAACAGAATCACTGACGATTCAGCTTTGTAAAGAGAATTCTATTACGATCATGCACTCAGTATTATATTTACATTACGCACATATTTCTAGGGAACTCAGAAAATTATAAATGACTACTTCAAAAGTCTTACTTCTATTGTTACTGTTTTTGTGGGGCAAGGGGATGGGATATGGTGGTCTATGTCACTTTTGTCCCCTCCTGAAACCATTTCAATAATTATCATTTTGCTTTTTCACTCCCATTGATGCCTCTCAACCATGTCCGTAAATCATTCTCTGTCGCGGATTTTCAGCACGTTTGTTGATGTTACTATTTTCCTACTCCACCTTGATTCTCACCTCAGTCCAGTCCTTCCTGAGTTAATACGTCTCAAACAGTTGTGTCCCCGCTCTTCTAGACAGTGCATTCTTTTAATGTCCATCCTAATTAAAAAAAGACCCTCCTGGGTTCGTCTTATGTTCCTATAACTTTTGTCACTTGATCTTCAAATTTTCTAAGTATAAATAAATATTTTTCATAGCGCACATTTATTTTTTTAAGTTTTATTTAAAATATTTTCTCTGCTCTAAAATATAAAACATTTTCGAACAGCATCAAGTACATGTCTTACTTTCTGCTTCATTGATTTAGCGTTTCTTGTCTCAGTCTGCGTGTGCTGAACGTATGTTGGGCTTTGCTGAGTGTGTTGTGATTTCTCAACTGAGTATGATTCGCTTTGCCGAGATTTGGGTGCTGATCGTGTGCTGCATGTGTTTGTGTGCTGGGCTGAGTATGCTAAAGTGCAGGGTGTTGAACGTGTGGTATGCTGTGGGGCGTGTGTTGAGCGTGTGTGCTGTGGTCCAGATGCTGAGCGTGTGCTGCATGTGCTGTGGTTTGTGTGCTGGGCTGGGTTTGGGCTGAGTAGCTAAAGTGCAGGTGTTGAAGTGTGGTATGCTGTGGGGCGTGTGTTGAGCGTGAGTGCTGTGGTCCAGATGCTGAGCGTGTGCTGCATGTGCTGTGGTTTGTGTGCTGGTCTGAGTATGCTAAAGTGCAGGGTGTTGAACGTGTGGTATGCTGTGGGGCGTGTGTTGAGCGTGTGTGCTGTGATCCAGATGCTGAGAGTGTGCTGCATGTGCTGTGGTTTGTGTGCTGGGCTGAGTACGCTAAAGGGCAGGGTGTTGAACGTGTGGTATGCTGTGGGGCGTATGTTGAGCGTGTGTGCTGTGGTCCAGATGCTGAGCGTGTGGTGCGCGGTGTCGAGCGTGCTAAGAGTGCTGTGGTGCACAGGTGTGGTTCAGCAACCGGCGCGCGCGCCTGCGTAAGCAGCTGTCGTCGAGCGCAAGCAGCTACGGTTCGATGGCGCTGCCTGGCTCCTACCCGGCCACGTCCTACATGCTGCCGCAGGGGCTGCCAGACTCCTTCGCCTCCACCTCCGCCGCGCAAGGTGAGTGCATTCACCGCCATTTTGGGGGCCGGTTTCAAGTATAAAAGAGATACGGATATTTTTAAAAGCCCAAACCTTTTCATATCTCCAACGAAAGTTAACATTTAATTCCAATTTAGATTAATTTTGTATTTTTCATTCTTATAAGTATTTCAGATTTTAAAAACACTGAGACTATTCCATTTATTAAAATAACATCAATAGCGTTTAACAATTTATCTGATGAACTCCAGTCCAAGCGGCGTATATCAAAAATACATTTTTCTCATTGTTTTCCCTCCCTCCTTGTCCAAACAATTGAAATCAAAATAGCTGGCGAACGATCGTCAGAAAATATCCTTTCTGAGAAATATCACAAAAATGTGACGCATCTCAAAAAAGACATTGATAAAATTGTTATGTTTTTTCAAGTAACAATTTTATATAGTGCCCAAGTCCGCAATTAAAGAGGAAATCTGTCTTTGGCGCTGAATTAAACATTTGCGATAAAACCGTTCTCGAAGATAATAATTTTTATATGTATCAATGTTATTCTATACTGTCGATATGTGATTATCCATAAATATATTTCATTGTCACACTCATAGTTCGACAGTAGGATGAAAATACGAGTGAAAAGCTTATCAAAAGGTATATTAAATTTACGTAATACACCAAGAGTAGGAAGATGCTGATACAGTTGAAATCTTCATTAACAACATTATTAATGGAAGTTTGGTTCCAAGCCATCTAAGTTTCTGATTATTAATTATAAACTTCATCAGAGATGAAATCGCCTTGAATTATTTACCAACAGATCAGTACCTATTTGATTTGGAAGTCGAGGTTAATTTATAATGATAAGCTTATCACTTTAATCTTTCTCATCGTGAATAATATTGTCTGTTAGTAAAACTTACCAGAAACGCAAAACCCACGTTTTACTTTCCGTATCACCTTAATCTTTAACCCGTCCCCCTGACATCCTCAATATACGTCTCTACTCTTCAGAGCACGATTAGAACCCACAAAAACGACACCGGCGATTCCTACTTCACACGAAGTACACGAACGTTAACCTTTGGTCTTTCATCAAAAGCCAGGCTCTTTGATACATGAGCAAGAGATATAATTCCGATGAAATTTTCCATTTTGCAAAATTGTCTGTCAACCGATGACATTCTCCATACTTCAGAAAGAGGGTAGATGGCAAGTGTTCTATCGTGGCCTGTCATTGTTTGCAATAAAAAGAACTCATTAAGAGCAATATAAGGCGTAAGAACGTCATTGAATGAATTAAAAGAACCACCACACGTTTAACAACAGGTACACATTAAAGGATCCACCACTTCATTCAAGAAAGAATATTGAAGACTAATGTCAGAATCAATACTAAAAAGGCATTAACGAACTGTAATTTTTGCTGCGACTCCCAGCACCTTCAGCCAAAATGCAATCAAAATTGCATACATATCTGATATGCTATAAGCAACCTAATAAGGTAGAAGGTACCGTTTTAAGAATTCATACATTTGTAAAGTTTTTAAAGTAGTATTTCATAAGTGATGTAGAATGGATTCCTTCCTTTCGATCCTTCCATACCGAAGTAATTCCGACTCCTTCCGTAGATAAGTAATATCTGTTCCTTTCATAGATAAGTATACCGGAACTTTCCATTGATTTAGTAATTTCGGAATCATGAACGATTGTTGCGTTTCGATGCTTTTTTTAAATTCCCTGAATTCATGGTATTCTTTCACTTGAAAATTAAAGCTACAGAAAATGGAAGAACCAGGCAGGAACTTTCTGATCTGATCCATACGCTTGTAATTTCGCTAAAGTGTCTTGTTAATAAGAAATATTTAAGGGATCACTACTGCTCATTATTTATGTACTTCGCCTCTCGATACTTCTCATAAGTTTACAATATACTGTGAACCTTGTAGATTTAACGAAGGTCCTCAAGTATGGTCAAAGTAGAGATACGTTTTTGTTTTGCATAGGCCCCAAAGAGTTGAACACTGCATTCTTCCGTAGATGAAGTGCCTTGCAAACGATTTTAATAATTTAGTCACTTGAAAGTTGTAAAATGGACTATGCAGAGTTTCGACGTAGGTTAAACGAAAAATAAAACAATTTTTTGTGCCACTTACGCAAATATTATTCACGCTTCAAAAATAATCAAAAGAAATGCATTCCCTGCAAATTGTAACTTTCCTTCCAAAAGTAACATCATTCATGACGATCCTTTCTGCGATTTATCCCCGTGACGGTTCTAGACCGGTTAAGGTTACTTTCATAGAACGAGTTGGTTTCTTGATCACACGACAACGCTGAATTTCTATGAGAAGCCCTGGCTAACAGATAAGTAATTTTTAGTAAAATATGTAGTAGTAATGTGGTGAAATTGTAACTGCCGCTGCCGTTTGAGCAGTTTCATTTCCGCGCGCATATTTCGTGCGGTCTCCGCGGCCCCTCGATCGCGCAACCACGACCCACCTCCACGCTGCGGCCGGCGTGGCACGGCGCGGCGGGCTGCGCCGAAAATAGAACAAAGCCTGCCCTCCCACCCCGCCCCCGTCGCCATTGGATCCGCCTCCGCCGCCGCCACCACTACCGCCATCGCCGCTCCCACCGGCATCCCCGCTGCACCTGCCGCCACACACACCGCCGCCCACACTCCCTGCAGCCACCATCGTCTCCGCTATCACTGTCTTCGCCACCATCCCCACCCCCTCCCGTCGCCCCCTCCGTCTCCCGACCCTGCTCGTCGCCTCTCACACCGGCACAACCATCTTCACCATTACCGTGAACACCGCCAGAGCGACTGTCCTCGTCGCCGCCAGATTCACCAGAGTCATCACCACCACCACCGCTCCCGCGACTCCGGATTCCGCATTACCACCACACCTCCCCGGGGCAAGTCAACTCTGCAACCTCCCCCCCCCCCCCCGCCCCCTCTCCCTGCCCCGTCACGTCCCGCTCCACCCCATCTCCCCCCCGGTCCGCTCCGTTCCGCCCCGTCCCGTCCCGTCCGTCGTCCGTCCCGTCCTGTCCGTCGTCCGTCTGCCCGTCCGGTCAGGTCCGGTCCAATTCCGTTCCGTCCCGCCCCGCTCTTCCCCGCCCCGTCTCGCCCCGCTCCGCCCCTTCCCGTCCCTCCCCCCCCCGCCCCGTCCCCCCCGCCCCGCCTCGCCCCATCCCACCCCGCCCCGCCCCTCTCCACCCGCGTTCGCACTCCCCGCCGCCCGCGCGCCGTCAATAGCCGGCGAACGGCGTAGTCAGCGCTGCGGGGCGGCGCGGCGGCAGCGCTGCAAGGTTTATCCGGCCACTTCGGCCACAATGGGCGGCCATCAACGGACTACCCCGCGCCCAAGGCGGCGGCGGCAGCGGCGGCGGAGGCGGCGGGACGATGTAATTAAAGCGGCGGAGGCGGAGGCCGCGGGCGGAGCTGGGCGGTCGACCAAGGAGAGATCGCAGGGCGCAAAAATCCTAGGAAGGGGGAAAGCAGGAGGAGCGAGACACGGACACCAAGAGAGAGGAAGATGCTGGAATGGGCATTAGAAGGAACAGACGTACGTAACAAGATAATGATGTATTTCATGGTAAAATGATCATCATAAAATGACAAAATTCACATCTGATATGTAGATAATCGCTAGGCGAATAGTTTGATTCGAGTGACGTTGGACAGAAGGTAATTCACTATTCTCACCATTTTAATTGGTTTTTATCATTTTGCCGCTCTTAAAAGATAAGGTATTTAGAAATAAAAGTGTGTGACAAAAATACATGTTTGGCAAAAAACTGAGTTGACAAACCTGCTGCAACCTGCTAACAACAGACTCTGATGATTCTGCGAAGAATTGCACAACCACCCTGTGAACTCCACAGGCACCGCGAAGAACTACAGTAAACGTCCATTTAATTTCCTTTGATGAAGGGAACGAAAGAAAATGGTGATGAAGTGCCCTTTGACATTACGAATATAATAACTTGCGAATTATTTTCATGGAAGAAACTACGTGTTGTAAGAAATGATAAAATAGAAACTAATACAAGAACGTTCGTTTACAAACGTCTCGATATTTTATAATTCATACTTCCGTGTTTAATTAATTTACTGAATAAGTTACTGGATACATTTGGTATACACACATGTAATTATGTATCCTTGGACATGGTACAATGGTGATATGCTTTCGCACATCACGTAAACCTTAATGGTACAGACTCCGTAACATCTACCTCATACGTATTAGGAGAGGGAAAAGAACTGGAAAAAGAGAGGAACTGAGGTGTGTTGGATCCCCAGCTGACGGACGAAAAGTCTGCAGTTAGAAGTGGACGTGACAAAACGAATGTCTGCTGTACACGTGTCGTCTGCAGATCAAACAAACCGACGCAGGTGATGCGGCGTTAAAAATGAATCTTCAACTTCATTCAAAACATTGGTGTATGCGATCTCCATGTATTTGTTGCGACACTAGGAATATATTTTCGGGGTCTTTTATTTTGTAACTCCCTTAGAGTTACAATTCATAAATTTATTAGGACGAAGCCGGCATACGTTTGAAATTGCCCTCTAGAAACAAAATTCAGAATATATTTGGACACATATTCGAAGGCAGCTGTGTTATAATGAATGAATTAAGTGTCGCGTGAGGTGGGGATGTGAGAAAAAGAAGAAATCTCAGAGAGAGAACGTGTCTTGAAGAGATCTCCTGCACTCAGCGGCTTCGCTTGACCCTGTTAATTAACGGCAACGAAAATAATGAACCCATGAGCTACCGCAGCCGTGTGGAAGACATGCGTTATGTAAAGCTCAGAAGAAAGAAAGGAAGAGCAACAGCAAAGACAGCAACATGACAGTTGATGTAGATCAAAAGACATTTGGAGAGTGCTGCTGTAGAAACACGAAGGAGCTACGATAGTGGTTGTCTTAGAGGAGGAACATGGCCTGAGATGGAGGAGGATGGTAACAGATATTATTCAAAAGACTTCGGGCTCGTTACAAAATGAGAGCGAAGGAGGCAGTAAGGGTTTTAAAGCAGTAAGCACCTACTTCAGTAAAAAGGCACTACGAAAATGGGAACTGACAGCGGGAAGACCACGAGATCTGAAGTACGAGTGACGATTTACAAAGGAAGAGGAGTCGAAAGGGGAAACATCTACATCTAACAACGAGAGAGAAAAATGAAGACTAAATTAATTTGTGTTTAAAAATACTATTCAATAACAGTAAGTTCTACGGAATAACATACATAATTATTTAAAAATTGAAGTTATTACTAAAATAAGAAAAAAAAAAGTATCGAAATGATAAGCTGCAGATATACCGCCTTATGAAATAACTTTTCCAACTAATTAATATACTGCATTTTGCATCGCAGAAGAGAATCTTCACTAATCCGAACAAGAACACCGTCTCATAACTCCCACTTCATAACTGACACAAGCCGACGAAAAAATGCAAACATGGCACAGAGGATTGAATAAGTTAAACTCATGAAATAATAATAATAATAATAATAATAATAATAGTAATTATAATAATGATAATAATGATAATAATAATAATGATAATAATGATGATAATAATAATAAATACACGAGTTTGGAAATGAAGATCAGCCTAATGTGTGGCGTCAAAGCACAGGTCGTCCCAATAGTTATCAGAGCTGTAGGATTTGTTCCGGAAAATTTGTGTGAGAACGTGATTAAACTCCCAAGTCATTCAGAAGACTGGGAAGTACAAGACATAGCTTTATCGAGACCGGTCCACAATTTGCGCAAAGTATTGTAGAGGCACCGACACTCCCTAGCACTATTCCTTAGGAAGCTGGTTGTAACCTGGAAAAGATTTAATATTCAACCGACTCATAACATATTTAGTCGTAAACGAGAGGGAAAACCAGCAGGAATAATAATAATAATAAGAAGAAGAAGAAGAAGAAGAAGAAGAAGAAGAAGAAGAAGAAGAAGAAGAAAATGAAGAATCAGCAGAAGATGAAACTAAGTCAACAGGAGACATGTGAATTCCAAACGTTTTTGCGAGAACCATTCTATTAATTTCCTAATAGTTTCGGAAGCCGACCCGGCGCGGCGTCTGGCAATCCGCGAGCGCACCGCCCTCCGCGCCAGCTGGCCCCCGGCCCCCGGGGGCCGTCGGCGTCGGCTCAAAGCGGGCGCCTGCCTCGCAGGCCGCACGGTAGCCAGGAGCCGGTAGCCCCGCGCCCGCGCCCGCGCCCGCGCCGCCTTTAATGCGCCTTCTCCATCATTCATTACGCAGACACCTTTCAATGAAAAACGCCGCTGCCTTCTTTCTGAGACGCGTCCCGCCCCGCCACGCCGCCCCGCGCCGCGCCGCACCGCGCCGCGCCGCGCGGCCCAGAGAAAAAAGTAAATGAGATCCTGGCTACCTGTTGCTGCCGTCGCCGCATCGCACCACGGCCTAGCCTGGCCCGGCCAGGACGGTGCCGAGCGGAGCCGCGCGAACGCGGCGCCCGCGGGATCTGGCGGCGTGGGGCGGAACTAGGCCATCGCCGCTTCACGGCTACTATAAAATTCAGTATCCGGGGTAATGAGTGCGAATGGAGTGCGCGTAGAAACCAAAACACCTGGAATAATCCAATATATATATATATATATATATATATATATATGTATATATATATATATATATATATATATATATATATTCCAATTTGTTAATTGAAAGGTTGTTTTAGAGAAAATGTTGAAGAAATGAATTAAATTAAAATTTAAAATGTTATAATATACATATTAAGAAATTACATCAATTTTGTGGATGTAAATGTTTTGAGAAGTTTCGATAGTTGCGTGACGAAAAAAATCTCAGGCAAGCAGTGTTTGCTAGCTGCAGTGAAGGGAACATGTCATGTTCGTCACATGTCTTACCTCCCACGTATGGGAACTACGCCCAGACATATGGGACATGTTCGAGGAAAGGTTCAGTCGGAAAATCGTCCCAAAATGCAAAATACATGGATATATTTGGAGAAACTGATAATTGTATTCGCGGATAATGGAACTTAGAATAATGAATATTCCATAGTAAGCTCTCATCCGTCAACGAGTCTCCCCTAATGAAAACTGCAGAATCATATATGCCGTAAGCACACCATTATGACGTGTGTATTATGATAAATTATATAAAATGTATATTTTACAAAATAATGTATTTTATCTGTCAAAATTATTAAATTGTCATTTGCTTTATTTGTTCGTAAGATGTCAAGGCAATACAAGAATTGCAAATTCATTTTGGTTTTTAAACTTAAATACGGAATACATAAGACTATTAATTTGTTATTTATCATTAAAATATTATTCATTATTGTATAATGGTGTGTTTATGTCAACTGTGGCATTATGCAGTTGTCAGTCAAAGGTCCAAGATGGGAGTTGAAAATGCTCATACTTTATAGTGCCTGAGCCTCCCACTCGCCGCTTTTCCCCACGGAGGGAGACGTGCGCGCTGCAAATTCATGGAGGACTTCCGCCGGAGGAAAGAAAGTGCAACAAATCAATTTGTGGCGTCTCATGCTCCTCACGCGAAGCGCCTGTGAATAACGTTGAATGGAGGAAATATCTCAGGAGTAATTACGCACAATAGTCGAGATATGGTTGAGAGTTGAAAGATGATTTATTGTAGGCAGAAATCTTCCGCATAAAAAAAAACTGAATTAAAGTTAATTCGTCTGTCATTTCGAAACAGATTTAAAATCGGAAACTCCATTTCATAGTAAAACTCAATTGGCCGTATCTTACGAAATTTTACATTCTTCAAAACACTAAAATGCAAATTGTTGATATAAAAAGAAAGTGACAAATTTTAAAATTCGTAATATTTCCGTTAAGTTCAGAAAAAAAATTAGAAAAATTGACTAGTAAAACAATCATAAAAATAGTCGTTCACAATACCTCGGTATAAAAGCTGATACATTTTGTTTTGGGCATCGAAATAAAATATCTCGCTTAGAATAAAACCACTAATGCAAAATAAGATATATCCCTTTTCTTGTGTTCGAATCAAATAAAGAATTTTATTTACTTATTTTTTCTAAAATATTCTTCTTGGTCCAACTACTCGTATATAACTTCAAAAATAACGAACCGAACATTCCTTCACACGAGCCCCAAAGGAATGGAGTCCTGCTAAATTGCACTGCTCTGCGTTCGCCGAAAGAGGAAAGTGTGCACAGTGCACGGACCAGCGCGCACTGCAATGAGAAGCCTTCACGGCCACGTGGTGCTAACCACGCGCATGCGCCGAGGCCAGCAGGAATTTAACTTAGCGCTGCCCGTCTCCTTCATATTGTCACACACGCTTAAGCACTGCACCATGTTGCTGGAATTGAAAAAACTAGTGGTGCGAAAACAGCACGTGTTTTCTCGCCCGTATTTTCACGCAACAATACGCGAAAAGTACTCAAATTTTCGAAAAATTGTACATGGCCTTATTTCCAAAAACAATTAAATTATCGGTTTCAAATTCAAGAGAAAGGGCGGACATACAGACAGGGACAGACAAGAGACAGGGATAGATGTTTTGCGTCAATTTTTGTACCAAAGACCCACAAAATATTTTGGCTACATCACGTGTTAGAGAATTTTTGTTTCTAAATTTAGCAACTGGATTATCCATTTTTTCGTTACCAGGGTTCTGTAATAAGAGTTTTTCTGCCGAAAATTCGCCATTTTTTCGCACAAATTACTTAACGTTCTCTCTACTTCCTAGCGAGACAATAAAAAGATACTACAAATTATCGGGCCGGGATTGCATTCATGGATCTGTGGAAACTAGTAGGCCTATCATTATTCTTATTCTATGTCCCATTTTACATGTAAATTCAAGTTATATTAACAACAACGGAAATTTATTTTCACTGACATATGGAAAAATACCAATATTCAGCCTCTGAAGTGATGTTGTTTAAACAGTAAAACAGGTGTACAGCATCTTGAAGAAAATAAGCAAAGACGTTGTCAGTAAGGACAACTACTTGCATTTCTAAAAAATATCAATAACGCTTCGTCAAAGTTATTGTGGCACTGAGCTCTCAAGTAAGGTCGAAACCACTCGTAAAATAGTTGTATATTCTAAGGTAATCAACCAGGTTTACATGACAATTCCGCAAATTCTGTCCAGTTCTGATTCAGGAGAAAAAATGATTTTAAAATATCGTTTGTATAATTAAACCTAAAATTACATTGATTAATTAAAAATAACCAAGTGGCGCAATGCGACAATTAGTATAAAGAGAAAAAACAAAACAAAATTCTCAAGAATTGTTGAGTGTGCGCTCGTTTGAAATCTTCTGGGAAGGATGCGCGAGTGGTGCCAATATCTCACCGTGTCGTCTTTAAGTCTCGTCGCCCGCCGCTCGGCACCCGCCCGCGCCTCCCACATGCAATTCGTGCCCGCGGGGCCTCCTCGAAAGCAGAAGATTGTTTTACAGCGAGATCTCCACGCCCCCGGCCCGGCTTGGCCCGGCCCGGCCGGCGATATTAGCCTAACAGTTCGTGGAGGTATCCCTACAATTGTGCTTCGCTCTGAAAGGTGCTCCAAAGGCCGGCCAAAGTGTTATGCGGTATCATTAGATGGGATACAAAACAACGGCGACATGATGAATTGTCTGTCATGGAAAGGAATTCAGAAGGTGGCGGCCTTAATACTCTCGTCTGCGCGGCTCGGCGCTGGCTGGAGGGGGTGGGACGGGGGAATAGGGAGGGAGGGACGGGGGTCGGTGCCCCACAAAAACAACGGGGCGCGCCTTTTCAAAATCGGAATCTTGCGAATCATCTCAGAAATTGGAGGAGCGACTGAGCTACTCGCAGCACGAGGTCCGCTCGAGACACACCCGAGCGCTGCACTTGCGGGCGATCTCTCGCAGTTGAAGCCATGGCGCCGGATACTGCTGCACACGGGAGCATTTTGCTTTAGAACAATTACCGAGTAAAATGTCTCCTGTCATTTAAAATGAGTTTGTCTGAAAGAGAAATAGAGGCATTGACACGGAAAAGCAAGGAAGTCACACCAGCAAAATTGTATAGGACAAACAGAAAACGTGTGCCAAAGGTGTCATTTAAATGTGTCTGTCTGAAAGAGAAAGTATGCGTTGATATGGAAAAGCAAGGAAGAAAGCAAGCTTGTACATGGCAAGCAAAAAACGTTTGTCAAAGCTTGAAAAGTAATTGAGACGTAGATACGGAAAAAAAAAATGCAAGAAAAGAAGAAAAAGTTTGCCAAAGTTGTCATTTAAATAAAATTTTACAGGTAAGTGTAAATGCTTGCCAAAGATGGTCGGCTTATGAGGAAAGTCTGGAAGCATTGATATCTAAACTACATCTTCTAGAGACAGTTTTTATCACGCCACTTGCATTTGATTCTAACATTTCATCCTCCAAAAAATTAATTTTCGTTTTCTTTGTTACCTACTTTGTTTTCCGTTTCAACTTCTTAATTAGGTTACTTTCCTTCTGTAAGAGCAAAGGCAATACGGAACAGCATTTAGACACCAATGTATGCAAAGCAAGTGTTCAGGGCTGGAGTTCGGTATCCACAGCTTTGAATGTGACAATAATTTATGGGAGGGGACTTCAAATTAACAAATTCTTACACAATGGGGAAAAGCATGCTAAGACTATCGTTACGCTACAATATGTAAATTATATTTACGAAATATTTGAAATAATTAGCGAACATTTCTAGGTCCCATTCTGATTACATACGTAGAGAATTTCAAAACATTTACAAGAAGTTGGAAAGAAATCTTAGAAATACAACAATTTTTTCTCATTTTACTACATTCTCATTTATAACTAAAGACTATAATATAATAAATTTTGGCACCTATTTTCGGAAGCCACAAATTATTCACGAAGAGGATCTTCACGACGAACTGCTTCATAACATGGATGTCACTCTTTCAGTGTTAAAGGACCGTCAATTTCTTGCAATTTGATTTATCTTTTCTCCTTACATTGCAAAGGCAACTAGAAGTTAAAACAACTGCGATTCTTTGTTCACTTCAACATTTTGATATGTTATTTTTCCATCTGGGCAATTGTAAATTTTTTTTTCCGTCCAACTCACTAGTCATGTAAACGAATACTCGGCTTTTCGAAGAAATCGAGCTTCGAATAAATTTTCAAGAGTCGCTTAATGGGAATAAGGTGAGAAACTATTTCGAGTTTCTCGATGTGACAACTATTTTGACCATTAGTAACGTGAGTGCAGTGCAGGTTATAGCCAGGTGCTAGAACGTAAGGTTCGGTGAATACCTACTACACTTCGGCCAGCGGTGCCGGGATAAGCTCTAAGGTTTCGACTGGTCTCCCGATATTTGTGTAAAGGCGGCTCCACACATTCGGCATTCGCCGAGCAGCGAGTTAGTGTCGCCCAATCCCGAGCAGCTGTCGTGTTCGGCGAATGTTCGCTCCCTTTGATGTGTCCAAAAGACCGACACGCGGTGGGTAGGGCGAACCCCGAATGTTCGTCACTCGGCAAATAGCAAGCAACTCATCCACACTACTCGGGATTCGGCGAGCGGTTGCTCGGTGTTCGCCGAATAACGAATGTGTCCAGCCGCCTTTAGAGTAATGCACATAAAGTTGTGTGTAAGGGTAAAGGAGAGAAGACCGAGATAGGGACGATCAAACACCATTCCTGGCCCGTTTGTTAGGGTACTGAGACATTCGCTTGGTTTGGATCGTAGAAACCAAAGAAAACTACCGTTAAGATCAGCCAGACGCTATAATTCTCCTCCAAACAGTGAAGTAGACCTAGTTCTATAACTAGTGTCGAAAATCTGCCACTGTCGAAACTCCAACCCCGGGACCTCATGGACAGAAACGCTGCAGCAGCATCAGTAGTTGCACTGAGCCATCTCAACCGGTAATGCAACAGTAGTGAAAATATTGTAAACGTAAACGTGAAACTAAAAATAGCATAGAATTTGTCATGTTCGCAGCTCGTGTGCGTAAGATGCGCCTCGCATTTAGATTGCCAGGCTGTGCTTCTACCGCAGGCAAAAAACCGGGGAACTCTTCTTTCTCGGCGACGAGTAGATTCAAACGACGAAATGCGCGTCTCGCGGCGAATAATGGCGCAATTTCGAAGGTGATTGTCTCTTCGGAGAAACTTCTTACGCTTTTATTACAGCGAGCGCCGAAACTATCTTGAGCGTTTTTCTTTACGTCTGTCACTTCCTTCGTTGACTACTGCGCCTCTAATGATGATTTCTAAGTAAACAGACGGAGATGAAGATCATCTCACGAGTCTTAAGTGAAATGGTGAATCTACCCAAGATGTGTAGTCATGATTGCATGAGAACTGATTACCACTGAAATAAATGTTAGCATGTCGTGGGATTATTGTGTATGATTATAAGCGACTTCGTTTCTGATCATATTACAGCTAAATAATCTAATTTGTTTTAAAATTATGTCAGCTGCGCTATCATATGTTTCAAACGCGAAATGAAAAAAGGAAACGTGTTTTCACATTTATTAAGATTACAAGAAAATAATTAAAGATATTAAGGTAAATAAATGAATTCATAAGATAAAGGTGTTTTATCAAGTGAAATGTATTGAAATATTTCTTAATTTCTCTTGTCTTTTTAAATTTCCTCCTTCATCATTAGATATTTAAAATATAATATAAATAAGCAACATATGTACAAACCTCTTAAAAGAATTACATAACATTAAAATGCGCGGAAGTGTGGGCGAAGTGAATAATCATGAATGCCCCTGGCGCAAGCCTCCAGCCGGAAGAGACAAAATGCTTGTTTGATCTCCTCAGATGGGCCAAGGGACTTACACTCGAGAGCCATGCAGCCTTACTGTGAAATGGGAGGTGGCGAAGGCGTCTACTCTCTATACTACCCGAATCGAAATATGAATGCCCACGGGGTGGACAAGAGTGCGAAATTCCATTCAACGTTCTCTAAATTTCCAGAAGTTTTCCGTAAGTACGAGAGGAATGTCTGCACCGCACAGCGATAACAGTTTTCCCCAGATATGCAGTAATATTCCCTTGCATGAAGCTTATCATTTGCGAAGCATTTGTCCTTGATTGATGTGTTTTCTGAAAGAGTTGCTGACTTTATCATTTGTGTTTTCCTCAGTCATTCGGCACGACCGTGGCCGTTGTCGATTCATTTGCGAAATTAATGCAACTGCACTTCCAACTAAAACAAAACCCACACTGGCATTCTTTTTTTGCATCCTTTCAAAATAGTTCCTTTGATGTGTAATAACAATTGGAGTCCAATAACAATTGATTTCCAAACAGGAAGCCTTCTTACTTTGATTTGCGGAAATAATAGAAAAGTTTCTTTCCAGTATCACATTTTTGTATAATTTGTCTACAATCATAAAACACTTTGCGGCTTTACTTATACATTAACTATGTAAACTTTAGGAGACATCTATTCTACAAATAAAGAAAAAGGAATGTGCGTATAGACGCTGTCGCATGTAGACGCAAAAATACTCGAACGGTTGCGCTGAAATGTTCTTACTTTCTTCTTATTAGTGTTATTTAAAGAGAGAGGCTTGAATTAAATTGGATATGTAGGGTTGTTGGTTTTGCAAAGTTTATGGACGAGGTGGGCTCTACAACATTCCCAGAAGGCCTTGCTTGAAGTGCGATCTAAGGATATCTTTTTGAACTACACGCCTCGCTTCGACACGTAATATCGAATAACATCGAAGTTGCAATCTAGAAAGCAGGAAGTCTGAACCCAATACTGAGAGTGTACAACATTATTCAAATATTTTATTTTTACAGTGCAATGTAATATAGTAAAGTGTAGTTAATACGTAGTTAAAATGTAGTGAATACGTATCCTCATTGAATAAATTGATTTTCAACTTGAACTGTATTTTTTTTAACAGACTGCAAAAGCGAAGCATTACCGGATCAGGTAGTTTTACATAAACATTTCCACCCCTTGCTGATGCTCCGTATGTCAGAAAAGTGCTTCCTCGATGGAACTGCTCTTTGAGCAGCGAGACCGCTTCAAAAACTTCCGTGAACGTTCCCTCGAGATTTTGTGTCCGCAATCCCAAATAACGCACTTAGTGTCAAATTCCAATCGAAAAAACATAACACAAGTTTTCCTCCACAGCACCGAAAGGGCGACAGGAGAGATGGTCATATGGCGCTGACGGGAAAGATTGATGGCGGCGTATTTGCCAACATTTCGTTCTCCACGACCGGAGAACTACTGGCAAAAATTTGTCAAAATGACATCGCGTTACCAGTACAAACACGCAAATGAGAATACGATAACAAGGCGATAGTGACAAGCCGCATTTTCCACTGAGAAGTTGATTGCAGATGTGAGCAAATTATAACATCAGAAATGTCCTCATTCTCGAAATAACCTTTCCATGATTTCTCTTATGTTGAAATATTAGTTGCACTCGATGCTCATATACAGTTGTTTCCGATGGTATTCTCAACTCTGAGAATAAAACTTGATTAAAAGAATGTCTCAATATGATTAGGAAAGCTGTTACATCTTGTCACTGATATACTCGTAATGATATACAAGGCATTCATACTCTGTCAATGGGAAGAGAAAAGAAATAATCACGAGGAAGATAACATTCCTTCAAAATGAAAATATTGCTATTATCTTTTAACATAACTTTTGCGGAAGCAAGACAACTTTGTTAATATCTTAGCATTAGTTAATGTACTAAATGGAATCTCAGAAACTGTACCAGTCTTACCGCGCATTACATATCCGCACTCTGAAAATAAGTATATAAGATATTAGACGTCAATCCGAGTGAGAAGACAAGTAACACAATCATGTATGTTTTTGTTACCCTATCTTTGGGTTTTGTGGCTATATTCAACACACGTTTTCTATCCTATTGAAATTGAAAATATACTGGAAAACCCAATCGCGAATATCATTTTCAATAAATCGGAACATTTCTGAAACAACTACTCCACGCGCTCCACACTTTCGGCGAGTAGCGATCAAATGATCTCGCAAACCCGAGTAGTCGAGGTGCTTGGCGAATGTTCGCTTCCTTAAAAGCAGCTACACACATTCGGCATTCGCCGAGCAGCGAGCTACAGCTCGCCCAATCCCGAACGGCTGCTGTGTTCGGCGAATGTTCGCTTCGTTTGATGTGTCCAAAAGACCCACAAGCGGTGGGTTGGGCGAACACCGAACGTTTGCTACTCGGCAAATAGCAAGCAACTCATCCATACTACTCGGGATTCGGCGAGATGTTGCTCGCTGTTCGCCGAACAACGAATATGTGAAGCCGCCTTAAGGCGACTCCGCACATTCGTCATTCGCCGATACACGAGTTACTGCTCGCCCAATCCCGAACAGCTGAAGTGCTCGGTGAGTGTTCACTTCCTTTGTTGTGACCAGAAAACCGATACGCGGTGGAATGATCGAGTAGCGAATGTTCGTCGCTCGGCAAAGAGCAATCAATTCATCCACACTTTGGGATTCGGTGAGCGGTTGCTCGTTACTCGCTATATAACTAATGTGTTGATTCACCTTTCGATGTACGCCAAAGACCGCCGGCAGGTACAGGACCGGCGATTGGTATTCTCCCAGTGGGTATTCGATCCGGGTGAAGGTCCCCCCCCCCCATCTACCATCAAATATATATGTGAAGAGAAAAATAGAAAATATATTTTTTTCAAATTGTCATGATTGATAACTTGTTATGACATTTATTTTTATGTAACTTCAACAGTTAATTTTGCCAATGCAAAAACAGCGGTGCGTTTTGCATTTAGTAATATATACTCATTTAACACCTTTTGCAAATCGATTTTGCCGGTCATGTCGCTTTAAACATGTAAAATCTCAATACCATAGAGCCAATCTAGCAACATAGTTGATCACAAACACGTTTTGAGTCGATGCATTACCTAGAAACTTCGTTCATTTCTGGAATTCTTCGTTCGTTTATGAAATATTTCTCTCACCCCGAATTCTGAGTGGGTATATTATTACCTGCTCGGAATGTTTGGGATGGGTATAGCTACCCACCATACCCACATTATCCGTCGGGCCTGTGCAGGTCAGGCGAGCACCGCATGTTTCGCCTTCGGCAAATTGCGAGCAACCTAACCCCACTACACAGTATTCGGCGAGCATTCGCTGTCCGCATGAATGCCAGGTCCTCATGTCTCACATCTTCGTTTCTTTCTGTATAATTTCTGTGCCATAAGCGTTCTTGAAAATTAATGCATTTTCTAATAATTTTAAAAAAATTCACGAACATCATGAGATTGATTGATTTTTTCGTGTTTCCGGGGACGTGAACTGCTCTGGTCATTAGTCCCGTTAATGTACTGCATGTTTTTTCTCGGGAGATGGCGGTGATCTTCCCCCGCTGGATAGCGAGATCCGGCGCCGACCGACCGTCGGCTAGTGGGGTTTCTCCCTAACCAGGACTCTCCCACCAGCGGGGCACTGCCCCAGCCAGGACAAGCTCTAAGCTCCCGACCGGTCTCTCGGGATATGTGGTAGTGTAGTGCATGTTAGTGGAAGTGTGTGTGCAAGGGGAGAGGATAGGACAAGGAATGGGAAGGACAGATCGCGCGCGGTCCGTGGCCCGTTTAGTAGGGTACTGCTCTGGCATTCGCCTGGTGCTGATCGGAGAAACCATGGAAAACTACCGATCACATCAACCGGCCTCTAGAATTCTCCTCCAGACAGCGACTGAATTCGACCTAGCTGAAAAGCTAGGGTCGAAAATCCTACCGCCGTCAGGAATCGAACACAGGACCTCCCGGTCAGAGGCGCTGCAGTGACATGAACATCATGAGACTGATAATGCAGCAAATAATGAAAACGGCAGAAGCAAACTAATCGACGAAATCCGTTATTTATGCAATCAGTTGTCTATTAATTTTTTTCGAAATAAACGATTTTATTTATTTATTTAGTCAAAAACTGTGTGACGTATGGGGAGAAAATCTTCTGCGCACGCTTTCTTGGGTTTCAGAATCCCTTCCCAATAATTTAACTATTAATAGTTGAAAGATGAAAAATAATAATAATAATAATAATAATAATAATAATAATAATAATAATAATAATAATAATAATAAAATAAATTTAAAAAAGCGAGGGATTAACATTTCAAAAACTAGATATTTTCGTTGCAAAATTACAGAAAACTTATTTTTAACAGTAAAGGAACAAACAGATTTGATTTTTCTGTATTGTTAACAAAATAGAAACTCACCCTAAGCTCTACTACCACTACAAGCAAAAGGAAAGTTCAACAAAACGTGCGCATAGTGAAGCTACATTTACGTCCAGAAGCAAAGCAAGGGGCCATCTCAGCATTTGCCAATGGATAGGGAAACTGGACAAAAACCCGATCGAGAAGGGGGTCATTTAAACAAAATAAAGGAAATTTAAACGAATAAAAAAAAAAAAAAAACCCCCCATAAGTGCTCGTTTAAAACCACAGAGAACTATATAACCCTCGAGTTCTGCCGACCAGTGGGGCCGCAAATACCTCGCCCAACTGACCTTGTGAGAACCTCACTGCTTGAGCTACACAGCGTGAAGGAGTAAGAGGCACGAGGTCTCAACGGTCGAAGGCATCGCGTTGCTATGTAGGTTTCGGACAATTGAATGTTTCTGCATGTGCCACGAATCTCCCGCGAGCTTTCGCGCATGAGAGAAGGTGATCAGAAAGACGTGTGAACGTCTATGTTAAAACATGAATCGTGATGTTTATTAAAATGCACGTTCATTAATAGTTAAAAGCAAATATTGTTTGTGGACTGCAATAGTGTCACAACCCAAAAAATCAGTTGTGGAAATAATTGAGTTTAAAGTTTTTACCCGGTACTGAAATGCATCATTCTTACATACACACTTCTGCCACTTGTTGGTGTAATACTGTACTGTAAGACATGCTGCTATTGTTTGCTGGTAGGTATACCAATCTGTAATTTTGGAGAGTGCATTAACGCAAAATTCGTATTTTTTGAGTTGTCAGAATTGCAGCCCACGACGAAACGATCGTAACAATTATTTGCCAAGATCGCCAGACTTTAGTTGGCAGATCCAATGCTTCACATTAACTGGCAAGAAAATTATGAATAAGCGTTGCAATGCAAGCATTGAGATAAAGTAAAAAGAATATATTGTTGTACTCACCAATTAATATGTAGGTCGCATTTAATAAAGCTGTCTTGGATTACCAAAACCCACAATCACTACCAACACAAGTAATAGATGTGTAAAGAGTTTTCCCGCAATTTAGCAGAATTGCCAACAGAAGAAATTAACATCAGCATACAAAGATCGACCCATGTCATGATGTCCTGTTTTAAGAGTTGAGTTTTCAGACATTTGTTTTTTCAACAGTGACCAACAATAATATTCAGCAATAAGCCATAATTTTCCACAGACATTACTTAAAATAACAAATGCGCAAAACATGAGATAATAAAACACCACGCGGTACTTCGGAAACTCAGGTGTATCATTGTACGTGAAAATATAATTATTTGTGGTACTGAATGCAATGCTTAAAGAGAGATAAGAGATCTTGGAAAATAAAAACATATGAAAGATATGGTTCAGTTAAATTGCTTGCATTAGATTGGAAGACAAATTCCGTTCTAGATAGTTTCTCCTTCAGAACCTAGATAGAAGCACGATGAAGATATCGTTTCGACTGCTACCACTCTTTAAGTTTCTGCCAATAGCTACTAGAAGTCGCTGGCTGTCGTAAATCTTTGCATGAAGGTATGTAATAGGTCTGTGGTCTTTGAAAAGGAATGAAGTAAATATATGATAGTATACCGTGTGTGTTAAATGTTTTAAAATTATTACTGAAATGTTTTAGAATGATGACTATTACAACATTACTGGAGAAAACTGAAATTAGTAACGTGATTTACATCATAAATATAAAAGATATTATTTATTTTTTATTTATTATTTACTTATTTTCTGTTTACGCCGAAAATTCATACACTCATACCATATTTGCGAAGGTGGTAATGGCAACAGTATTGCCTAGCAACAGTCAGCTAGAACATGTATGAGAAAACAGTACCCAAGAGTTAAAAACAATGAAGTATAAGTATTTGTCATTGGCTGCAAAGAAAATTAAAATCTGACCTTGACTAACGTATTTGTATACTAAATAGGTCAATGTCAATAGGAAACAAGTCCAAATGTTTTAGATTATAAAACACGTAATACAAACAAAATCTGCGCGTATAGTTGAACGTCAGTTTTCTCCTTATGAATGTCAGCGTAAAATAAGCTTAATCGCCGTTATTGCCATATCCGAGATTCTCTGTAGCTGTGAGACTCAACACAGTGTGTATAAAAAATAATAATTATTCATGAACAGCATAGTCACTTGCTGGCCGATCACGTCATATGGTCCTGAAACGAATATAGGTTCATCAGTCAAATCCCGGTAACACTTCATCATCTGGCAACGAATTTTTCGGAAAGCCTACAACTACTTTAAATAGCAAAAACCTACACAGCTTGTACCGAGTAATTTCTAACATCTTCCGTCTAAATGTTACAATACCAAACCTTTTCTCTTTTTACGTGTAACTCCGCTTTGTGACATTGGCTACAGCATAATTTGGTTGCCTCCTTACTCTGAAATCTTCAATCCGTGGTTCTGCATCTTCAGTTATTATTAGTACCCTAATTTCCAACTCGGTGTATTTAATACCACTGCAAGTTTTAACTTCGAGTTGTAATGTTTTTTTCATTCTTTCCACAGCCGTGTCCGATCATCATTCGGCTGCCTTGTACTCGACCCATCATCACCAAGCCACGGCCATGCTACCCACCATGGGAGGCCCGCCAACGTCATACGCCACGCCTCTGCCATCGCAGGTGCGTTACTCAAAATGAGATACTGCTAGTTTGCGCGCCAATAACGTCATGTTCTCTCCAACTCTGTTGTAAATATTAGAAGTTTGCAAATATAATCATAGTGTAATATTTTAAGTATGTAACTTCATTATCTGTGCACGTCTTCTAGAATTCAGTGGGAAATATAGTTATTCAAATTATCGTTTCCATGTTGTCGCGGCACGAAGTATTATTCCTTGACGAAGGACATCATGGATAAGATCCCAAAATGTATTGCTTATTTACCATTCAAAACAGATTTTATTACATGGGAGCGGTTTTTCTTTTTTCTTCATTCAAAATTCAAGTAGTATATGACTTAGTGTAGGGATCACAGAATTTTGAAAATGTGCACAGAATTCACTTCTCCCCATAGCACGCCATACACAGTTTTAACTTTTTTTGGCGTAAAATAAATAAATAAGACTTCTTGTTTGATAGTGACCCGTGAATGACGCATGGCAAGGTATTCTGAACTCTGCTTGGCACTTGAGAAAAATCCAACACGACTGTCACGATAACAGAGTCAGTAACAAAAAGCTAATCTATCAATGATAACATTTGGAAAACAAAATAATGTCGCGACTCTTCAATCCACTGTTTGCTTTATTTACATTGTTTCTTCTCGTGTCTTGTTTGTTGGCTCACAGATATGCAGTATCTGTGATTTAACAGATAAGAAATATCTGTGAAATCAAATGCTTTTTCTACCAAATCCTAAAATGTGAAATTATATAACAAACTCTGATCAGTGAGAATTGCTCGTACTTATTGGGGAAAAAAATGTTTTTCAAAATAATACAATTCTCTCGTCAAAGTAATTCATTTTAAAACGATTTAGTTGGACTTTACGATTGCTACTTGTAATATTTTCTTATGTATGATCACGACAATTTTGAAGTTAGAAAAGTATCATTATCACAACATTTTGTCGTTTGTTTCTGTCAAGGTGTAGTGAACATTTACGTACACTGAACGTAGGATAAAACTCTAAAGTTTGCATTTTTGTCTGGAGTCTGTCTGGACTTTAACCGTAATGAAAGCTACCTACACATTAACATGATAGCACGTAGTGTAAGATTAAGTACGTATCTTTTAAGACTAAAATTGAAGGGGTCGAGGGAAGATAGTTCTAACCCACATGTCAATAATTTTTTCAGCCAAAGGAAAAACAAATTTTGAGTGCAATGAGACATGTTTTATATTCTATATACACTTCTTGATGCTTTCTACATACTTACTTTATAGCTCAATGAACATGTTCATGAAGCATTTTGATCATAATGTTTGTTTTTAGGAGGCATTCTAAGACTTTTGGTTTGGATTTATGAAACGAGGGTTAGCACTATCTTCGCCCCATCGCAATTTGACGAGAGCTATCGTACGGTAAAATTACGTATTTAACGCGTTTACGATATTTATACGTATTTACGATTTACGTATATACGATATATTTACGTATTTACGATAATAAGACGCGGGATGTCCATTCTCTCGTTCTATAACGTGTTGTATTGTAGCGTTTGTTGACGCCCGTGTTGTGCGCAGATGCCGTGCATGGGAGCGGCATCCGGGGGAGCGCACCAGCTGGGGCAGTCGGTGTCGCCCAACATGGCCGGCGGGTACGCGGCGCCGCCCGCCTCCGCCCACCAGGTGCCGCCCGCCAGCCTCGCCCTCGTCGGCCCAGGTGAGCCACCCGCCCACGCGCCCGTCAACCCACACACACACACCTTCCCACTCAGCCACCTACGCTTGGGGTAGGTGTATGGTCTGTTGAATTGAATTGAATTTGCCTTATTTTACGTGGCGAGATTCAGGCCATGAGGCCTGCTCTTCCGTCTGACCGACGAAATTTCATTACACTCCTTTAACAAATCATGGGAGAAAGAAGGTATTACTTGGGCGACGAAATAGGCGATTTGAATTTAGCTCAGAGGCGTCATTTAGGCTTGAGGATCTTTTACATGCAGTAAATCTACTAACATGGGACAGCCAGCTTTACCTCCCCTCCGAAGGAACGCGTACGAAGGATTTTCTCACCCTTAAAAATCCACGGCTTCGATCGGGTTTGAACCCGCAAACTTGGGTATAGCAGTCCGATACACCATCGCTGCCGCCATCGCTGTTGGCGTCAATGCGTCGGCGAGGGGTGCGGATTAGAGCCCAAATAGGCCAAGGTGCCCATCAATGAAGAAGAGTATTTGTTGTGGTGTTGTAGACCACACGGGGTTTCATACATACATTCAGCCACCTCTCACACTCTCATCTACTCTAACGCCCTTACCCTAACACCCACCTACTCGCAAATTCACTTACTGACACATCCACCCCCTACCCATCAACTCGAAAACCTTGCTTCGAACACATTCGCCTGCCCACACACCCATCTACTTAAACTTACACCAACCTACCGCCCCACTCACTACCCTCACACCCACCTACCCTACTCGTACCTTCACACGCAACTACCCTCACACCCAACTACTCTCACATCCAGCTACCCTCACACCCAACTACTCTCACACCCACCTACCCATCTAACCTCACACCAACCTCTCCTCACAGCAAAGTAGCCACGCAACCTCCTAACGAGACACATACACACACCTACCCATACACTCATCTGCCCATCCACCAACTTACCAATGAATCCACCTGCCATTATACTCGCCAAGTCCGGTCATCGCCTACCGATACCCCCCCCCCGCCATGCCCTCGGCGGCCGAGGTGAGCCACGCACCCACATACCCATACGTCTCCCCACCAATCCACTTTCTCATTCTCGTTGAGGAGGGTACAGTTGTGGCCTCAAGTCCTTTTGTGGAACAACAAATTCACTATAATATCTGAGGACTGGAATTTTCAAAGCTGTTCTAAAATTCCAAGATTTCTGATTGTTTAACTCATATGAGATTGTATAACTCACTTGAAATATGTTCTTTGCTAGTTATACAAGGATGCCTGAAAACTATTTAATGTATATTTTCCTAATAAATAATCATTAATTTTGGCGCTTAACCTTTAAGAATTTTTCTATTCAATTCAAACAACTTAAAAAATAATTTTAATTTTATTGATCCATTACAATTCATTGAACACTATATAATTATCATCTCAGTATTACCTCATTAAAAAATGCTTTATTTGATTATAAATGAAAGTTTTAGAATCATTTTAAAATAAGTTCAGTTAGGTTTGTCTAGAATAGTTAACGATTTGCTAATGGTTATTGTGATTTACTTTCTAGTTAAGTTTTACAGATATATTTCATGTCTGTATCTTGTACGTATTTTGGTCCAGTAGCAAAGTATAACTACAGGGCTATAAAACTCATTATTTTCGCTCAAAATACTTTCTCCTTTATGACCCTAGTCAAAACAACATTGCGACCCCAACTCTAATTTTAGACTTCTCGTGGCTCTTCTGCAGTGAGCGTGTTTAGTCTACGGGACCTCCTTCCTTAAGTACTTATAGAAGGCTCTAACGGCAAGACAAGTTGCACGAACCAATTAATCGCGTGACCACTTTATATATGACTTGTTGCAGCAACTGATATTTTAAGCCTGTAAGACTGCGCATTAGATTCGGTTGTCGGCCTAAAACAAAGCCCTTAATCGGTAGGTTACAACTTTATTCAGCCATCAGAATTGATGGAGTGTGAGCTACTGTTTCGACGCGAACTCAAGAGGTTGCGACTATTATTAGCAGGCCCGCAGTTACAGGGAGGACAGAACGAGCGCAGTTCGTCCTGGCCTCATATTTGCTCCAGAAAATCACATTTAAACAAATAAATGTAAGCAAACTCTAGAAAATGCACCTAGCCATGCATCGTTATCCGAACCTTCAAATTGTTTTATGTATTTCTGTTTATTTGGAATTAATTTCTACACAAATATGAGGCAATTGTTTAAGAAAATTTGCATGAGTGAAAATATATCTAGCGGTTTGTATAATAATGATAATAATAGTAATAATAGTTATAATAATAATAATATTTTTATTATAATATTTTTTAAAATATACATCCCATTGATCTGTTGTCTTCTTGTTTCTTCATCCAACACATTATATTTTCGACTTCTTGTCGACAAATCGACTAAATAATACGTTTCCTTACTTTCCTTACCATTTAAAAGGAAACTCACGGAAAGCATGAACATAAAAAATGTGTAACTGCAATTTAATATCAGAAGAAATTTTCACTTTTCTATATTTCACTATCATTCACTTTTTTGTGTACTATATTCTCAAATTGTGTATCTAGAAAGTAAATGCTTTCTCTGGTTTCAGGAACATTTTTTGGTAAGATGCGGTAAATGTAAAAATTATAAAAATGTTGCTTCTGGGATAGATCATTGGGATGGATGTTCGTGACACCTTATTTCAGGCCTGTACAACGCCTGCTCCCGCGAGCATTCTGCACTTGAGAGCGGCGAAAGTGCAAATAGTGGGGCGAAGACAGTTTTGCGGGGAGGGGAGAAGTTCGAGTGCGGTCGACGCGGCGCGTAGGTTGAATGCCTGGGCATCTAATGCAATGAACCGTGCTATGACATTATTTTCCCACTTACTTTAATAGGCAGTCTACCACATTTCTAGCTACAATGGCCATATTTCACTGTTTATGTTCTTCTTTACACTGCTATGGGTCAACAATCTGTTATTTTACATTTCAGAAAACATTTAGTAGATATTTTTGCCTGTTTTGCGAAGTCATGAGACATTCAACATTTGGTAAAGCTGTGAAAATAAACATAGGAGAACTGACTTTGAAATAAGTCTCTTTAATCTAACCCCCATGTAAAAACAATGTTTTTGCCCAGTGAGCGGTCAGCTGAACACATTCAACGAAACGAAAACGTATGCATCAGCGCACGGAGTTAATAGATTCTTGCCTCTCCGAAAGAGATTGCGTCCAAGGCACTGTTTCCAGCATTTTGTCGAACAACCGGGACCTTCTTCAGGATGAAATTCAAAAAGATCTCGAAAGGTTGACCTTCACGTCAAAAGAATATTTTCATAAAATGGGCCTTTTATAGATGAAACGCCAATAAAAAACATCCACTGTGCACGAGCAAGCAATTTTATTAATTGTAATTTAATTAATTGTAATAAAATTTTAATAATTTTATTAATTGCTGAACGCCTAATACAACCTTCTGCTGCTACTGAACGACTTCTCACGGCGTTCGGTACCGGTGGCATTTGATGCTCCACGAGCGCGAACGCGTCACACAAAGGGCGTCAGCCATGTGACATCAGTTGACAGTTGCATTGTCCCAACAAGCCACGCCCACAAACGATCCCTCGCTCAGGGAGTCTCGAAGGAAGGCCTGTACCTCCCCGACGCGAAAGTGTCGCTTTCCACGCAGTGCATCTACACAGCATTATTAGTAGCGCACCCAAGGGAGGGGGCTATGGAACATCAACCGCCACAAAAGCTAATGATTCATATTGAAAGTATAGCTCTTACTCATTTTTTATACTAATTAAAGTCTATATATATATATATATATATATATATATATATATATATATATATATATATAATGAGTTTCATCAGTATATATTATTTACGTTATTAATATTAAAGGTAGTAATGTAACAATTGCGAAGTCAAATAAATTTCATATTCATCAGAAACGAAAAAATTATTCCTAAGAAAACATCAAGTCGACTGGACGCCTACATCTGCAGGCCTCCCTCCCCTCCCCAGAAAATTCCTGAGCGGGCCACTGATCATTATAATTTTTGCATTTAGGCTACGATAGGTAGATTTCTAAATAAAAGCATACATTAGGTTACAATTTTCAGCCATCCAGACTGAAACTCTGGGCCTAGACTGGAGGGCTCGTAGACTACACATGCTCATTCGAAAGATTGAATGTTTTATGCGCATTGTATTGAATTATTCACCTTTTCTTCCAAGAGTCTCAGTCTCTAAAGCATTCCCAATGAAAGAATTATTTTTCGCGAAATAAAAGACCTTGCGGAACCCCAGAAGTGTGTCGTCTAAGTGCTGCGTGTGCTTGTGCGCAGGAGGCGAGGCCGTGGGCCGGTCCGGACGCCGGCGCGCGCCGCCTCGCTCTCCCCGCCGGCCCTCCACTCGCAGGTAAGCAACAGCGCTCCGTGCTCGTAAAAGATACCTCTATCGCGGCGCGGATGATAATAGTATGTTTTCGGCGTTGTTGGGTCGGTAGACCGACTTTGCTGGCCTGCTACCGGAGTCCCTCATGCCTATTTAAATGCCCATGCTTGAGAGTAAGAGCGACGTGAGGCGAATATGACGTGTTCTCTTCACCGGAACTGGCAAGATTCGCCTGCTTGAGCTTTTCTTCTTCACACAGCTACAGAAACAGGGACGACTTTAAAGGAAAGTTACAATTCTATTTTTGCTTCGACCGGGAATTGAACCTAGGAACAGAGCACTGGAAGCGAGTACGCTGCTCATAAGCCCTCCCAGAGGCCTATGATAATAGTTATTTGTAAAAAACGAGTTAAGTTGCTGTTAAAAGATGTCTCTATCACTGCTCGGATGATAATAGTTATTTGTAAATAAGAGGATTAAGTTGAGCTTCTTTCGTGATGGAGAAAGATCAGTTCATTCTTCTTCTCCCGAGTAATTTAAGCTGAATCTTATTAAAAACACGTTAAACCATTTTGTTCAGTTGTATCGGGTTCACCTTTATGTTATGTGGGCTAATGGCTACGCCCATCGATGTATTGTGTTGTAATACATTTAGGAGATATGTCGGTGGCAGTAATAACTGTAGTCACTTGTTCTGGCTTCATTGAACGAAAAATACAAGCGAGAGATAAAAAAATTAACTGACTAATCGAAGAACGTTTGTTCTTCCATCGCATTGAAAACGTATGGACATGATCTTAGTTCAGCAAGCGGGTGTAATGTATCTTACTATTACAAAACATAATAAATATCTACAGAACTCACCCTACTTCACAGACTGCGCTCAGATGGTAAACACAAATAGTAAATTTTGGCGGGTACTAATGATTTCAACAGTTCAAATATTATGGGTTGAAGACACTAGTAGTGGACACTGTTGCAGTAGTGACTACTTAACGCGCGAAAATGGAAAAATAAAATTTGGAGACTTTCCATTTGCTTCGAACTTTCAGAACATGGAGTTATGCCTTCTAGTGGCGAGGAGTAGATCCAAGATAATTTACTTATTTTGTATATAAATAATACGTTATAATCATGTTATTAATATGGGCAGTGCAAACCTGTAACATGAATTGATCGTGTTTTTTGCACTTATTTGCAATAAATTAATAATAAATAGATCAAATTGAAAATTGTCCATTATTAGACAAGGGATATAATCAGAAGGCTAATTGTCCATTGAATTTTACAAAGCGCTTTTAGTACAAAAGTCCAATAATTTTAAGAAATCTACAAAAATGGCCGTTAATGGTGCTTTCATCCTAAACGTTGTATCAAGTTCGAAAATTCAAAAAATAAATAAATAAATCATGCGTATTGACACATTGAACCTGGTTGAAAAGGTTGATGCTCTTATGTTTGTAAACTGAACGTTTGTTGCTGTGCAGGCCGCCGCCGCCGCTGCCGCCGCCTCCGCCGCCGCCGGCATCGGCTCTTTCGGGCATCACCACGCCGCCTCCGCCGCCGCTGCCGCCGGCTTCGTCACCGCCACGCAGTCACGTGCTCACCACCAGCCGCCCTTCTACTCGTGGTACTGACACTCCCCCCACCCCGGCCCCCCGCCGACCGCTCCCCGCCATGCTGACATCTGGCGGCCGTCGCCGACCACCAACCCGCTACAGTGGCCTGCGTGGCGTTCAACGTACTCCCCGGAAAATATACATCTCAAGGCGGAAATTGATTGGAATGTGTGTGGTGAGGAAAGGAACATATCTGATAGTGTGAAACTCGAGGGATGAAATATATATATTTACTTGTTTAAACATTCGTTATAGTAATGTAATTATAATGTTCACATTTTAAGTCGGTGAGAAAGAACGATTTGGAAGTTGCGCTGTTTCTTTGACTGGCCGTTGGGTCGGGTTGGTCAATTTACACAATTATCATAGAAACGCCAACTTTGTTTGGATGAACTATTGGAAGTGCCCTGAAATCTTGCTGCCGCTGCTACAGTGCGATTTGATTTCTTTCACAGCGTGCTTCAACAGTGATTTGTGTAGAGACGTTCCCGTCATAATATAGATCAACAGTCCCGTATATCACCAAGAAGAAATCGTAATTCGGAAGTAGATTATATAATCAGCAGAACCAATGTCTTACATTTTTATGTTTTGTTAGTCATATTCCTAAAGAACTGAAAGGACTCGTTTACCAGAAACAACATACCTCATGACAGTAACAAGTCCACTCTACTTAAATAGATGAGTGTGTAGTTGTGCCTTGTTACCCACCGATCCTTAAAAGTGACCACAATGTGCATTTCATTACCATCAGATTCATGTCAAACATTTTACTGAGACATTCATTCTTCAACAAATTTCTTCTCTACAATCGGAATATTTTTTTCGTTATGAATGCACACACCACGTTGAAAGTATATTGAGTCATTTGCGTTATTGGCAAACTTAATAGTCCAAGAAATGAATGCACAGAATTTGAAGGTGCTTAAAGCGAACAATGAATGCTATCATGAACAGTAACCCTTCTTCAAGATCACAGGAACATTTCCCATAAACCACAAATGTCAACGTTGCAGTCATGAACATTATTCTATTAATATTGTTTGTACAGTGGGTACACATCTCCTTGAATGCATACAACTGAAACCCTACTTCAGACACTGGCGTTTTTGCTGCTTATCCGCTTATTGTATCAGGAAAAGCAAAACTTTGTAAGAAACAGAAATTGCAAAGATACATCTCACAAGAAAGTTGCGCTTTAAGTGCTCTTTGAAACCCCAATAAATATATTAATGTAAAATATGTGAAATATAATAGATTTTAAATGTATAATTGTGTGGTGAGATAACAAATATCACCAAATCACAGTTCTTTCATGTGACAAGTTTGCTCACAATGTGTAGTGGAGATTGAAAGAAAGGACACCATAAGTGCCGTATGTGTTGTTAAATGTGCAATGATTCAGCACATTTTGAAGAATATACATATAGTTCACAGTTGATATATTTTTGAAAATGTATTTATATAATTAATTGTAAAGAGTACTCCTGTTGCATGGTGTTGAGTACATGAATGTAATGATCAAGTCAATAGCCAGTTTGTTTCATAATAGTTATGCTTTATTATTTATCATTTGTTTGTTGCTGAGTTTCTTGAGATGATATTGCACTTGACGACACAAATGTTGTTTTTCTGTAACTACAATTATCTTCCTAGTTTTAGGAATGTTAAAGTATGCGAGATCAGACACAGCATCATTCATACTAATATGTGCATGGCGTTGTCATCATGTTTAACAATAGTGCCTTCCAGTAATATAACCTCTAGAAAAGCTCAATGACTTGTAGGGGCGAACATTTAATTATTTTAAAATAACTGAAGTATGTATTAACTAAGAATAATTTGTTGTAAATTAAATTAATTTTCTTGGACCCATCAAGTTCATAAGAGTCGTAAATTTGAAAATCACAAAGAAAGCAATGATTTTCAATTTACCTAAATGTTATATGTCAAACAGGATGAAAACAATAACACAATGTGTTTTTACATTTGTTTGTTGTTGTGAATGATTTTCACGTTGATTAATGTATTGTATGAGATGGTACATACGGTGGTGAAAATTTTAAAATGCGCAAATTTAGAAAATTAGAAATATCATGAAGTTATGGATTAATTTATTAATTTTATTCAATCAACAAAAATATTGCACGAAACTACAAATTTTTAATTTTGTCCTGCTACTTGTACTATCTCATGCAACTACAAGAATGTTTCTTTAATTGCTATGTAACAAGCTTTGCAAGCTTATTGCAATAAATCACTTAATATTTGGTTTTAATTGTTTATTTTTTTTATGTAAGTTGCATCCCACTTAGATTTTAATGTGTTGTGTACTTTCACCCTTATGTTACACATTATTTGGTTATGTATTTATCGTTAGTGGTCATAAATTTGGAAGTTTCCAATAAAGTTATGTTCATCAAGTTTAAAATCTATTATTTTTCCTTTCTTTAATTTAAAAATGCTTTCGAAAACACATGCCTTAAATTACTTCAGCAAAGTAATATAGAGCTGTATTTATTTTCCCACATCTTATACCCCTTTACATATCTCACATTTTATTAATTCTCACAAGAAGGAGATAGGGTAAAATGATAACAAAAATAATGAAAAAGTTAAATTGAAATGTTTCACTCAGTTGTTTTCTTTTAAATATTTATATTATAAGTCAAGTTATTCTCCAGTAATGTACTCTTTATAGATTGTATAATTAAATACTTTATATGTACAGGGCTTAACTGAGTAAGTTCATTCATGCCTGTTGTCATTCTTCAATGATACATTGCCTATAATAATATTGTCGCACACGCACTAAAACTGCATTTGCCATGGAGGATATCACTTGTTCGAAAAGTAGAAACAAGATACATTACGAATCAATTCGTAAATATCTTCAGTTGAAGATCAAGTCCTTGTAGTTGTAGAGGAGATAGTAGTTTGAAACTCGGCAGCTAGTAGTTGTGCGCACCACTGTAGTTCGATCCGCTCTCTCAAAGTTGGCCTTTGTTGTCTCATAGTATCGCCCATCGCTGAAACATTCCAGAAAAAAGTTCAAATCAATTCGCTGACTAACAAAATAGCAGATTCTTTCCCGAGAAAAAATATATATTTATCCGTTTGTCTTCATGCTGTACTGCTTTCGATGGGATTTGGCACGTGGCTTAGTATAAGAACTAAGGAGTCTTTTATTTCTATACAAAATAAACAAAAGCTTAATCTAGAGTCAATATTCACATTATGCATAAAATCACATTGTCCAACAATATTCTATTAGGTGAACCTCAAGGCTCCTCGCTCTGCCTTCTACTAAATACGAACATCCTTTACGACATCCCTGTATTTTATGTTCAGTCTTCATTGTAATCATGGAGTAAACAAACTTCAATAGGTCTTTCAACACTGTTAACTTCATGCAGAAATGAAGATTTCCGTAAATACAATTAATACGAACTGCAAATTCTTCACTTTTAGAAAAATACCCACTATATCCCTATTAGAAATACATAATACCTAAACCTTAGACAATCACAGCAACAAAATATTTTGGCATATATATTGACACAAAGAATGTATCAGGAACGAAAAAACGGAATAACTATAACAGGTTACTTTTGCAGTAACCACAATCCCTAGATCTCTGATGCGCTTTGAACCGAGTAACTTTGAAGACAAAAAGACGAACTTGTGCAAAAATTTATATATTTATCTTGAAAAATAATATGTGTCCCGTTTGTTAGAGTTCTGCTCCGGCGTTCGCCTGGTGTTGATCGGAGTAACCACGGAAAACTACCGAACAGAGCAGCTGGCCGCTAGAATTGTCCTCCAGACAGCGAATTCATTCGACCTAGCTGAAAAGCTAGTGTCAAAAATCGTCGCCGTCGTTGAACCTAGAACCTCCCGGTCAGAGGCAGAGAGAGAGAGAGAGTGAGTGAGTGAGAGTGAATGCTAGTGTGTCGTACCTGAGCGTGAGGCAGCGCAGCTTGAGGCACTTGACGCGCAGGATGTCGATGGCCTTCTGGCTCTTGTCGGAGAAACGCAGGTTCTCGGGGTCCCAGCGCAGCTCCAGGCGCTCCAGATTAGGCACGTTGTTGGCGATGCCGTCCATCAGCTGGTCCACGTGGATGTTCACGCCCAGGCGCTCCTGCGTCCCCATGATCAGGATTCTGCCGTAAACAAACATACGATGAAGGCATTATTGCACTTCCTTAGAAACCTCTCAAGAAGAGCCTGACAACGTAGTATTTGAAGAAATAAAAGAGATCATCTTCGTCATTATATTAATATGTAATATGTAATAAGTTATATATTAATATGCAACATAGTAATGTGTTGACGAAGATGACCTCTTTTAGTTCTTCTTATAAGAACGTCAACAACACCAAATCAGAATTCCCACAACGTAGTATTTTATGGTTGAAGTCTTAGGGTTCGATCAGAATGGATTCGTTTCCGATCGAATTCGTGTATGAGTCAGTATTAAATGAGAGAAACGTTTCGTTTAGAAACAAGATGCACCCAGGACGTTTCTCTGTGGGGGGAGGGGGGTAGCGATAGGTACAGTGTCCAATTGACATGATTGATTAGTGATTCCGGGCGCGACAACTGCTGAGTGTTGTGCATGTTTTCATTGCACTAGGTGTCGATGATGTCCCCCCGTTGGATGACGAACTCCAACGCCGACCTACGTCGGCTTGCCGAGATTTTTCCTATCAAGGTATCTCCCACCAGCGTGGTATCGCCCCAGCCGGATCAAGCTCTAAGCTCCCTACTGGTCTCCCAACAAGAGTGGCAGTGTAATGTACATGTGTGTGTTATTGTAAGGGATGCTTATAGCACAAGAAATAGGAAGGAAAGATCGTGTGCGGTCCGTGGCCCGTTTGGTAGGGTACAGCTTCGGCGTTCGCCTGATGTTGATCGGAGATACCACGGAAAACTGCGATCAGAACAGCAGACTGCTAGAATTCTTCTCCAGATAGAATCTGAATTCGACCTAGCTGACAAGCGAGTGCCGAAATTCCTGCCACCCTCGGGACTCGAACCCTAGAACCTCCCGGTCAGAGGCACTGCACTCGCATCAATCGATGACCCCAGCCACCTTAGCCGGTACGAACTTGATGTTTTCTTATTAAAATATTTTCATTTATGCTGATTATTAAATTATTTTTATGTTTCACTTAAAGCTAGTATTTATAACGTAAAAACCGGTAGCGGTAGCTCAGTGCATCAACTCATGCCACTGCAGCGATTCTGCCCGGGAGGTCCTAGGTTCGAGACCTGACGGCGGCAGGATTTTCCACACTAGCTTTTCAGCTAGGTCGAATTCAGTCGCTGTCTGGGGGAGAATTCTAGCGGCCGGCTGCTCTGATCGGTAGTTTTCCGTGGTTTCTCCGATCAACACCAGGCGAATGCTGGAGCAGTACCCTACCAAACGGGCCACAGACCGCGCGCGATCTTTCCTTCGTCTTCCTTTGTCTTATCCTCTCCCCTTACACTAACATACACTACACTACCACATATTCCGGGAGACTGGTCAGGAGCTTAGAGCTTGTCCCGACTAGGGCGGTGCCGCGCTGGTGGGAGAGTCCTGGTTGGGGGAAACCCCACTAGCCGACGGTAGGTCGGTGCCGGATCTCGCCATCCAGTGCGGGAAGATCACTGCCATCTCCCGAGAAAAAACATGCACTACACTAACGGGAATACTGACCGAAGAAGTTGACGCGCCCGGAAACACGAAAAAATCAATCAATCTATCTATAACGTAAAAAATCGATATACTGAATGATTTTCGTTAGTATTGAAAATGAGTAAAAGCTGCATTTTTTTAATGTCATTGTCTCCTGGCTGGGGGGGGGGGTATGTGCACCCCCCGCGGTGCGTCACTGGTTAACAACAGATCAAAACCACGAATCGCTGTTATCTTCAAATTGTTTTATTAGGCAACCCGCTGGACGTTTATGCATTTCCCCTTTTAGAAATGCTCACGCAAATACTCACGCTCACCAAGAAAAAGGGGGAGAAACAGGAGAAAGAAAGAAAAGAGAGGAAGAAGAAACAGAAAGAAGCTTGGCCTCGGCCCAATACTGCTCGCGTATCAAGCCCCAGAACAAGGAGTTCTGACAGCTAGCAAAGACAATAGTATTTATTGAATTTTAACCAAATATAAAATTGATGTCATCTCTTTTCACGTATATAGTTTAGTTGTTCAATTATTAATCTCTTGAATAAAAATCTCTATAATACAAGTAGGTAAAATGATACAGATGATACTTATTTTCTAATGAACAAGAACCAAAACTCACTAATGCAATAGGAAAACAATTTTTCTACCATTCGGTAGAATCAGTAGGTCGTTTGAGTCTGAAGCCATCTTCGCTTGTATATGTAATTACTCTGAGCGAACCTTTAAGTTATACACTAGGTTTAGAGGAATGATCGAACTTACTTGTGCTCCATAGAACTTCAAATTTTGTTTTTAACCTTGCATTATTGAGAACTCTCTAAAAGTCTACCATTCACTATGTTTCACGTGACAATGATTCACTTTTTTTATTAGTTCTCGGAAATAATATATAAATTCTATCCACCGGATACAATAAGTTCTGTGTTATTTGTCAAAACAATTAACATAACATATTAATATTTTACTGTAAGTGAGAAAAACATTAATGAATGTTGTTGTAGACAGTCAAACATAATTAAAAAATATAAATTTAGAGAAGAAAGAGGTGTTGGGGAAGCCACAAGATGGCAATAATTTTTGGAAAACAGAGTAAGCATTGCAGGAAACAAAGTTTCTTTCTGTTATAATTCAAATTCTCAGGAGAAGCCAGAAGTGGATTGGACTCACTTGGCGTTGGTGAGAATGGGCAGCACGGACTGCCAGAGCTGGTCAGTGATGTGCGGCATGCCCGACAGCCCAAGGCCCCACAGCTGACTGCCGAACCGCGAGAGGAATTTGTGCAACGCGTCGTCCGTCAGGTTGTCAGAACTGTCCAGGTCCAGCGCGATCAGGTTGCGAACGTTGCCGGATTCCATGTAAGCCTTCAGCACCTGGCAACGAGGGAGCAGTAATATTAAGTTTCTTCCTTGTAAATAGGATGTTTACTTTTTGCTGATGCGTTAGAGCTTGTTATTGCCTGTGATAAGGGGCTCGATATACTCTGCATACCTTACCTGAATCCAAAGGATCGTGATTACGAGGGAAATATGAAAACAGTTGAATGATGCTTCATGTTCTCTTATGGAGAGAATTATGAAAGGGAATAAAAAGCGCACCATTCTTATTCACTTAACGTTAGCTAAATGGCTGAAGGACTGACTACTGCTGTTTTCATCAGTGTACCTCCTTTGAATTCACACAATTATTGCCTGCCATTAGTATTAGTTGGAAACAACCACCAAAGGAACATTTAAAGCTCCTATAAAGTATTGTTTTGAAAAGTCAAACGCGAACACACACACGCGGATTGTATACAGTAATATATGCTATCAGCGCACGTTTTCTTGAGCCCTCATATCATTAGATGCGACAAGGGGAGGAAGGGTTCATTATCTGGAATTCAGGGCTATTATATCAAATCTTTAGCTCGTTTCTCGATAAAAATAGTTTCACTTACACGGGAGCGAAACTTTCTGGTTAACAGATTTTGTTCAAAACGTTTGTGGTCCTGTTGCTTTCTTTCATTATTTATTTAACTAATGTTGGTACATGAGTGTTGGTAGGAATCCCAGGGCTCACGAAAACTAGTGCGAATCATATTAATGAGCACAGCTCTTTTCTGATAATTCGAATTTGTCAACAATGCTCGTTGCTAACATTTATTCTTAATTCGAGTAATATTAGTAAAAGAGCGGTGATAGGTATTCCGAGACTCAATGAAACATGCGCGTATAATACATAAAAATAAGGGGTACGATTGTCTAGTTGGCGGTGCTTGACATAAACACAAGCGCGCCGTTCAACCTTAGCAATTCCAGAGGGTACAAGTTGGCAACTAACGACATATTCATGTAGAAACACTACCATTAACACGAGAACATAAAGTTACGAAATGAATATTAAATACACAATCATTTGCAAAGACATCTGGGCACAAACGTGAAAACAAACATCTACAAACCAATTAAAACAAGTGACATACATGTGAGATAAATGAAGTTTTCATAGCGTGTAGTATTTTGGATATTGGAAGTTTTCATGTTAGTGTCTAAGAATAGTTTTCATGATGCTGTTAATGGAAATCACTGAGAATGATTCAATGAAATAAACAAACTGGTTACAAATTGTTATGTTCAAAGTAATGTTTCAAGAATGCGGTGAGGGCGAGATCCGGATGTTGGAGATGGAAAGGACGGCGATAAGGGCGAGGGAGTTGGCAAGGGAGAGGGCGTAAGCGAGGGTGATGACCAGTAGCGTAGCGTGATCATTTTTCTTGGGAAGGCTCCAAAGCAGATTAACGTATTATTTAACACTCTCCTCCGTCATTAACGAAGAGATTTTATTCGCTCGTTTACCCGGTGGATACTACAAGAACGTTAGTTAGTGGTCACCGAATGTTATTATGTTACTATAACTTCAGGGAGAGAAAGTAGTTCTTTAGTTTAGTGCTAATACATTGAACGAAAACTATGTTAACACATTAAATGCCATGATCCCCAATTGGAAATCTCAGACCTTTTCCATAATTGCTTGACATTGTGTAATATAATTTGCAGATTATATTTCTTCAATATGTGCAAACATATAAGCAAGTCTTTTGTTCAATATTTCTTCAATATGTGCAAACATGCAAGCAACAAAACATATAAGCAAGTTTTTTTAATTCCTGAATGCCAGATATTGATTTATCCATGATCGCAGAGAATTATAGTACACTCCTGGCCTGGGTGTATACATGACTTCGAATATTCGTAACATACTACTGTTTTTGAAAATGGCGAATATTTGTCACATCTGCCTTTTTAAAGAAAGATTTGGTGTATAAAGACTATATTAAGAATAAATTTTCCACATCATTTACAAGACATTTCTCTTCAAAAGTGTGAATTAAACGAATTGCGTGTGAACGGTACCGATTGTCATAAATCGCACCACATGCGGCCCACTGTTTACTGACACCTCTTTCAACGCCTGTGAGGTTGGCCATTCCGGAAAGCCGGGCTTGTTTATGTGGTGTGTATGAATGTCTTGGCGTGAGAGGGCCCGCCACTGGTCCCGACTGATCTCGAGGAATGCCAAAATGCCCTCTTAGGGGGGTCTTTGGGGGAACCAAGGCGGGTCTTCGGGGGAACCAAGCTGCCTGCATGACCACAAAATCTGCGACTGCGAACACACGTTCTGCGCATGCGTTGAAGTCTCCGAAAGGCCAGAGCCTTCGTTCTCTTTCGCGTAAGTTGGCAATTAAGTGGGAAGTACAAGATGGCAAACTTTCAAAGCCAGACGAATCATGTGATTGTTCCTTCGGAAATTATTAATAAATACATTATAAAGTGATGAAGTTTTTTAAAATGCATTTTTTGTTTTTCATAAAATATTTGGGTAGGCTCCGCCTTACAGCCTACCAGGAAACTACACCACGGGTGATGACGAATGCGTTGGAAAGGGAGAGAACGATGGTGAGGGGGAGGGGGAGGGCAATGGGAATGGAAAGAGCAAGTGCGAGAGAAAGAGTGAGGGTGGAGGCGATAGTGAAGTCAAGGGCGAGGGCGAGGACAAGGACGAGAGCAACGGCAAGCGCGAGCGAGGGCGAAGGTGAAGGAGAGGGAGAGGGCTAGGGCGAAGGCGAAGGAGAAGGAGTAGGCTAGTGAGAAGGAGAGGGCGAAGGCGAAGTCGAGGGAGAGGGAGAAGGTTTTTTTTCCGGGGCGAACGTAGCCGAGGGAGGGGATCTCGGGAGATGACGATGATCTCCCGCTGGATGGCGAGATCCGGCGCCGACCTACTGTCGGCTAGTGGGGTTTCCCCCTAACCAGGACTCTCCCACCAACGGGGCACCGCCCCAGCCAGGACAAACTCTAAGCTCCCGACCGGTCTCCCGGATTATGTGGTAGTGTAGTGCATGTTAGTGTAAGTGTGTGTGTAAGGGGAGAGGATAGGACAGGGAAGAGGAAGGTCAGATAGCGCGCGGTCCGTGGCCCGTTTGGTAGGGTACTGCTCCGGCATTCGCCTGGTGTTGATCGGAGAAACACGGAAAACTACCGATCAGAGCAGCCGGCCGCTAGAATTCTCCTCCAGACAGCGACTCAGTTCGACCTAGGTGAAAAGCTAGTGTCGTAAATCCTGTCACCGTCGGAACTGGAACCTAGGACCTCCCGATGAGAGGCGCTGCAGTGACATCGCAAGGGAGAGGGCGAAGGCGAACGGCGCGGGGCGAGGCAGGCCGAAGCGCAGGGTGGAGGGGCCTAGAGAGAGGCGGGCGTGGTGGACGGAGCGGTGTGGCTCACCGAGCGTTGAAGCTGTTGAGCTGGCCGGCCGAGAGGAAGCGCAGCGATGGGATGCGGGTGAGCATGTCGATGAGGCACTCGGTGGACAGGTCTGTGGCGGTGATGTCCAGCTCCTGCAGTGAGGTCTTCTCCCACTCAACCTGCATCACGTGCTCGCTCACCAGGTCTGCAACACATCACCTGCGTCACCCCGAATCACTTACTCCGGCCCTGTTACATTACAATTACCTAAACGAGCATTGGTGGGTTCGGATGTATCGAAATTCTGTTGATTGAATTTACAAATGAAGTAAAAAGATTTGATACGAAACTTGACTACAATTCATGAAATTAAGTTTCAGTGTATGAGATAAAGACAACCTTAAATACTTGACGATTTACATAAAAAAGTTTTTTTAAATACTTTTTCTCCCAAAATCTTTCCGATAATTGGATGTTTGTGAAATTGGAGTTTTACTGCAGTATATTCAGAGTAAACTTTCTAAAAATACTCAAATTCAATACGCTGTTCTTACTTTAAAAGTGGTAATAAATAAGGGGTACTTTATGTCGAGGGCGGTTTATTGTGATTATTTGGCATGTGTCGGTAACAAAAACCATTGGATTCAGCTTCAGTACAAAAAACTTGTCGCTTTGTCGTTCTTTATAGTTTCTTGCTTGACTAGCCGATTTCAAATATGTATTGTACTAAAAATTTTACGTTTTTATCATTGCAGTAAGGAATATGTACCATTCATGTAACTATAAAAGAGTAATCAAATATATCAACTGTAACTGTTTTCCTGATCAAGAGATTGCACAAGCTGTTCAAGAATTCGAAAGATTTATATAGTGATATAAGGATTACATTGAAATAAATTGATAAAAAGTAAAGTGTGTATGCAGGTTATAACAATTAATGAAGCGAGTTTATAAAGACGGGGATTGCACAAGTGGTATGTTCAAGAAAACGAGCGACGATAGGAGTGTTTTCTTACATACTACGAGTGAAATTATACCCCTTTATACACATGTTACGTTCAATGTTTTTTCTTGTTCAATTTAATAATAATTTAAATTTTGATAAATTCAAGCACATCTTTACAATTCGAGGCATGTGTTAGATGACGTCGTATTGCTTCTGAAAAATATATATTTTAGTGAGCGTTGCATTGTGTTGCAAGAAATATTTGCATATGGATGGTACTGAAGATATTGCAGATAAAACATTAGAAGAAGCTGACAAAGTCATGAAAACGTTACTTCCCACGGAAAGTAAAGACAGCTATGAGATATAATTGAACATGTAAATATTGGGGGGAAAAACTAGTCATTCTGACACAGTTTTGCTATAGAGTACTGGTAAACATAACTGATGTTTACATTTTTTACATGGGTAATCTTAAGACCAAATATTTTACACGTAAAACATTTAATTTATTCACGTTAAATATTTTATGTTGTTCCATAAGTCAGCTAGCTTAACGTTTACTTCCCCAATTTACTTTCATTCATTGGTTGTTTAATGTAGTTGTTCGAGGTATGTAATATGTGATGTAGTTTTTTATGTGTTAATTTAAATTAGGCAAATTTTAATTTCACGCTTGCTCTTAACATAGAGAGATAAACAACGATTTTACATGGTATTAATGAGCATATTTAGTTAACTAAACGAAAAATAATTTAATACAACGATTTATTAAAAAAGTATTTGTTCCGTCATCTTTGTGAAAATATGAACTAGTTTGGGGCGGATACCACAAGTGAGTTTGTAGATTGAGTGATCTAATCACTTCCAAACAGTTTCCCCGATCACTTCGAGTCATATGCAGATGCAGCATCTTCCAACGCGCCATAGATTGTACTCAATCATTGCTTCGCATTTCCTTCCATTCTATCCTGACCTACCGCAACCATATTTCCCTTAATGTTGTCTGGGTCATCGTGAGTACAAATGTATAAGAATGTATGAACTCATATGTGTGAGGCAGGACGTTCCCTACTTTGCCCCTCATAAGCGGCACAGTACTGGACGGGGCATTCACTACACGATGAAGAAAGGCTGATGTCTACATTATGTAAAACTCTAATAATTCACCAGTCAAGTTACGTTTGACAAACGCAAATGTCAAGTTCTGCCTCCAGATCTCAATATGAAAGCGGTGGGCGCCTCCAATTCACTACGCTTCAGCGGAGATGGTCAAGGCCGTTGCCTGCCCACCCGTGTGTCCCATTGTTCGGGCTGACCCTGTGGAATCGGGGGCACTGAAATCTTAATCGGAGCTCGTGTCTTAACCGCAGGAAAGGAGCCACTGTACGCTCCAGTGCTCTGAGACTTAATTCAAGAAGCGGAAAACTCATTCTTCTGTGATATTGAGCGTTGCCTTCACGAATGTAAGATGGACAATAAAAATTGTAAATATAGAAGTAGCTACGAAACTTCATACTCAAATCGTTGAATGGACGTCGATACTCTGTTAAGTCGAATAAACCAGAATCCAAATAAAGCGATAAATTTCTTTTTTCATATTTTTCAAATACAGAAGAGTATTGTTGGAAAGGTAAACACAATTATAGTCTCCAAACATAATTGACAGGTTTTAAATAAAAAATCCCAAGTCACTTAGTGGGAGATTTGTGTCACATATGCCCGAATCTTAAACTAACCCAATCCCAGAAGAATTGTGGATTGACTAGAGGTCAATAGAGAAGTTTCACTGCCTCTTGGGTACTCGAGATTTTCAAGATGATGCCGACTTCGGATCAAAGGATCACGGGTTCGAATCCCACATTGAGCATGGATTCTTGCTTGTGTGATATTACATGATGGGTCTCTCAATCATGTATCACTTTCAAGTCTCTGCAAGTTCTTTCATTATCTTAGTTGTTTCTCTCTCCCATACCCGGTTATTAGAGCCGAAATGTCTCTGCGGTACACCTCGTTTCTCTATATAGAAGATTGCAAAACCAGGAAAGTGGAGATTGAACTAAAAGCCTAACAGCTAGATGAGAAGGGGAAGGTCCCAATCAAGACTTAGAGCAAGTGAATGGTCGGTAAATTTCTGGAACCCGCTATAAGGGTAGGACAACGGAGAGTCGGCGAAAATAACGTGATAAACCAAGAAACTTAATAAAAGAGCAACCAAGTAAAAAATATAGAAATTTTTCCATTTGTTGAGGCACGCGTTTGAGATCTACTAATTGAATCGCAATTGTGTCTGATCTCGCTTAATACACATTCCAACGTCACTTATGAGGCGCAGTCGTGCCTTGTCGCATTACAGAAAGAGTACAGTAAACTCGGTGGTTTCTGCAGGAATTTTGTAGTTAGTTAATGCCTTATTTTACGTGGCGAGACTCGGGCAATCAGGCCCGCTCTTCCGTCTATCCACGCAAATTTCGCTACGCTCCTTTCACCACCTAGCGCAGAAAGGAAGTATTATCTTGGGCGACGAAACAGGCGGATCCCAATTTGCTCAAAGGCTTCTTTTATGCTTGAGGATCTTTTACAGGTCGTAAAACTACAACATGGGGCAGCCGGCTTTACTTCCCCTCCGAAGGAAGGCGTTTGAAGGATTTTTTCACCCATAAAAATCCACGGCATGGTACAACAGTCCGGTACGCTGACCGTCATACCACCGAATCCGTCGTACCACCGAAATCTTTCATCATAGCGGAGGAAACGAACTAATTTTTCGTTAAAAAAGTGTATATTTACATTTGTTTGAGATGGATCTACATATGTTGCACGTGTTACACAATCTATTAAGTATTTATTGTTATAGCTATTAACATACCTAGAAATGATATGAGTGTTATTACTGCCGAGACCAAAACTTAAAAATCTGAGGCGGAGCCTAGCGGAGCCTAGCGGAGCCGAGATTATTAATTTGGACGAGGCAGTAATAACACTGTAACATTTCGTGGTATGTTCAGCATATTTTGTCGGTCACCATACAATCTCACGAATTATGAGAAAATTTACGACATAACTGCGATAGTAAACACACGAATTATGTTGCTGCGGCACATTAGTACTATATTGTGGGATGTTGCTTGTGATGTATCTATATATGGAACACAATTCGTACACCGTGGTTCGAGAAAGATGGATGCAAATAATTCTCCTGAACCCAAAGGTATTTAACAAGAAACAAGGTTCGGTCTGGAAATTGGTGCGTTGACTTCCAATAGCGACACCTTCACATCGTCAGTAAATACGATTACCGGAGCAGTTTCAATTGGTGGAATCCCAAGAACATGGGGTTAATAAACCTAATATACATTTTTCTAATTGTACTATTAGTAATATTACAATTAAGAATAATTATTCCCCAAACCAAAGTGAATTACTCCTGAATTGTTTGAATCTGATTTGTTTTGTTCATCGACATTTTTTTTCGTTAAGAAACATTTGACTTGCGATGAATCGATGGTTTTTTACGTTGCTAAAGATGTTAAAACCCGTTGCTAAGGATGTTAAATTTCTTAACATACAGGTAGGTACAAGTGCACTTAACAAACCTGCAGGGTAGCATGTTAACAGGGGTAAAAGACGCATGTGACCGATACAAAAATTTAATTGATACATTTTAATCATTCAATTAGTCTTTTGTTATGAGTGTCATTTAAAATATTTCCGGAATATGTCATGGAACGTTTTGTGAATGTAAAAAATATTTGTAAAAATTCTCTATAGATTTTTGAAACTTCTCGTCTTTTCTTTACAGTAAGAATGTATATAAATGTAGAATGTAATAGCAATAGAATGTAAATAAAGAACAGTTCTCAAATAAATTGTGTATTGTAAAGGTGGTTCCGCACTTTCGGTATTCGGCGAGTAGCAAGCAACCGCTCGCCGAATTCCGAGTAGTGTGGATGGGTTGCTAGTTAAATGCCGAGCGACGAACATTCGGTGCTCGCCCTATTCTTTACGTGTTGGTTGTTGCACACATCAAAGGAAGAGTACATTCGCTGAGCACATCAGCTGCTCGGGATGAGGTGACCAGTCGCACCAGGAGCGGTAGCTCAGTGTGTCAACTGATGTCATTGCAGCGCCTCTGACCAGGAGGTCCTAGGTTCGAATCCTGATGGTGGCTTTTCAGCTAGATCGAATTCAGTCGCTGTCTGGAGGAGAATTCTAGCGGCCGACTGCTCTGATCGGTAGTTTTCCGTGGTTTCTCGGATCAACACAAGGCGAATGCTAGAGCAGTGCCCTAACAAACGAGCCACGGACCGAACGCGAACTTTCCTTCCTCTTTCTTGTCTTATCCTCTCCCCTTAGACTAACATGCACTACACTACCACATATTCCGGGAGACTGGTCAGAAGCTTAGAGCTTGTCCAGGCTGGGGAGGTGCCCCGCTGGTGGGGAAGTCCTTGTCAGGGGGAAACCCCACCAGCTGACGGTATTTCGGCGCCGGATCTCGCCATCTAGCGGGGGAAGATCACCGCCATCTCCGGAGAAAACATGCACTACATTAACGTGACTAATGACCAAAGCAGTTGACGTGCCCGGACACATCAATCAATCAATCAATCAATCAATCGATTCCTTCTCTTTCATATCTTTCTCCAATTGTCTTGCCTGAAATACATATTATTTACTCACAGTCTTTGTACATCTTTAAGCTTCTGTAAAAAGTTAAAGTAATTTTTATATATATATTTGCCATAGAAACACAAGTGCAATAGTGCTAAAATAGAAACTTTGGATATATAGTGAATCAAGTGATGGGTGAGGAGGTAGTGCAGTTCCCCTCCTCGATCTCAATCACATTTTTCGTCCAATTTCCCTTGTGCAAATGTTGAGATGGTCCCGTATTTTCCTTCCGTACATAAACGTCTTCACAAAAGATCACTACGCGCACGTTTCGTTGAGCTCATCTTTTCCTACCTGTGTTAACCGGGAGCGGTAGCTCAGTGCATCAACTGATGTCACTGCAGCGCCTGTAACCGGGAGGTCCTAGGTTCCCACTCCCCACGGCGGCAGGAGTTTCGACACTAGCTTTTCAGCTAAGTCGAATTCAGTCGCTGTCTGGAGGAGAATTCTAGAGACCGGCTACTCTGATCGGTAGTTTTCCGTGGTTTCTCCGATCAACACCAGGCGAATGCCGGAGCAGTACCCTACCAAACGGGCCACGGACCGCGCGCGATCTGTCCTTCCTCTTCCTTGTCCTATCCTCTACCCTTACACACACACACTTACACTAACATGCACTACACTACCACATATTCCGGGAGACCGTCGAGAGCTTAGAGCTTGTCCTGACTGGGGCGGTGCCTCGTTGGTGGGAGAGTCCTGGTTAAGGGAAAACCCCACTAGCCGACGGTAGGTCGCTGCCGGATCTCGCCATCCTGCGGGGGATGATCACCGCCAGCTCCCGCGAGAAAAAACATGCACTACACTAACGGGACTAATGACCAAAGCAGTTGACGCGCCCGGAAACACGAAAAAAAACAAAAACCAAACCAATCCTACCTGTGTTAGAAGTAGAGCCGGGGGTTACTACTTTGTTAGCAATACTACACAATAAAATCTGAAGTTCGTTTACTGATGCAAAGAAGTTCTCTGTCACTCGGGAGTGAAACGTTTTAGTTTTCAAATCTTGCTTACCTCGTTTTGTTGCTACATTTATTCTCATTGAACTATCTGCTGTCAAAGAATGGCGTAATGGCGTAAAAATTCTGGAGCTCAAGAAAATCTGCGAGATTATACGTCACCCGGTACTTTTACTTTTTTTACTGTTTTCGACGAAATTGAATCAAATCAAACAACACAAATCATTTATCGAATCTCCAAAGATTTGTTTTACAATAATATTTAAATAAATCTTCCGTTTCATAAGAAGTATTTGTATAGTTCCTCCAAGTCATAGCAAGTATTTTTATAAAACAATAGTAATCGAATCACACAATTTTATTTGTCACGTGAAAGAAATGCTGTACTAATGTGTGTTCACAACAAGATGGATTTGTGAGTTGAGTGCTCTCCATTAGAATAGAGAATGTGAAATCAGTTGTCTGTTCCACATGGGAGAAATCCCCGAGAATATCCTGACCAGTCTCCCGGAATATGTGGTAGAGTAGTTTATGTTAGTGTAAGTGTGTGTAAAGGAAGAGGATAGGACAAGGAACGGGAAGGAAAGATCACGCGCGGTCCGTTCGGTAGGGTACTGCTCCGGCATTCGCCTGATGTTGATCCGAGAAACCACGGAAAACTACCGATCAGAGCAGCCGGCCGCTAGAATTCTCCTCCAGACTGCGACTGAATTCGACCTAGCTGAAAAGCTAGTGTCGAAAATCCCGCCGCCGTCAGGACTCGAACCTAAGGCCTCCCAGTCAGAGGCGCTGCAGTGGCATCAGTTCATACACTGAGCTACCGCTCCCGGTATGGAGGACTCGTAGCAACCACTGATCAGCAGCACACGTGACAACCTTTGAATGTGTGACACCATGTGACACGTGCGGTAATAGGGCATCTGTCTAATCGGACCTTTAGAAAGAGTATGCATGACATATATGAAAAATTTAATTCAACTGAAAATTGCATATCAGTGTTAAATTATCTCCATATTGCTGGTCTTGATAAAATAACTTGAATTCTTGTAAAAATTTATTGTACTACTTAATATTTCTGTTTGTAACGAGTAATAAAACGTATCTCTGGTGTAAATCAATAGTGGTCTCTAATGAACTCAGTTGTTTATAAAGCGACCTAAAATAAATAATTTTTGAAAAGAGGTATGCAATGCTTTTGAAATGTGAACGCATATATGCTATAATGCCCTGAAACGTGAAACCAGTCCCGTCATTTTAAATGTCTTAATTAATATGAAATAGAAGATTTTAGGTGCAGTAAACAATACTTATATCAAGTGTTAGTAATATGTTAAAAAACGGAGTTACAGAGTTCAATTCTCTGTAAACAGTAGACGTCGAAATTTTCACATCCCTTCTTGTCGTGTAAAGTAAGAGAAACTTTTGTTTTAATCGAGATTAAATTTACGTCTAATAACTCTTCAGTCTCATGTCGATTGTGAACACAGTTTGAAGACGGCACCTTTATGCAGTTTCGGTTCTCCTCCGCCTTTAGCTCTCCCCTCCATCGCGCCATAACGAGGAGCGCATTGAACACACCGCGCGCTCTACCCGCCAATAACCAAAGCATAATGCGTGCTGCGATTCACAACTGTTATGACCGCCAAATTCGAAATGCATGGCATGTTTACATCTGGGATTGTGTGACTGACTAGTTTATGATAAATGTGATGTTTCCTTTTATATTTCCATATTCTCTTGAACTATGTAATCTTACTAATATAGATAATCAAAGATCAGGGACTATGTCAGTAAATGTACTTCAAGTCTTTTCAAAAATTATTGAAATGAAGAACACCTTACATTTTTTAAATAGTGAAATTGTAACAAAAATAAATTTCTTTATCATAATTATTAATAATAATTCTTCTTTATATTAGTTAATGGTTATTTATTAATAGTTATTATTACTTTTCGAGCGTTATAATAATTTGGGTTTGTAAGATAAGATAAATTCGAATCTTACAAAATGAAATTGGGATATTATAAAATGAAACGAAATTGAAATACAACTAACACGAATAAGTAAAGCGCGAAATAAATTGTTGTTATTTTGGGATTTACAGTTTATATAAAAAATAATAAAATATTAATGTTTGGTTCTCTTAATGAAATCACATCCTGCACATCAAGAAAAATTCTAATAAAAATATAATACACCAATGAAGATGAACAGCGATGTCGAAAGCTTCAAGGGAAGTCAAAATAATCTATGAATGTTGACTTATCCATGATTCCCAAATTAAAATTTATATTTTGCGGTCCATCCACGGAATAATTTCAAAACCTCCAAAATAAGTATTTTGATCATGAGTAGATACCCAAAAATTTCGTTCCAAAACCTTGATATCAAAAAGGTCGTTCATATTGTACCAAATTAATTTACTACACTACCGTCAGGATATCTTACATGGGAGTGCATACATTTTTGGGGACGATATAGAACTGTTTTAATGTGTTGCTGGTCTGAAACTATTATAAAATGAAATTCAATAGCAATTTTTAATATCCTACCTTAAAAGTAACTAGCTGCTACATACGGGGGTGACGTCTCACTAAAAAAACAAACAGTCCCAAAATGTTTCAAGTATGGAAGTTTTTGTAAGGATTTTTAACAAAATATTCGGTCCGATGTAATAAAATTCTATTTTCAAGGGTAAATCAGCAAGATTGCTATAAGAAGGAACCGCTTTAGCAGATACTGCTTGGCCACGGCTGCCAACATACCTGCAGGTTATGTCCATGCACTTATATTATCAAGGAGTTCGCTTACAGTTAGCTCTTTTGTAAATGGTTCCATCACTATCTCTTTGCCCTGCATGATGTTCATTTGTTTCCCGACCAGTCAAAGTGGTGCCTTCTTAGGGTAATTCCTCTTTAATAGGTTCTTTGTGAAATTCAAGATCTTACTTGTCTGGTTCATGAGGAGGCAACGCAGCCGCTTGCTGCGGCCAAAGACATTCTTGAGGCACGAACCCGTGACCTTCGCACAGAAGTTGACAGCCAGACACTCCAACTGCAGACAGAACGACAAGGCAGAGTAAAGAAGGGTTAGCGTAATTCTGAATTAGTACCTTACAGAAAGAGGGGGAGAGAGACTACCACCATTAATGGCCATTTTTCAGGTAAGCGATATATTTTTCCACAAGGCACATGTGCACTCCCTATTTTAAAATCAGCACCATTTTCGGCAGAAAATAATTTTTAATTCCTTTCTTTCTTTATTTATTTATTTATCGTCAAAATAGAAAAAAGTATGTGGGATGAAGGAGTAGCATGATTTGTGCAAGTTTTCTTGAGTTTTTAATGCCTACCCCTCTCATTTTCTAAACGGACTAGTTGATATGTGAATAAAGGCAATAACGAGAGTGTTTGGGAACATTTGAAAACTAGGCATTTTCACTTCCGAAAAATAGAATACATATTTGTATTCGCAAGTGATCAACAGATTTGAGTTTCTGGTACCATTGATATAGTAAAAAACTTACGAAATTGTGATTTTGGGAAGTTCTACGACATTTTGAAAAAACTTTTGTAGATAATGATTCCAAATTTTTATTACATTTTTCCCTCTGATAGTGCAACGAATGCTTAAAAACAGAGCATTACTTATATTGAAATCTTTGAATTTTCGAAAATGAAAAAAGTTCAAAATTTTTTCGGTGCCTTTCTACAACTACAATTTTTGAGATAGAGCTTTTTCCTTAATAAAATCTGTTCTTCAAACAGCTCTGTAAATAAGGTCATGTACAATTTCCTGGAAAATGTTATTTTTTTGCATAATTTTGCGTTAAATGTAGGTAAATTTAAAACATTTCCATAAAGGCTCCATTTTTAATTTTTTCTCTCGAGTAGAGCATTAGATTATTAAAAATAGTGCAGTCCTATTTGCGGTGAACTCTCTTTTGTTTTAATCACATAAAATTAACACTGCAAAGAACAATGGTGACGTTAGAGAATTATTTCCATGATGAAATCTATTATAAAAATTAGATCTTTAAATAAGATCATACATAATGTTTTGAAAAAGAAGTATTTTTCGCGTAATTTTTGCATGAAGTTAAACAATTCATAAAAAAATTATTTTCTCAAAAACGATTCCGAACTTTTTCTTTACATTATTTTCTGAGATGGAGCAAAGGACGCTAAATATAGTGCAGGTTTAATTTTCAGCATTCCTTTAATTCTTACATATTTCTGTATTCTAAAAGTCTAGTAAAATGTTTTTCCCCATCATAATAAGTTGGATCTCAGGCAAAAACTCAAATTCGCAAAAGACCAGCAACAGGCTGAAGATAGTCTGTTTGGGAATCTGAATTTCAAATTCATATTCAGACATATTATCTTCCTAAATTCTCTCCAAATCCTGCCAGCCTTTCCGTTTGTCAATCTGACATCTCTAGCGCCTAAACTGTTCAAATGATTTTCTCCAAAATTGATTTCCCATGATCATGGCCGTTTTAAACGAATATTTTGTATATACTTTACATGGAGCCGTAATATTTTCAAAATTTTCTCAAAAATGACTCCAAATTTTTGAAGTAATTTTTGAAGTAACGGATAGAGCAGGGATTTCCAACGGGGTCGGTATCGACCCCTTCGGAGTCTACAAGATTTCAAAGTGTCAATAAGGATCAAGATGACGAGTGTGAGTCAACAGTCGAATATGAATCGACGACTGGTCAGTTTATTCAAGATCAAAAGCGCATTACGAATGTATTTTATAGTTGTTTTCTTTGTAACTGAACATGTTAGCAAATTGATTCCTCCACTTTCGTTTCCATCGTTAATTCTTAAGCTCAAGGGCCTAGTGAGGCTAAAGCAACCAGTGCACCACCCCGAGTTCCCTGAAGTCTGGGGTCCCTAATAAGGAGCTTCGGAGGCAAGCATCGGCAAAGGATGAAAAAAATTGCACTCAAAGCTTTCTCTTCATAGCGCCAGCCATATTTTTATACCACTTTGATTTAACACAATTAATTTAACGTTGAATAATCGCAGCTAGGGGTCCCATTCCGACTTTTTGCAACGAGCATTCCGAAAACAAAACTATGTAGTTATAGGTTTTCAGAGAAACCAAGCACTTATAATTATGTACACCCTACCGCACAAAAACAAATATTCTACGCAAATAATACTGGAAGTTTGTGCGCACTGGAATATGTTGGTATGTTCTTAAGAAATTCTCAACAAGTTGGAACTATTGAATTACAATATTACAAATTCAGTTACAAGCGGAAGCGTCTCCAATGAATGAAAATCGATATATTTATGGAACTTTTGTTATACGAAATTGTTCTCTTTTTAGAATTTATGCAGCAATTCTTAATTACTAGCAACGCTTCTTCTATAATATTTAAAGGCAATTCTTTATATTCTAATTATATATAAAGCAAAGGATAAAGCAAAGGACGCTTAAAAATGTAATTTAATGTATGCAAATGTAAAGTAATTTACTACATATGTAAAACCAATATTGATCCTCTTATTTGATGTCAGGCCTCATAATGTGAGATTTCTGACGAAAAATCGGCGTTTTTGCCGCAGCATTGCAATACTTTATATATACTACGTAAATGTAGAGAGAATTAGGTCCTCCTCCCAAATGGCAAATCCATGTCAGTACCTGGCTGTAGCTAGCTGAACTGTGAAATAAATATTACTTTCAATGCTTGTCTTATTCGAGATTCTCTACTTTCGTCAGCAGAGTATTTACATAAAACTTTACGATGAGTTGACAACTATCTTCGAAGAAAGAACTGCTGACACACAAATGATACTGAATTCAGTTCCACTCCCCAAGACCCATTAAGAGCAATGTTTAAGATCATTCCTATCTTGCCCATATTAATTTTATGATTTTTAGGTATACATATCTCAAAACTTATTGCAGTACATCATTAAGTTTGTATTTCATGAAATTACCTGAATACAGTTGGAGCTGAAGGCTTCTATGTGGCTGTCGTCAACAAAGTTGATTCCATACAGGTTGATGACGCGCAGATTTGGAGTGGCTTGTTTCAGTTTGTGAACGTTGATAACTTCATAAATTTCTTCTTCCTCTTCTTCCACCTTCTCGTACGTTCCTACAACAAATTAATAAAATGGAGAAATAGTATATTAGAAAAATAAGTAATTCTTATTATAAAAAATATAAACTTTTCTCTTTTACAGGGTGATTCAATCTTCATTGATACGTCGCCGGAGCCATATCCCATATGTAATGTACAGACTGAAGTTGCCCAAATTAAATACGCTTTGTAGTTCAGTTTCGTAAATAATTAACGTTAAACTTTGAACTATGCGCTTGTGCTCGTGTAACACGGGCTACGACCAGTGAGTGAACGGCTTCACCTCACGTTAGGTCTCGCCACTTCTCTGGAAAACTGTTATTAATACTGCGCGCTAAATCCCGGAAACAAACGCAAGGCAAATAGTACTCGCAACACAATCCGTCACCTGGTGAACAATTCATTCAGAGAGATTACGACCTTTCCATTTCCAGCATTTGCGCAGTACAGACTCATAAAGTCGTTCTGTATTTTCGAGACATTTCCTGCGCAAATTCAAGGAAAGCCAGGAATTTCTGGACAGATGAAATGTGTTTTAAAAGAATAGCAACAATAATGTACATAATTTGCGGGTCGAGGAAAATTCTCGTGTTGTACGTAGCGTAGCTCACCAAGAGTGATTCTCTGTTATTGTATAGGATGGCATTGAGGATATCCTATCCTCTCCCCCTTACACACACACTTACACTAACATGCACTACACTACCACATATTCCAGGAGATCGCTCGGGAGCTTAGAGCTTGTCCCGGCTGGGGCGGTGCCCCGCTGGTGGGAGAGTCCTGGTTAGGGGGAAACCCCACTAGCAAACGGTAGGTCGGCGCCGGATCTCGCCATCCAGCGGGGGAAGATCACCGACATCTCCCGAGAAAAAACATGCCCTACACTAACGGGACTAATGACCAAAGCAGTTGACGCGCCCGGAAACACGAAAAAACAAACCAAACCGAACCAATCAAGGAAAACCAGGAATTTCTGGACAGATAAAACGTGTTTTAAACGATTAGCAACAATAACGTGCATATTTTTCATGTGTGGGGCGAGGGAAATTCTCGTGTTGCACGTAGAGAGTGATTCTCTCACCAAGAGTGATTCTCTGTTATTGTATAGGATGGCATTGAGGACGAACTTATCATCGGTCCTCACTTCTTACTCGACTGTTTAAGAGGCGTTTAGTATCTGAATTTTAAAACTCAGGTACTCCCTTTCCTTTTGGAGAACGTCCCGTTGAAAGTGTGGGCAAATATGTGGTACCAGCATGATGCCACAGCTCCACCTAAATATCGCGGAGTTCAGGAATACCTAGATATGTATCGGTCGAGGAGGCCTAATGGCATGGCCGGTTCAGTCTCCGGATTTCAAACCGCTGGACTTTTATTTTCTCGGAGTTATTTTTTTTTTTTTATTCAAATATTTTCTGATACAGCGTACATTGCCACTTTTAAGAATTGTTTGTTTACATTATGTATACAATAATATACAGACCAAAAATAAGAGGGACGATGACTCCACTGGGCTCCTCTACAAGAAAATCAGGGTGGGGTGCTTGGGAATTATTGCGGTGTTTTGTGTTATGGGTGAGATGACGGCGCTTATGATATGGAACTCGGAGTTATGAAAGACCGCGTGTATGCTACCGAAGTCGTGGATCGTGATGACCTTCTTCGGCACATTGAAAGCGTGGCGGCAGAAACAAAGGGACAATCCGGCGTTGTGCGCGTCATGGAGGCAGTGTAGTACAAATGCTTATCTTGCGTTCACGCAAGAGGAGGCCATTTTGAACACCTGTAGAGCCCCTGTTACACGAGTTGACAATGTGAAATTTTGGCTGTATTCACAAATAATAATAATAACAAAGTATTTCTTTTTCACTAGATCTCTGCTTCCACTACAGAATTTAATAATAAAGTATTCTAAATAACTCTGAAAGAATAGTTTTCTCTCGCTCTCATTAAATATGCATTACCTAAGTAGGTACTAAAAGCAACAGGGTACATATTTAATGTAATATTTGTGCACCTTTATACAAAAAATTACCTATGACAAAAACGTTTTTCTTTTAATTTTGAATAGGAAAATTTGGAATTCAGAAATTTGAATATAATTTCACGCTACTTTCTTTTGCACACATGAATAACTCTGTTTTCAATCACAGCGTCCTGTATAAGCAACGAGAACTGAATAACTTATATTGAGCGAAAATAAAGTTATCACTAATTATATGAACCGAATGAAGTTTCCATTCATGAAATCTGATACTTAGTTTAAAAACCTATAGTTTAAAAACCTGTAAATATATAACGATTTTTGGATTATTTATGTACTACGGTCAAAATGTAAAATGGTTGTATTTAATTTATCATGTTAAATGATCTGATAATTGTAGGTCTTACATAATTGGCATTTATTGTTATTAAGAAATAAACTTCAAGAAAATTACGTTCATATCTGTCAGATACAACAAAAAATCGTTCACACATGCAAAACACAGCCTTAGTTAATGCATTGGACAAATTAGTAATAACATGAAATTCGTGGATTTGTTAATGGGTTTATCTTGAATAATAAATACACTAGTTAGGCATACGAGTGTGATTAATTATTACCAATCAGGTGTAAAATTTCCAAGCCGTTGATGAAGTTGTAGATTTTCCGCATGAAACCCTCCATAAAGATGACTTCAGACAAGCAAATGCACAGGTACTTCAACTTTGCAGGAAATGCCTATAAAAATTTAATTTTAAGTTTAGTAAAAGTCAGGGCTGGGTCGAAAGTATTTCATCTGTGTAAAATAACTAGCTGAACCCGCTCAAACTACCCAGATTGTGTAAATCATTCACATGTGAAAAATTTTGAAGCCAAATATCGATCGATTAACTACAGTAAACTCTTTAATTTGTCTCTACGATCTTGTAGTTTATGCGACAATACATTAATTAATTAAGAAATACAACTACTATTTTGTTTCAGTTTCTTAATGCAACCCAAATTTCAGTAATAATGTATTGATGCATATGTCTCTTTTCCCTCTTTAACCATATCTCTTTTACTAGTGATTTATACTTTCTCGCCCTTACGAAGGTTCTTCGTAACAAGAGAAAGCTATGTAATCGTGCGCCGGAAAACGGCGTTTTTTTTTTCATTGCCATTACCAACACACACAAAAACTAGTATTGTCATAATCAACTTAAAAAGGATTATTCAAAATTGCTTTCGTACACGATAGGTGGGGCTTCTGTTATCTATGATGTTATTTCTGCGAAAAGAAATAATGATTTTGCAAAAAGCAAAATCCGCAAAGAGTAAAATCGCCGCCATTTTCGAATTATCAAAAAAAGATTACGCTGGCAATTCGAAGAGTCAGAGACTTATGAAACACTACCTTACGATAGAATGTACTGTCCACATCAACATGCTGATATTTAGTTGCCAGGCGATAATACATGCGTAAGGTACAACCTACGACACTTTAAAGGCCACTTGATAGATAATGAGAACGAAATTATGTAAAAAGGGAATGTTGCGCATTTAACGCCAAGGACACCGCCTTCGCTATTTCTCCAGGATTATGGCCGGGGTTGGGCAGTATTTAAATACTAGTATTTGAAACACGTATTTTAAATACATTTTGTATTTGAAAAACTGTATTTTTGAGTTTTTCGGCTTATATTTTAGAGATGTATTTAAATACATAAAGTAGGTGTATTTAAAAAGGAAAATATTTTAAGTACTTAAGGTCTGGGGTTGTAGACACACGGAGGACCCTTAATTGAGACGAATTCAAACCGCTCCCTCCAATATCTAAACAGAATTCATTTTTCCAGGCAACAGAAATAACTTATAGTGGTTACTATTATACTGTAGTATTTACTACTATACGTTTATGAATAATATTTTTCATAAACGCTATTTATATATTGTCAATATTTTAAAGACACAATTTCAGCTAGTCATTTATTAAAGAAAACTTTCGTACGAAATGAAAATACATATATCGCTGACCTCGAAACTAAAAGAGCCACAACAAATGGGCACCAAAACTATACATCCGAAAAAAAACAGAGTTCAGGAGATTTGGAAATACATTAGAAATAAATTAAATATACAATGCCACGAAACATTGTTAAACGAAAAATTCAGCAAAATTCATAAAAATATAACTAATTTCTTTACACTTCTCACAGACCCCTCAATTAATCGTCAAGATCAAGTTGCTTTGTCAAGAATTCTAAATTCTCTCATAAATTTTTAATTGAAAATTCCACAACTTACTTGTACCATCTGCAATACTATTCTATCAGTAAAGCACATCCTGGAATCTGGAATGCCCCATCCACAACGAAGAGAGAAAAAGTGCTTAGGAAATGAAAATTTCAATGCAAACTTTATCATCGCCTAGTTACCAAGAACAAGTGTTACAATTTTGTAATAGTGTTGATATTTTCTCAGAGTTGTAATTGCATTCTATTACTGTACTAGTCACTCATGACCTGTGTAGCTATGGGACTTCAAATAAAAATAATTTTAAAAAATATATCTTATAATTTTATCAAAAATTGTAAACTAATAAATTTAAATTCATATAACCAAGTTTCATTTAATACATGTTTGAAATACGTCCGTTTCTTTAAAATGTGGTCAATACGTATTGTCTACAGCGATAAATTTTAATTAATACATGTTTGAAACACGTCCGTTTCTTTAAAATGTGGTTAATATTGAATTTGCCTTATTTTACGTGGCGAGACTCAGGCCGACCACGCAAATTTCGTTACACTCCTTTCACCAATCATGGGAGAAAGAAGGTATTACATGGGCGACGAAACAGGCGATTTGAATTTAGCTCAGAGGCATCATTTAGGCATGAGGATCTTTTTACATGCAGTAAATGTACTAACATGGGACAGCCGGCTTTACTTCCCCTCCGAAGGAAGGCGTACGAAGGATTTTAAAAATCCAGGGCTTCGATCGGGTTTGAACCCGCAAACTTGGGTATAGCAGTCCGATACGCTAACCGCTACACCATCGCCGCCGCCGTATGTATTGTTTACAGCGATAAATTTTAATTAGAAACAAGCACATTTTTTTAATATATTTAGAATGAATAACATTTTCGGGGTCACAAGTAAGCCGGGACCTGGAGCACCTGCACCCCACCCGCCGCTTCTGGGTGCCCCGAGCGAGGAGAGGGGCGTCACCTGCATCTCGGAGAAGTCGTGCAGCTGCATGGCCGTTGAGAAGTCGAGCAGCATGTGCGTGAGGTTGGGGCACTTGCTGGCCAGCTCGTGCAGCACCGTGTGCGTGATCAGCTCGATCGGCAGCTCGATGTACCGCAACGTGGGGCCGAAACGGATGCTGCGAACATCCACAACCAACACATCACCAACGCGGACCAATAAGGCTGAGAATAGAGTACTGATTTGGATGATCTTGGCTGTCCGGGTGACGCCGCGTCGAAGGCTGTGTTGCCGACGTTTCGACCGTCTTTTCGTGGTCTTCCTCAGGGCTGGTCTGCCAAGGTGCTCTGCTCAGGGCAGACCAGCCCTGAGGAAGACCACGAAAGGATGGTCGAAACGTCGGCAACACTGTCTTCGACACGGCGTCACCCGGACAGCCAAGATCATCCACATGACTCCGGCCGCGGAAGCCACGGCTTCAGAGTACTGATTTGATTAATTTAACGGTGAAAACACTTGGAAAACTTTGTGTGACGTATGGGGATAGGTGCAGACGGTGCTCGTTTTTTTAAAGCTCTAGGATCCCTGTCCCTGCTCTTAAATTATACTAAGAAGAATTATAAATTAAAAAAACTGATCGAGGTGGGGGTCATTGACTCAAAAGCGGAAGGACAATACTAGTTGTAGACGCATAGTCTTCAAAATTGTATTAATATATTCTTAAATTATTATTATTATTATTATTATTATTATTATTATTATTATTATTATTATTATTATTGATGTCTAGGTTAGTCTAACTTCATAGAAACAATTACTCTTGGAACTTCAAAGAACCAAGATCGGGAATCCCTCCAATTAATTTTTATTCCCATTCGGAATAGTATTATTAATGCAAAATCAATAACCTTAACTTCTACATTCATATTCATAACGTTAAGAATAGAATGTAAAAAATATATAAATACTCTTTATAATAGACTATCTAGATGTAGAGGTGCGTTTTCAATTTATTTGATATGTGTTTCTGATATTTGCAGCTTTTGTTTTGTCTCATCACGAAAATATTTTATAAGACTTAATTGTGTTTCATGTAATCATTAGACTTTATATTTGCACATATGTCAGTTTGCTTTTCCTATTATTTCAAATAGTTCAATCAATAAACTTTATTATTTTACCTGTCATTTTTCTCATTGTAATTAGTTCTGTACTATTATAAAAATATTGAGATATTTATCATCAAACTAAGAGCTACCATGTGTTACTGAACATAATCATCCAAATGTTTTGGCTTGCTTTACAAGATTAACAATTCTTTTATTGTTATTGACAAACGAAATTAATGTGTTTTTAGTCCTAATTCAATGTTTCTGTATTTATTTTGGCCGCGTCTGAATAGACCGCACAGTATAGTGAAGCTACATTTCCAGAAGTATAACAAGAGACCATCTCAGAATTTCATTTTTTTAAAATTTAATTTACGTCAAAAAAACAGTTAAAATTGCGTATGACAGGCTATGGGGAAAAGTGAATTGTGTGCACATTTTCAAAATTCTGTGATCCCTACACTAAGTCATACACTACTTGAATTTTGAAGAAAAAAAAGCTGTGATAAAATCTATTTTCAAGGATTAATAAGCAATAAATTTTGGGTTCTTATCCATGTTGTCCTTCGGAATAATACTTCCTGCCGCGACAACATGGAAACAATAACTTGAATAATTGTATTTCCCACTGAATTCTAGAAGACGTGCATAAAGAATTTACTTTTTCCTAACTATATCAGGGAAATTGGACAAAACCCTGATCGAGGTGGGATATTCACTGGATAGGGTAACAAATAGAATTTTTAAAGTCATTTTAGTACTAGTTTTCTAGAAGCTTTAATCATAAGAAAATTATAAATGAGAGAATCTCCACGGAATTAAACTTCAGTAGGTGTCTGGAGTACTTCCATAACCAAAATAGACTGATTTTGCACCTCTAAGCTGTAAGAATTATTTTCTAAAAATAGGTCAAATAAGCTTACATGCTTTCAAAGGAATCATCATATTTCTTCTCTTGTACACATTAGATATACTAAATTTATTTAATTACTACCTTAATTTCACTAATTGGTGCTCAAAGACCTATCGAAGTCGTTTTCAATTCATCTTAATAACTTAATTTTCAATCTTAAACAAATTTGGTTAAGTATCAAGAGTCTCTAAGGATTGTAGTGCAATTGTCCCTCGAAATAAAGTTGAAATAATTAACATATGTAATATAAATGCCTCTCAAAATAAACTAAGTTTTTTGTTTGTTTTCTTTTCTCTCTCTCTCTCTCTCTCTCTCTCTCTCTCTCTCTCTCTCTCTCTCTCTCTTGGGCTTATATCCAGCCCACAGCTGGTTATCCTTCATGGGACGCATATTCGACCCCAGACTAGACACCAACACATTCTTGCAGGCTTTTCTGTTCTGTGGTCAACAGAACGCGAGGCCCTCCGCGACAAGACATAGATGAGAGGCAAGGGACAAGCAACCATGCCCAAGACGGGACTCGATGCCACGCCCCTTCGGACCCAAGTGCTGAGTCGGTACTCGCTCTTACAAAGTATTTTGATCAAAAATTATCGGGGGAGTGCTCTAAGCAAGTGCGTATGTGATGATCCACGCGTAAAGAATTTTTGAGACTGTGCGCCATGCATTATATTCAAAGGCAGAAATCAATGTTGTTTCATACCAGGCGTAAATTTATATACCGGAGGGGGTCCCAAAGACGGACTTGCAGAAGTCCGCTTTTCCCTTCCCCTCCGGAATTTTATACGTCTATGTTCACACAAACGCGAGCACTGATCAACACTTGCAAATGATAATCTTATTGGAAGAAATTAAGACTAACCAATTATAACTATTTGTGTAATGATTGATGGATCATGCATTTTCAATGCATGATTCGGTATAAGAAGCTATTATTCACATAGATCTATTAATTTATTGTACTGTTATAAAATAAACACAACACCCTTTCATGCATAAGTTTTTATTTCAACTTTTTACTATTTTACTATTCAACTTTTGAGGAACGTTTCACTATTTTGCTGCATGCCATGAATCATGTCGTCATGTAACGTTGAGATTCAAATAAAGTAGACTTATAGCATTACTTACTTGAACTATTGGAAAGAAATGTATGCCACTATGTTTCCATGAGCAATGATTGCTGCAAGAAGTGACTGCAGGCAACATTGTTCTACCGGAGAGGTCCCAAATTCTAACTCAATATAAGTTAGACTTTCCCTACCTCGCCGGAAAGCGCATATAAATCAAAATAAAACAACCATGCTAACACAGTCTTCTTCTCGCAGACAAGTAGATATTTTTTTAATGTACTTAAAAATAACCTCATGGTGATACGTTTATAAAATATGATTAAATAATACAAATAACCAAACCGGTATACAATTAACAATAACACAATTAAATAATACAATAACAATGCTAGAAGCATTGCATTTATATTGAGGAGTTCAACACATATCAAACAGGTTTTGAGACTTATACAATAAAAACTAACTCTTTTCATCGTTTTCCAATATTTACATTTTCTGCGTCAATTCATTTACATCAGAGAGTTCGTCATTAATTTCAAATCATTCATTTAATATATGAACAATTTCAATTAATATAACATATAATTTCCACAACCAAACACAATACGCTACATTCATCACTACGCTACAGTTCACCTCCACGCAATTACATTTAAATGCTTCCTTTCCCATGCACATTTCTTACACACATACCATGTCCACATCCACACCATATACATTCTAACTGGGCCACACCCTCCACGCACTTTTCCAAGACATCCAGCACATCATGTGAACGTCTGCACGCGCACGAACACACCCACGCGCATTGATCCTCATGCACGCACACGCTCCGATTGGGACGTGCGTGCACGAAACTCTTTACCCTTCATTCCAATAAATACCCCTCAGAATCGTCATAACCGTCACTCACAGGACCGGAACATGGTCGGTAGAAAACCAAGATCGGATAATCAGAGAAGCACTGAAAATCGAATAAATACGTAACTGAGTACATAATACTGTAATATAGCAATATATTGGTTATGTGTAGTATATATTGATATACATACTCATACATACCATAAATATTTTATTGAAGTACTACAACAAGGCATATCGAGTAGGATTTTTTAGAATTTGAGGAGGGAAGGGGTGGGGTGAATAACCCGAAATCGGAAATAAGGGGCTATTCTGTACAGTCAATTCTCCCATGACCTAGTTTTCGTAACATTCTCTTTCCTATATTTCTCAGATGTCATTTCAAATTTTGATCCGGTTTTTGTACATCCGCTTGATTTTCGAACAGTTGCAAATGGTCGAAATCAAACTCGTGTCCCTGCGCATCTCATTCTAACTTCGCATAACATTCTAACTTCATTCTAACATTCTAACTCGTTTCCGGGAATCAAGCACCCACATAGAGCGTCCCATGCCCTCATGGCTCACATTGCTTATGTTTCTCGTTGAATGGGCCTCTCCCGCCCGTTTTTCCGAAATATTTCGTAATGATCTTTTTTTCTTGTTTATTGAGTGCGACTACTATATAAGCCATCAAAAGAACTTCAATGAAACCAACAAAAGGGTTGAGTGACAAGCCTTTGACACGAAAACGAGAAACGAGATAAAACTCGTGATAAAAAATATATTTTTGAGAATATTTTGGAGATTGGTTCATTACATTCACAAATTTTATTTACATTTTCTTATACGAAATATTTCTTCAGTGTTCGTACATTTCATTTTTGTCAGACGTTTGCGCATGAATTAATTACGAATGCCAGAATGCCACCGTATATTCACACAAGATTTTTAACTTATGTACTAGACTAGTTTAAAACACAACGCTGATTAATTCCTCTAATATTTTTCTAAATGTACGAATATTTACATATTCCCATGTTTCAATCGCTTATCGTAAATTATTACAATTGGCTATTCATGAACAAATATTTTCATTCTTTTTCAAGTTTTCTTATTGTTCTATTCGCCGGTGAGGAGAATCCCTCTTATTTATACGTGAAACAGTCAATTTTTTAAACGTTAAATTCATAATGTATGCCACGCTGTTTCCAACAGCACTAAATGCTGTTTGAAGTGACTGCAGGCATGTTTGTTTTACCGGAGGGGTCCCAAATTCAATCTCTGGAAGAGTATGAACTTCCCTACCCCGCCGGAGAGACAATTTTATTCAAATGAAAAGTAATTACATTGCAATTCATAAATAAACTTGTCTTTACATATCACTCTAAAAAGTTTTAAATTTTTACTCTGTAACATCGCATGATCAACTGAATAAAATCTTGAAAATGATAGCAATGTGAATTACCTGCTCATCTGAATGAAACTATTTTTCTGAGGAGGAATGACTTTCACTGTTAATATGTAAATTACAACTATTGCATATGTTGTTGAAATTCGCAATGACTTGCACCACTTTCGTAGGTACAAAAATATTTCTAAAATGTCGTGAAGATGTGAGAGAAGACTGACAGATTCTCAGGTGCTAATATGTAGAATTGAGAATGCAAGAAAATAAATCAATATTAAATCACATTTATTAGTTAGAATTATCTAAAAGAACTATAGTAATTGTGGTATAATCGTAGTATTGTTTTTTGCAACTATTTAAAGTGTTGACACGTACTCGATTCATGCGAGAAAAAAATACCTTCCAAAGTTTTCAATGAACTTTGGCATTATATATTTCAATAAGTCGTCTTCGGTAGATGAATATCATCACCAATCAATTAAAGCATCCAGGGAACTATTTTTGTTTAAAAATAGGACAAACAAACATTATTTGGAAAACGTGAAGTTAGAATGTTCAGGAAATCAAACCGCGTAATTGAATTACCCTCGGCAAAAACCATCTTCGTTCTTCTGTTCTATGGATCATTGCGTCTGCAGGAGTTCTTTTATTCCTTAATGCAGTCGGTAGACTTTTTGAACCACTAAAACAAAATTAGCCAATGTAAACTCACAAGCTCGGCGACGGAGAAAGGATCCTATTGAATTAAACGAGATAAGTAAGATAAATCTTCTTCAGTGAAGCGACACAGTTGAAGCCAGTACAAATAGCTCTCCGCTACGTGGGTGGTAGAGACGAATAAAAACAGGCGGAAGTAATCTAATGGAACATTCCGCAAACATTGCTTCGACACACCTTAAAAATAGTTACTGTTCTTGCAAAAATGATACATACAAATGAAATGTAAAAGTAAGAAACAAATACACTACCATCTTGCCCTGTAGAACAGATTAAAATGAAAGATTTAACAATATAACTGAACATTCGGTTGATGAAAATAATTAAAAAGGTTGTGTTTGAGTCGGATTATGCAAGTCAACCAGAAAGAAAATTCATCTTTATCGATTTAGCTATTTTGAAAAGATTATTAAGGCTCCACTTTAATGCTGTTTCCAAACTCGCAGCATGGCTTCTACCGATTCTTTCTGTTCGATTTGCTACTTCTTTCTGCCAGTGAATTTCTGTCGTTTGAATTTTTGTTTCGTGAAAACATCTGAATTTCGAAACGAATATCCGAGGTATTCGGCGAATCAGCCATGTTTTGCAGACAGCTGATTCACATTTTCTACTTAAGCATTGGCAGAATTGGTAGTATTTTAACCGCAGAACTTATTTGCAATATTGGAAAAAGCCAATTAAACATAGGCTTTACCCTTCTTTTAGGGTGTATCTAAACTAAATACCGCTCATTTCGTTTATGCACTTACCTGTAATTGAATTTTATACTGTTTGTATGTTGTATTGAATTTGTGTATGTTATATTCGTCTTTCTGTGGCACGTGACTGCTTTTGTTGAATGTGCTTTTTATTTTTTTAGATATTTACCGTTAAAAACAGTAGCGTAAGGGCAAAAATGTATTTAGGGGAGATCGGAGCCAGTTACCACAAGGAATTGATTAGCACTGAACTTCCTAAATCAGTCACAGTTTTCACAAGCCCTATCTACGTTTCACAGGTGCTTTATGGCCTAATGAACTTCCCACGAAAGTATTAGTAGGTGTGTGAATCATCAACCAAATATCCAGTCATATTGTTAACTTTTTCATATTAATCCGTTCTACTAGGCAAGATGTTATTGTATTTGTTTCTTACATCTGCATTTTATTTGTGTAAAATTCTCGTGGTTCATTGATTGTCGTCTATCATATTAAAAAGAAAAGATTTTACCTCTCTCACTTTTCAAGTCAAATCTTCAACTAAGTTCTTGGTTTTCGGGCTTTTTTTTAGTTCGGTTTTCACGTCATCGGCAGTCTTTAACCAAAAATCGCGTTCGGATTTCGATAGGATGATAGAGGCTCAGGGCCATCCTCTGTTTGCTAAACATCTCAAAATGAAGCTATATTTCAACCACTATCCTATAAAGTGTTTAGAACATTTTCATAGTATTCTAAAAATCTTGCGCTAAAGTACTAAAGATATAAGACTTCCTTGTAAATATATCTAGAACCTAAATAGTTTTAGCATTTAGGCCAATTTTTAATTGGTTCTTTTTTATTAATATATTTGCAAACCCTTATTTCGTTCCCGTAGTGACGACTTCAAAATTGTAAACGATTAGTAGTAGATTCTTGACACAGTAATGGCCATTTGATATTATACTCATGAAAGTATCTGAAAGCACAATAGTCCAAGAAAGTACCTGTCATTTTACATTATTGCAAGGAAAATATTAATAAGAGATTTTCAGCTTACTATCCAAATATAAAATATGTGAAAAGAAATAATTATCTTCATTCAATTCATCCTCACTAGAAGGCATAAGCCTCACCTTCTGCAAGTTTGAATTCAGCGGGAAGCTTTCAGTTCTTACTGTACTTCAATTCTTATTTTTTAAAGTAACCACTACTGGTGTCGTTACCCTACTACTGACCATTTTGATAAAATTACATTTTGTGTAATTTCTGACAATTTGAAAATATTTTCAAAAATATACCAACATTTTCATTGTATTTCCAAGTACGTGCTTTGCTATGGCCCCATGTTTTGGCCCACTGCATGGCAACGCAGTGGGTTCACTATATAGGCTCTCCCGCCGCTCGTGACCCGAACGGGCGGCACATGTATGAAACCATCCAGATGTCTGGTGTACACTTCAATTTAGACATATAGTCTGTTGACGTTTAATCAGCATCTCTGATGGCATCCAATCGGGAGCCTAAACTGTAGTGACGTTAAAGCACCCGATTAGACGACCGATTGGACACAGCCGGTTGAGACAACGTCTGTGTTTAAATCAAACTATACTACCCGCAACAGCGCACCATTTATTGATTCGGTGGCGAGGTGTCCGTCCGTCTTAAGGGAAACGATTCTTCTCCTCTCGTTCCTCTCACAAAAAGGACGATTTGTATTTAGCGGAAATAAAAGGGCCACTTTTTGATATCACACGATGGTATTTAGTTTTCTACAATTCATTTATTTTTAAAGATTATTTTTTTTGTTGCTGGACTTGGTCTGCTCATCTATCACAAGTTTAAGTTCTCTTTAGAGTGAAACGTGAAAAATTAAATGAATTTACTTACACAATGCTAAAAAAAAGACAAGAACATTTTTATTAAAATATGTAAAATACTGATTAAATCAAGTTAAAACCGATTTTAACATAATTTTCAAACTACCAAGACTGACTGCTGTAGTGACAATGTGAGGTGACTGCAAGGCCAAACGGTGATACATTAATCATCATCAATTACAAAAACAAACATTAAAAAATATTCATTTTGATGTTGATTTTTTTATTCCACAATCCCACAAAAGTAATGTGCCAACCTACCCTAAGGTCTTTGCCAACCAACCCCACAAGTGGGGTCGGTTGGCATATCGTGAAATAAGAACATATAACGACTCTAAAAGTTCGACAGTTAAGCATTCAAGAATATAAAATACCATAAGACAGGCTAATAAATTTAATTTGTACTGATACTGTCAAACTTGTCTAAACTAAATCGGAGTCGCATAAAAATATAAAAACCACCAAGCCAACCGATCCGGACTTCCCCATAGATAAATAGTGTATTATTTATTCAAATAGTTTTCCAACCTTGGAGTAAAGAGTTTACGGTTCTCGATATGTTTTCTTAGAAATAACACTTTCGTGGATGTGAATGATGTTTTTCGTTCGCCTTTCCGCTAGAGGTCGCACGTGACAAGGGAGCGTATTAATGTGGTCTAAGGGAATTACAATTTTTGCGGGGTTTCTTTGAACTGCGATCATTACAGAACAGTTAAATAACAGTTCAGCCGCAGTGCGTGGTCCTGAGAAGACTAAATGCATGAATTTGCGCATCCCTCGTATGTTTACATGGTTTACAGTTTAGTGTGATTAACTGTGTACATTTTAAAATTACTTCGTTACCATTTGTATTTCCAGTAACCTACGTAATGAGATGAGTCATTCACTAGCCATTATTACGACAAACGGAATAAACTTCTTTTTACTTATCGACAACATGGTCAGGCGCCAAGTGCTCTTAGTACTACTTACAACATAGCCATATTGCCAAATGGCATGAAAAATTGAGAAAATAATACCAGATGCTTTAAGTTCTTTCAAATTCAAAAGATCCCTCTAGACGTGATAAAATCAATTAAGTATCCCTCGTCGGAAACTGCTATTCTCGCCTCTAAATGTATGATAGAGTGCGGTATGGTAATGCAACTTGTAATAATATTGTAAATAAGCTACAAATAATATTTTTTGCGGTGTAGGTCATTAGATCAAATTTCATATTCCAGCCAACCTCACGAATTGCATTTTACTATTGCAAAAAATGAACACTTTGGGATAACAGCAGTATAAGTAAAATGTTTAATCTTTCACCAATGATTGTCGTTATGTCATATTTCCTCCTTGTTCCACATACTATACTGTGAACAGTAAGAAACCAAGACATCATCTTACTAAAACAATTATTATCGTTATTTCTGAAGATGTACACAGACACCTGGTATAACAAATCGCAAATCCAGAGTTGTAATTCCTTAAGACATACGTATCTGAATGTTAAAATCTTTGAATGTCATAATACGAAATTGTTTTATGCTCTTGTAAATTCCTTCCGCAAGCAGCCATGACGAAGAGACGAGCACGTTTGTTCCAAAGAAACTCTTCCCTAAAATCAATCCCTATGAAGCAAAAATGTGCTGGTCTGAGTAAATAAAAATTATAAAAAAGAAACCTTTCCCTTGGAATTTCTTGCCTGGATATATTACAGGAAAGCACAAAGAATGAAGCAAGAACGATTGTTCTACGAATTCTGTTCATTAGCAGAGGTATAGTGATACGTTAGTGTCACAAAGAGACAAAAATATTTCATTCACTTACTTAATTTAAGTTTAAGAAAATGTAATTTTTTAATCTTGTTGAAGTACTTCACAAGCCAGATATTTTAAAAAGACATTCTACGTGTACTTTGAACAAGTTTTGTACGCATTTTACTAAATTGATTCGTTTTCGGAATTTAAAAAATGTTTATAAATCTACTTTGCTTCCTCTCTTCTCGTGTTTTATGTAATCTAATTTTATAATTACACCTCTCTAATGAAAATAAAATAACCGGTCCTATGACCAGAACTAATCGAATTAATTTCACCGTCACCGTAATGTACTCGCGATATACACACACAAGCACTCTCTCTCTCTCTCTCTCTCTCTCTCTCTCTCTTTCTCCTTTCTCCCTCTCTCTCCTCCTTTCTCACTCTCTGCCTTACTTTCTCTCACTCCCTCTCCCTCTCCCTCACTCCTCTCCCTCACTCTCTCCCTCACTCTCTCCCTCACTCTCTCCCTCACTCTCTCCTCACTCTCTCCCTCACTCTCTCTCTCTCTCTCTCTCTCTCTCTCTCTTTCTCCCTCACTCTCTCTCTCACTCTCTCCCTCACTCTCTCCCTCACTCTCTCCCTCACTCTCTCCCTCACTCTCTCCCTCACTCTCTCCCTCACTCTCTCCCCCTCTCCCTCTATTTTTCTCTTTCAGTATCTATATTACACTTATTCTCCCTCTCCGTTTCTGCCTCGAACACACACATTATTCACACACACAAACGAATACATCATCCATCCCCCATTCTCTCTCACACACACACACACACGTAGATCTAAAAGCATACACCTACACACATACGCACATACACACACATGCACATACAAAACTATCCTCTTCGCACTGAGCCCCGAATAGCGCACTCACCTGATGAGCGCCAGCAGCGACTCGAGCGAGCCGACGTGCAGGCCGGAGATCTCGGGGCGCAGGGAGACGTTCTTCCAGAGGCGCGTGTCGTAGGCGATGACGCGCCACTTCTTGCACACGGTAGCCATGCGGCAGATCTCCCGGTGCGACAGGTACGAGAAGATGTTCAGCAGCACCTTGTCCGGCATCTTCTCGATCGTCTGCCACACAACCACACACACGCGCTGTACCACGCGCCCAACAATCGCCGGAGACCTCATCGACATTGGTCGGTCATTACTAGACATCGGATGTTTAGGGAAATGCCTCTTCTTTTTCTAGAGAACTTACTTAAAGGCTGATAATGTATGTGCAGGAATCATGACAAATGATGACATGTGACGAAGTTTTATGATGCTTATTTTTGCTTATTTTAGCATAAATGCCTATTTTTTGCATAAATACCTTTTTTAGGACTTTTTTACATTTTATTTATTTTATTTATACACAATGCTACGATATCGGAAAATAGGCGATGGTCCAACGTGACCATTCATTTACGAAACCTTCAATTCACGTCTTGAAATTTAAAATTACGAGAGAATTTCTAAAAGTATACCAACTGATTTTTCTCCATTTTCCTATTTCATAAATACCAGCCATGATCTGAGAACATGGACGATTGACAATACACAGAGGGAACCGAAATTTTAAGTGGAAATAAATATAAATTCCCAGAAGGTGTCACTGTTACTAGTCTTGGACTGCTAAAATATATGTCAGTCACATCGTTCAGGTATTCCTCTCCGCATTCAAACTGATTTTGTCTCCCAGTCGTTTGAAATTGTGATCCTTGAAAAGTTACCGGTAATATGTAAATATTCCTGGTTAATGGAAACTATTAAGAATAAAATGTATAAGAGTTGTAAATATGTCAATCTAGTTTTACATTAAAATGTACGAACTGGTTTTGTGCATTTAAGTTTACAAAATAAGATAGACAAAAATTACAATTTTTTCTTTTTATTGTGTATGTAACTTATGACAGTGCCTTTTTCCTCCTTATTCTTGACTTTTTCAGTGCCTATTTAGGCGCCCTAAAAGACGATTTTTTAGTGCCTCAACATCCGATGTCTAGTCATTACAATTATTTTGTTGGCTGTTTAAGTAAACTAGATAATTACTCGTTTTTTATTACATTACTCTTTTAACCTACCCCGCGCGCCCCGCCCACCTAGCCCTCATAGCCCGTTCAGCCCGCTTGCCCTTTCATTAAGTACACCCCACCCGCATGTACTCTGAAAATGATACGTGGTTTTATGTCGTAAAACGTAATCTGTTAAATGAAAGTACAATTCATTTGAAGAAATAAACCAGTTACTCTTAATTTACATCATTCCCATCCTCCCAAATCTTTTAGAAAAGGAATTATGAAAGAAAAACAAGTTTATGGAAATGAAAGAAAAACATGTTTTTGAAAGTGGATTCGATTTGATTTTTCTTAATAAGACTTTTTTCCTACCGACTCAGTACCACATACATGTTTATTTCCAAGAAAACTGCTAAAAGAGACTTGTGTTCTTTCGTTAATTGAAAGCACTTCTAATAAAGTTTTATACAATTTTTTTACATAAAATTGATGAGTCATTGAGGAGTTAATGGGTTGAAAATAAATATGAACTTTGAAGAAACTGTATAAACCCTTTACGTAAAAGAATCACGGTTGTGTTACCCATAAATCAACGAAAATCAAATGGGAAATTAATTGTAATGTATGGTAATTTGTATTTATTTTAGTTCTCATCACAACGAAAAATTAATAATACCATTTAATACAAATTAAGTGACAGAAATACTGACTTGGTATTATTTTGTGATAGGAAATATGAACAACTAACTCAGGTTTTTTTGGCGATTAGTACTTATTCGTTGAGTAGATTGAAATACTTTATTCGTTTAATTATGTTCAAATTCAAGAAATAAAATCCAATGCACAAAACGAAATAAACATATCTTCATTTGGGAATTTCATTATTTATTGTTAAATTATTTGTACGCTTTTTCCTCCGTAATTGCAATATTTCAATTGAGAACTTCAAATCGTCTTGAAATGCAATTCCGTCATTTTTATGATAACATTCAAGTTGTTCCAAGAATTGCCAAGAAAGCAATATTCATCCAGCCGATAGCAGTGTATTTTCACTCGCATCATTTATTGAGAAGAATCACTTCGGAACTCTGCCAAGTGATTCGTATCTCATCGCAAAGAGTCATTAAACTCCAGAAGAACCTTCATGACGTCCGTAATAAGCAATCACGTCCGCCCAACACTCCAACGCGTCGAGAGCTCCGAGCTACACTCCACGCGCTCTCGAGCACATGCGCCTTGTGAATCTCACGAGTCCAGAGATCCGTCCACTCATACGATTGGTTTATTCGAGAAGACATGAGTATGTGCGTTATTCGAGAAGACGTGTGCGGCGGCGATGGTGTAGCGGTTAGCGTGTCAGACTGCAATACCCAAGTTTGCGGTTCAAACCCGATCGAAGCCGTGGATTTTTAAGGGCGAAAAAATCCTTCGTACGCCTTCCTTCGGAGGGGAAGTAAAGCCGGCTGTCCCATATTAGTACATTTACTGCATGTAAAAGATCCTCAAGCCTAAATGACGCCTCTGAGCTAAATTCAAATCGCCTGTTTCGTCTCCCAAGTAATACCTTCTTTCTCCCATGATTGGTGAAAGGAGTGTAACGAAATTTGCGGGGTCAGACGGAAGAGCAGGCCTCATGGCCTGAGTCTCGCCACGTAAAATAAGGCCAATTCAATTCATTTCAATATGTTAGGGTCAGATCTCGAAAGCAGTTAAAAATGGCATTACCGAGTGAAATGTTTATTAACGTCATTAGGTCGATAATCCCCAAATATCAACGTAGTCTGTTATTTGTATTATTGGTCATGTGTAGTTCAATACGTTTCGTAAAAACATTTGCTAACAAGAAAATAACATAAGTGTGAAGTACTTTTTCGAATATGCGTATACGCATACGCCACTTGCCTGTACAACTAATTTTTTCTACTGTTCATAACGGACGGGGACTCTTAAATCTTTAACTGACGATGGCCGTTGGGAGTAGCTTTTCATTCCTCGGCGTAGTTGAGATATATTTCGTTATATATCGTTACAATATCGTTATTTCGTTATATATCGTTTATTATTGCACGAATTACTCTGTAAATGGCCGCACCTCCTGTTGGCAACTGTAATATGATATGCAGTTTCAAATTAATTAATTAATTAATAATATATCGTTATTTCAATATATGAGAATACATTTTTCGTATTATAAAATATTTACGTCATTAGGCTGATAAATTACGGGGTTGAACGTTGTATATCGAGGTGGTAGACGAGGTTTGTAACCAACCAAGTCCGAGGTGTGTACTGTCGGCCGTGTGTCGTTAAATACTTTTCGTAATACTTCTTATAAGACAAAAAAATCGTTCAAATAAAAAATATATTCTCTTGAAATAGGAGTACTCGTACCCTGTAATTATAACTCTTTTATTACTACTCACTTGTTTATATTGCTCTTAATAGACAGACGACTGTTACATCCGGCTGAAAGAGTATACCAAAGAATCGCTATCCTATTTCATAGTATAAAATAGAAAATTACGAAAATTAGTTTTGGTGAAATGCTTTTAACAGGTATTACTGTCAGTTGTCGATCAGGAGCTGGAGTAGGAGGACCACTAAGGCAAATGTTTCTAAACCCCCGTGATATATGTTTGGCACTGTTAGCTCCCAGTAGTGTACAGAAATATTTTCCATGCAGTTTGTGAAACAGGTTATATCGTCTGAACGATAACTTTGATTCCTCCCAAATCCCTAGACATTACTCGGCAACGTAGTAATCTATGAGTGTAAGGACACCTATAAAATGATGTTATTGAGGAAACTGGGTCCATAATCCCTCAAAAATTCACAAGCATTGAGACAAACCGCGGGCTAATGGGGGCTTCAGGGAATGTAAATATAAAGGTGAAGTATGATTACCCTCATCTCATTCAATGATGCTTTCCCTTACTTGTAATGACCCAGGTTTCACAAAATATTCAGCTCAAGAGAAGACATTGGTGTCACAACATGGTAGAGACTTTGTCGTACAATTTGTAACAGTTACACAAAATGATAGGCATTATATTGCAAATTATGTTCTTCAAATATTTTAGATATCCATCGTTTACTTTTTCATTAAACTGTTTGAAACAAAGCATACTATGACTTTTTAATCCCACTTTACAAGTAGATTTTTTGTTGCTACATGTCTAACACTGGACATAGCATAACTGAATCTACATTTCTGAATGGCATTCAACATCATTCTTTAGTATAACTGCAATGTTTGGACGATTCTTGAACTTTAAAAACCTGAATCCTCACATTCATTATTATATATTATTTATTTCAATTTTCTCACAATATAGTTTTATAGAAATTGGGTCAATTAGCACAGTGGTTTAGTTTTCTTTCCTGTAAATATATTCTGAAGATGTGTTATGACGAAAACACGGAATTGTTTCAATTTTCATTATCCAATCCCCCAACGGTTTAATTGATATGAGAATTTCAGAATATCATAGGAAAGCAAAAACTATTTTTATATGAAACGTTTAAGGGAAAATTTAGAGTCTTTTGGCAAAAAACTTATCAGAGCGTTCCTGAATATGCGCCGTTTTGAGTTAATTTACACCCGAAACATTTCAAATACCGTTGCAAATATTAAAGATGAGCGAAATATTTTTAAAAAATACACACTATACGTAATTTTTCAAAAATCAAAAGCTTGAATCGAAATGACATTTATGCATTCAAAGTTTTGCTCTCTATCCCTACAAAAAGTTTAAAGAAATATTTTGAAGTCGTTTGATGAGAAAATTTTGAAAATATCTAGGGACTTTTTGCAAAGTACTCCCAAAGTTTAAAGATCCGCCTCAAATTCGCAGGGCCTACATAGCAAGTAGACTGATTGTGAAATATCGAAAAAGCCTGGGGATCGGTTGGCACCAGTGTTGTCCACATACGAACGGGCAGACAAATAGAAGGACGAGTGGACAGATAATCCAACGTCTTAGAAAAAACAACTCTTTTTTATATCAGAGATCCCCAAAATGTGTAATTCTGTCAAAATCTCGAAATATTTTTTTGAAACTATACAATACTTTCTCTGAATTACGAATATGAGGAAGTGAAAAAGATAGGGATATCTTCATTTAGTAACAGAACAAAAGGGATTGCAACAAATTATCAGTCGCAAGTTTCAAACCCTTTCCTTCAAGTGTCCGCAGTTTGATAAAATTTTTAGCCGGACGCAGGAGCTGAAGGCCCGTAGCTGTCTCGGCTCACAGCGGGTCGTGGTTTCGACTCCCACCTCGGGCATGTATTGCGTGTTCAGGTTGTCCTTATGTGTTCTCCTTACAATGACCCCAAAGTTAAAAATCACAGCGTTAGCTATATGACTAAAAAGTTAAAAAGCGACCTTGTTAAAATGTAAAATGAGTGACGTAGTGTTATGCCATGGAGTCAACTGCTAGGTCGTGTAATATAATGTGAAACTGTTTAGAGTAGGCACGTCAAACCGGGCCAGTGCGAGCTACTTGTTCGCCTGGGGAGCCCGGCGCTCCTACGGGCACGGAGAACTTCCCCTGACTCCGCACCACTTCCCCTCCAAATCCAGAAAGGGGTGTACAAGCGCAAGCTGAGCGGCGCGAGGCCGTGAATAGTGAATTCGTACGAAAACATGTTTGCCAGATTATTTCTATCAAATAACCGAGAATTGTATTATGTTTATATTCTTCACTACTTATTACTATTTGATGTTTATTTTCTTACTTAATTCTCCCTTAAAAATTTAATTCGTTTTGAGTTGTGTTATTAAATTTTTTTTTTTTAAAAAAAAAAAATTAAAACCCTATCATTTAACACACAAGAATATTTGTCTGTAAACCTTCGAAAGTGAACGTAGAAAGTTCATGTTTTTATATCACTCTTAAGTAAACAGGATTACAAAATCAAGACTCTTTTAATTCAATGTTTTTAATTTTACTCTCAATTGAGAATTTGAAATCAGACTGATGTAATATCTCATTTTAATGTATCATTTATTTGTCTTAAAGAGAAAATAGGAATTAACATAGCTACATTTGTGGCAAAAACTGTCAAATGCCTGCTCCCAAAGACTGTCATGGGCCAGGTATTCAGTGACGTATCGCCTCTCCAGTGGAATTTGTACGACCCTTACTGTTAAAGCTTGCGCCAATTTCTGCCCGCGCGCTCTAGAAAGCTTGTTACCTTCCCCGAGATCTTGACATGCGTGGTTTAGAGTGATGCAATGAGATGTACTGGACGCGACCAACACTATTTTTCGCACTGATTTCGCTGAACAATAACTACCATATATCTTGATATTTATTATTACAACCATTATTTTTCTTATGTACCACTATTTTGTTCACGATTTGATGATAATTTTCTTAATGCGCAGTGAAACCACCACCAAGTTATTCGTCAGGGCATGGAAATAAAAGGAATATTATAGACAAGCTAGGGTTTTTCTTACCTAATCAAAATGATAATGGTGTAATGGTGAATATTAGTGGTGCAGCGGTAACACAAAACGCAAAAACACAGAGAAAATACTATAACTTTGCTGAAATTTTTAGTAAGTAAACGTGCCCAAGAGTTGTATGCTAAAAGAAAATCAGGAATATCCTATTGTAGAAGGTGTAGAACTGACATATTAAAATATTGGGGGAATTACCCACAAAGTGAAAGTATTATGCCCAATTGCATTTTAGTACATCTGTCTTACCGTGTTGGCGAAAGGACTTCGCACGGCGGTGCCATCTGAGAGGTACACTTGAGAAGCCTCGAGTATCGCCTGCCCCCATACCTAGTAACACCTGCTCACGTCAGTATGACGTCACCGCGTCCAGGGTTATCATCTTAAGTCATTTGCCTTTGCCATTTAGCAGCTAGTGCTTACGTCGCGTTAAGGGTTAGGCTGAAGCTAAAAGTTTATACACAAGCGCCAACTGAAAAGTAATGGAAATAATAACGAAAAAAATATTGTTATTCAATCTATGATAGTTTTAGCACATAGTCATACAAGTACATTAAGTTTAGAAACAAGTGTTTAGATAAATATAGAAAGCTGAATAACACAGACGTTCAGATGACGAAGTTTAGATATCTCGAAGCAAATTTTCATTTCATATCTCCAATATATTACGTATTATTCTGTTAACGTATTTATTAAGTTTTTGCTAGTAAAAAAAGAACAAACTTATTCTTTCCCAAGATGACGCATTTAAAGATGTGTCGAAGTGTTCATTATATTACGTCTATTTTTGTGAAATAGCAAGAATAGTTTCCTTTGTATATTTGCAGAAATTCTGATTTTTTAAAATATGTTTCTTCGTAATTTTATTTTTATAATGATTTCATTCCAGAGGCACATACCGAGATTCGACTGTACGTAAAATCCCGAGATGTGCGTAGACAGAAGAAACAAAGTAAACAACTAAAGAAGCTCCTAAAGTATTGGACGGCGGTGGCGAGGCGAGTCCAGTGAATGCAACTCGTTTAGCGACTCCCGAGAGAGACCCGCGCTGTCTACTGAATATGACGCCGGCCAAACAAACATTGCAGCGCGGGGCGCGAGGGCTCTTCAAAGAGACAGCCGCGCGGCGCGCGCTTCGCTTGTTTACGCGGCGCGACTCCTCCGCCCGACCCGCTCCGCGCGGGCAACAACGGAAGCGGGAAGCAGCGGCCGGAAGAAGGGGGCGGTTCCGCTCGACGGATGTCAGCGACATGTCTGAGGCGCCGGGCTCAGCTCGTGGGATGCACTATGCCTCGCCGTCAGGGGAGGGGTTACGGTCCCAAGGGTCTAAAACTCAGATTTTTATTTTTTTTTTACATTTTTTTAATGCTTTATGTCTAATTTATATGAATTAGGTAGATTATCGCGCTGATTGGTTTGGTTTGTTTTTTTCGTGTTTCCGGGCGCGTTAACTGCTTTGGTCATTAGTTCCGTTAGTGTAGTGCATGTTTGTTTTTTCGGGAGATGGCGGTAATCTTTCCCCGCTGAATGGCGAGATCTGGCGCCGACCTACCGTCGGCTAGAGGGGTTTCCCCCTAACCAGGACTCTCCCACCAACGGGGCACTACCCCAACCGGGACAAGCTCTAAGCTTCCGACCGGTCTCCCGGAATGTGTGGTAGTGTAGTGCATGTTAGTGTAAGTGTGTGTGTGTAAGGGGAGAGGATAGGACAAGGAAGAGGAAGGACAGATGCGCGCGGTCCGTGGCCCGTTTGTTAGTGTACTGCACCGGCATTCGCCTGGTGTTGATCGGAGAAACCACGGAAAACTACCGATCAGAGCAGCCGGCCGCTAGAATTCTCCTCCAGACAGCGACTGAATTCGACCTAGCTGAAAAGCTACTCGAACCTAAGACTTCCCGGTCAGAGGCGCTGCAGTGACATCAGTTGATGCACTGAGCTACCGCTCCCGGTTTATCGCGCTGACTTTTAAACGGTTTAAATGATGATTTAAAGTCTGGATGTTCTAGTGTCACGCCTAGGTCATGTTGCTTCAGTTTCGTAATTTTTCAATTTTCTTCTTTCTGTGTAAGATCGAATTTTTGTTCTAGGTTTCAAGTAAGTTAGCAGCTCTGAAACCACTATGTTTCGGTGTGATTCGGGAGGATTTTGTGGTTTCGAGCGCTTTTTGCGGTGTAGTGGTTATTAGTTCTTCTAGTTAACGATGATGTGCAAATGGTTTATATGGTAGGACTCAAAACCCATATGAGAGTTTCAACAATGTTATTTGGAATAGGGTTCTCAAAACTATTTATTGGTTTTGATACATTTCCTTTGGGTGTATATGATGCATTTTTAACTTTTAATGAGAGAAATATTGGCAGTTAAAGTTCTGCAACATTTGTCCATATCCCCGAGAAAGAATACCTTACAACCGCACGTGGAAATTGACACTCAGCTTTTGAAAAAAATATATGAAAGCAGATGACATAATAAAAGAAGCAAGAAAAAATGATATACTAAAGAGGACGAAAATGATGACCTGCCAATCCAGAATATGGGACTGGGTTACTCTGAAACTTTAAATTCAGTTTCCCAAAATTTTATAATTTTTGTAGAAAAGTGCATTTTTATAAGAAACTATTAATAAGATATGTCTGAAATGTTTACCACACTTCACGCTTATAATAACATATTTACTGAGTTATTTTAATCTATCGAAGTTTAAAGATATTTTTAATTTAAAAAAAAATTAAAATAACTCAGTAAATGTAAAATATTTTTGAATACATTTATAAAAAATTGGGTTGCTGTGATGGTAATAGTTTATGGAAAAAAAAGTACTTAAAGCTGAATTTAACAAAGAGGGGATACGGCTTAAGGCGGCTCCACACATTCGGCAAAGGCCGACACGAGCTGGGTAGGGACGAATGTTCGTCACTCGGCAAATAGCAAACAACTCATCCACACTACTTGTGATTCGGCGAGCGGTTGCTCGCTACTCGCCGAATATCGAATGTGTGGAGCCGCCTTTAGACAAACGTCCACCACGTTTTCGCTGCGTGGAAAGCGAGCCGGTTGCTATTCGCTCTCTGAGGGCGGTCTCGGCGGTCCAGGAGCGCTATGAGGTGTTTCGGAGGTAACTACCACAAGATGAGAAAGTTTGCGGTATGTTTTCCTGTACTCGTTTTGGTATCAACAGTTCATTTTTCATTAGTTTTACACTCTGTCCAAGCGTACATCAGATATTCGCGTTTTTTAAGCTGACTTTCGTCAATTTAAAACCACTCCCTCTTTCCTCCGAATATTGTTTTCGATGCGATGGAAACAAAATGTCTCCCGAGATATGTAGAGTAGGTGACGCAAAACTAAATATGCTCTCAGTGGAAGTGCAGTCCTTGTGCGAATATTTCAGAAATGACATTTAGTAATCGTACGTATCGTTGTTTACGTGTACTGTCTGGCTAGAAACGAATAGCCACGGCCATTCGCAGCTATTTTCATTCCTCCCTTCCGGCCTTGAACGTTGCTGCTCTCGCAATCGCCCCCGCCTGTTGTTTTGGTCGCGGAAATGTTCTCCTTGTCCTGCATTCGGCATTCTGGTAGACATTCCGGGTGCACAGTGCAAGTATGATGAACCTACATATCTCTCTCTCTCTCTCTCTCTCTCTCTATATATATATATATATATATATATATATATATATATATATATATATATTTCTCTCAGGTATCTATTGATTTCTTAATAACGATTGCAGTTCAGCTTTTTCGACGTATCATGGTGCACAAGAAAAGTGACTACTTCGAAAACTCATATTGCAGGAGAACGATATAAAACCGAGAGGAGCCAATTCATATTGCGAGAAAATAGACAATGTTTTACACAAATAGCCACTGCTTTGTGAATCATCGTAATAGACTTTTTGTTCGTTTGACTAGTTTTTAAACATATTTCTTCTCTTAATTCAAAACTGATTTTTCCTCTGGATCTGGAGAAATCGATACGCCAGATTTTTCTGCAATAAACAGCTCCACAGAAAATTAAATATAGACCCTATTTCTCAACATTTTCTTCATTAACCAACATTTTACTCCGTACGAAATCAGACACTACAAATTGGGGAATCTCCAGTAGCGATCCCTCTGTAACCCATTCCCTCTCTCAAAGATCTACTCAGACCACCAGACTATGAGATAAAAAGTTAATCCTAGACTAACACCTTTCCCGCCTTCAACCTTCAACGATCATCACCCCTAATACTTCGTCGCGCTATTAACTTAAAAATGGGACGATTTTTGAGTTGTCACTTTTCTCGTGGACGGAATTTATGGCAATTTCAAATGTACTCTTATCTCATGAGATACGACAATACTTACTTAACAAATATTGTTCAAATGTTCAATTTGATATACTTGGACTTCAATGGCGACTACTCCGTAGACCGGCGCCCCACAGAAAAAACACCTCCCCTCACTCCAGAAAAACAACCTCCGGAAAAGTTGCAGAAAGTATGTATAGTATGCAGAAAGTAAAAGTTGCAGAAAACTTGCAATAAATTGACTCAATTATTTTTATCTTACCACCAACGCACTGTTTAAGGACGAATTTAGTTTTAAGTCTCCGATTATGCAAAAGATAAATATTTTTGGAATGGGCAGCATCATGGACTAACGGAAGTAAGCTTAACGTAGACAGAAGAATTGCTCTCTGGATTCGAGAATTTCTCAGCTCGCGTACTCAACGGGTGCGAATCGGGTCAAATTTCTCTTCGAGGGCGGAAGTAACGTCCGGAGTGCCACAGGGAAGTGTCCTAGGTCCGTTGTTATTTATAGCGTATATTAATGATATTTGGCAGGGAATTCAATCAAAAATACGTCTTTTTGCAGATGATTGTATAATTTATCGGGAAATTAAGAACACAAGTGATACAGAAATATTGCAGGTTGATTTAGATAAGCTAGAATCATGGGCTATCACAAATGAAATGAAATTAAATCCCAGCAAGTGCAAGTTTATTAGATTCGCGCGTTCTAGAAAGACAGACGATATCATATATAAATTAGGAAATCAGGATATTCCGAGGGCTAAATGCTGTAAATATTTGGGAATTGTACTGAACGAGGATCTGAGTTGGACAGAACACGTAAATTATGTAGTGAAAAAGGCGTGGAAGGCATTACACTTTGTAATTAGATAACTTATAAAAGGAAGTGGAAAATCAAGAGAATTAGGGTACACGTCTCTAGTACGTCCGATATTAGAATTTGGCTCCATATGTTGGGACCCTTATCGTTTAGGGCAAATAAAGTCTCTCAAAATAGCTGGAAAATTTGTTAGGAGAGGACGTTCAAATTCTGAATTTATATCGTGGGAACCTTTGGAAAAACGCAGAGAGAAATCGCGTCTTTGTGCATTATTCAAATCAATAAGAGGGGATCGTCCGTGGGGTGAAGTACGGGAAAGACTATCTAAACCAACTTACGTCGCGCAGAAGGATCATGGTTTCAAAATTCGGCAAAGAAAACAGAGAACAGATGTAGGTAAATTCTCATTTGTAAACAGAACGATACAAAATTGGAACAAATTACCTGCTGCAGTGCTGGAGACTTTCCCTCAGTATGTCAAAAATTTTAAAATTAGACTAAGTAAATATGGTTAATAGGTTAATTTTGTAAAATTGTATTTGCTAACATGTTAATATTTTAATGTTGTTTGATGTTTGTTTTGTGTATTTGTAGAAATTTCTTAGAAAACGCTACCACCGGAAATATTCTATGTATTCCTAAGTAGCAAAATAAATATTCTATTCTATTCTAAGTCCGTCCGTAGCTAGTGCAGGCGATGGAAGCTTGAGGAAGAGTGGGGGGACAAGGAGTTGGATAGAGGCAGAGTGCGGCTAGTAGGGTTTTGTTCAGCAGAGTCCGCGCCCGTGATCTAAGAATACCGACCCTTTCATCTGATTTCATAAATTACTGTTTTGTTTGCGGATAATGTTTTAAACCTCGTTATTTTCGCGTGAGCACAATTGTATCGTCCGTTATCAACGTAAAAATTGTCTTAGACAAGGATTAAAACCCCATAGTGCAAATCAGTTTATTCTACATGCCGTAGTTTTCCTCGTTCAAGAATTATTTTTAAGACGTAAAATAATGTATATGATAGCTCGAAAAAACATGTCGTCCATCCTTATTCGCAACCCACCGGTCGCCACTGTTGGGGTTCAAGTAATGCATGGTGGCTTCCCAATAATTTTAAGGTATGTATGTATTTGGCATTTTGGGTCGATTGTCTAATTTTGCCGGCTCATGCCTGGACCTCGATTAATTCCCACATTTAGGATTAAGAGAGATATGGGGCGAACATGACGCATTCCCATCACCGTATCCAGCAAGCAAGCTCCATCTGCTTGAGATTTGATTTGATTTTTTTGTGTTTCCGGGCACAACTGCTTTGGTCATTAGTCCCGAACGGTGCATTAGTGTAGTGCATGTTTTTTCTCGGGATATGCGCGGTGATCTTTCCCCTGGATGGCGAGATCCGGCGCCGACCTACCGTCGGGTAGAGGGGTTTGCCCCTAACCAGGACTCTCCCAACAGCGGGGCACCACCCCAGTCGGGACAAGCTCTAGCTCCCGACCGGTCTCCCGGAATATGTGGTAGTGTTGTGCGTGTCAGTGTAAGTGTGTGTGTAAGGGGAGAGGATAGGACAAGGAAGAGGAGGGAAAGATCGCGTGCGGTCCGTGGCCCGTTTGGTAGGGTACTGCTCCGGCATTCGCCTGGTGTTGATCGGAGAAACCACAGAAAACTACCGATCAGAGCAGCCGGCCGTTAGAATTCTCCTCAGACAGCGACTGAATTCGACCTAGCTGAAAAGCTAGTGTCGAAAATCCTGCCGCCATCAGAACTTGAACCTAGGACCTCCCGGTCAGAGGCGCTGCAGTGAAATCAGTTGATGCACTGAGCTGCCGCTCCCGGTCCCTACATTATTACTGAGTGCTGTCGAAACGAGACGTACTACGTTCAGACGTTGTCAGACATAGTTTCTGCGCCTGCTCCAGTTATCTCAGTGAGGAAGTGCGAGCAGTGCCTGACTTTGACTTATGGGCGCCCTAGGCTGTCAAATGTTTTAGCGTCCTTTTGTTAATTTGCTTTTTTGACGAGTTATTCACAGTAGCGTACCCAAAGCTAGAGTCTTTGGGTATTCTGAAAATCTTACATTTTTGACTGAAATTGAACGGTATACTGAATCAGTATATTGAAATTACCAATTCTGGTATTTCCCACGGAATTTCTCAGGAATGTCCTTGCCCTCTTTAATGTAATCATATTCCTTTCACATAATGCTGTAGAGTTAGACTAAGTTGTATCAAAAAACCGTCTCTTGATGTTGTTTCTAGACCAATTTGTCTAACAAATACTTCAGCAACAAATCTGCAGCCATGTATTTTGCTTTACCAATTCATACATTTGTCGGATATTTTCGAAGCTGCTCACTCTGAAAACCCCAAAAAATAACAACTTTTTGAGGTTTTCAGAGTTGGAGTCATTGTTACAATAGCAGATAACTTTTCATCATTTTTATGAATTAGCCACAAAGCAGTCGTGTTTAAATTGACATATTTCAATCTAAGACCTTACGAGCAATGAGAGAAAAAAATTAAAATTATGTACGTAATTAGAGAACTAAATTCCTTTTTTAGAATTTTTTTCAAAGCATTAGTCACTCCGACTACGAATCGATCCCGCGGATCCTAAAAACTGGTTTTGCCAAGGAGTCAAAGATAAATTAACATTTACTTAAAGGTAATGGATGACATCTATTAACACCAGTACATCAATTCGTATTTATAACATTATCGACTCTTAAAAGCATAGGATGCAAGCGAATGCACCAGTATTGTGACATATTGAAGTAAACGTGTAGATAGTAAGAAAAGTAAATGTCGCTGTTAGAATTCCTGTGAATACCGGTGTGCGAGCTTATAAACACGGGAGAAAAGAAGTTAACAGAAAGGAAGTATTTGATTAGACAGAAGAAACGAAAAGGACGAAATGGTTACTCGAAAGACCAAAATGGTCACTTCTCCTCTCGGAATAAAAGCAAATGATGTGAGTTTTGGATGTTTTGGTCAAATATACTGTGAAATTAAAATCTCATAATTTATAAAAAAGATATTATAATACTGTAGATTGTTGAACCAATTTTTTTTCATTTAAATTCGTAATGCTATTCTTGTAAAGGAGCATATGATACTTCAAACTGAGAAGACATCTTGCATTTGTGTCCAGTCCAGACCTACGGCATGAGTTTAGAAACCAATGAACTTAATCTAAAGTGAATTTATACCAATTGCAAGAAGTTTGCACTAGAGCTGAATAGGGGAACATTAAAGAAACGTTTGGAGACATTTGAAAAGCATTTCGAACATTGCTTGTTTGAAGTTCTTCTCGAATTTATTTGCTCGCAGTAAACAATGAAACTCTGAGTATTTTTCTAAACCTTTATTTGGAGAAGGTTCCAGTCGTTTGAAGTAGGGTTTTCCGTGTTCGCTTCGAAATCGACGCGTTTCAGTCAAACAGGTTGTGTTAATTGTTTTATCAAAAAAAATGTTCTTCTCTTGTTTTGTCTATATTAGCAAGAAACACTTTTTCATCTTTGCAAGAATTTTGTTAGTGGTCCCTTGATGACCTTTCTAAGCTATTAATTTTCGTAATAAATCTACTTTGAAGTGGTGTTTGATGGCATATTAGAGGTCTGGTTATATGTAATAAGTTTAGATTTATTATCAAAGCATTGTCCGATAGTAAAAAAATCGTTTGTCTTGAAAACGGAAGGAAAGCGAAGGGTCGGGAGTGAGCTCTCATGTCTGAGAGGTGAATGTGAGTGTCGAAGGTCAAGAGGAGCTGATAAGAATAAGAGGGGCGTGGAATCGTGAAACATTTTTCCTCTCCCATATAGACATAGTTACCAACATAACACTGGGCCGCGGTTTCCCACTCTTCTATTATTCTATTTAACATTCAACCCATATCTATGAACTGGCGAGGGAACTAGAGATGTGATTAGTATTAGAGTAAATGTATTATTAGTATTAGATTAGATTATGTGAATAGTCCAAGAATAATTTGAATTTCCATAGGGTCATCATATATCTCGAATTATAATAATAGCTAATCATCATCTGGGTCAAAATAAACTTTAAGGAGAACATTTCAAAGGAACTGTCTTTAAAATAATTTAAGGTATGATTTTCAGGCGCTATTCATTAGAAAACAAGAGAGAATAAAAAGCGAGAGAAGACCATCCATAATAAATATTTAAACCATTTCTAGAAAAAACCAATGGCAGTTCGTGCAATTCATTTTAGAGAGATCAAATATTTGGCGACTTTTGAGTTGTAATGTTTGTTAGTTTGTTTTAACAGAATTCGTTTACTTCAAAAGGCATCCTATGCTAGTAGTGTTCGCAACGTACACTTTCTTGAATTTACGAAGAAATATATTATTGTTGAGACTACTTCTCCAAACCACAATTTGGATATTTTGCGTATCCAGACGATTCTTTTTTAAAAGTTTTTTATAATTGTTGAGGATAGACATCGCCTCGAAAACATGGAATTATTTTTTTCAACTTACAGGGGTTCTTTTCACATAAACATTGTTTCGAATTTTTAAAGATTAGAATGTCCGCTGCTGGAATTAATAAGATAGGCTAGAAATAAAATAAAACAAGACAGGACCCTCCACCCTCCAGTGATGAAAATAGGAGGCAACTCCGTTGGTCCAACGCTATGCAAGAAGCGCACGCACATGCGGCCGAGAGGAGAGGCAAAAACAAAGAGGAATGTGGACGCTTCAGGGGGCGGTGACGGCGGCGAGGGCGTGCGGAGCGACAGGGTAAAGGCTCCCACAGACCGACGCGGAAGATCCGCAGCCTACGCGGAATGGCCGCAGCGAACGTTTCGCGCCACGTGTTGCCCCCCTTTTTTTATTTGTTGTGTCTACACCTTGACGCAACGCGTCTCCAAGCCCCTTAAGGGACGTTGAGCGTTTTGCACTGGGGAGTAATCCTCCATTAATGTGCTTTTATTTTTGGAGTAATCCTCCGTTAATTACTACATTTGTCAAGTCTCGTCACGTCGCAGTCAGTCAGTGCCTTTTATCCCTTCGGCCAGGGGCTCGACGCCGTTAGATCCGCGAGTCTCGAATTCGCTTAACCTTCGTGACTTCACGGAGCGTAGTAAACGAATTCGGCTAGCGCTGCCGGCGCTTTGTATAGAGCGATTTTCCTAAGGATGAGTCAAAGTGACAGTTCACGAAAACAAGTGAACACCACATGTATTTCAGGGAAGTATCCCTCCGCCGCGACAGCTGTTCAGTCACGCCTCCTCGTAAAGTGCTAATAGCGCCTGTGAAAACATCCCTAAGTAGAAGTCTTAACAGTTTTGCTAAGGTATATGCACGTACGCGAGTCCGGGAAATATATAAATTTAATTTCGTATGTGGAAAATCTCTTAACATGCTCTCACAATCAGTAAAAGAAAACTGCCACGAATGTGAATAGAAAGCTCTCCATTACAGCTCGCCATTGCAGCCGCACTATATTTTTGTGGGACGAGGACCTCACAAAAGGAAGAACCGAAGCCATTTACAAGTTAGCCAACTGCAAACGAACGAATGCGGGAAGGGAGTCTAATAAGCTCAAGGGCACTACAACCACAGAACCTTCAGTTATGTTGCCAGCACTAGCTGTCACTTTGGCTCATCCTTAGGAAAATCGCTCTATAACGCAGTCAGACGCGTTTCTTCTGCTGCAGCTCGACTTGCGTGGAAATTCGCCCGTGTTCGGAAGTCTTCGCTCCCCTCTGAGTGGAGCGACCTTGCAAACGGTCATCAAAGGCTGACTCATAATTGAACCTCCGGTGTGCACGATTCCCGCGACTTCCGCGGCCGCGTCTAGCTCGGAACTTTCCGCGCCGCACCCGCTGCGAATCTACCGCGCTGGTCTGTGGAGGCCTTAAGACAGGCCGCCAAATAATTGTAGGCAGTGAGGAGGAGATGAAGTAGTGCGAGGGATACAAAAAGTTAGCTGGGTTTGGTTAGTTGTTTTTTTTTCGTGTTTCCGGGCGCGTCAACAGCTTTGGTCATTAGTCCCGTTAGTGTAGTGCATTTTTTCCTCGAGAGATGGCGGTGATCCTCCCCCGCTGGATGGCGAGATCCGGCGCTGACCTATCGTCGGTTAGGTTTCCTCCTAACCAGAACTCTCCCACCAGCGGGCACCGCCCCAGCCGGGACAAGCTCTAAGGTCCCGACCGATCTCCCGGAATATGTGGTAGTGTCGTGCATGTTAGTGTAAGTGTGTGTGTAAGGGGGAGAGGATAGAACAAGGAAGAGGAAGGAAAGATCGCGCACGGTCCGTGACCTGTTTGGTAGAATACTGCTCCGGGATTCGCCAGATGTTGATCGGAGAATCCACGGAAAACTACCGATCAGAGCGTGCGATTCTATCCTGCCGCTGGAATTCTCCTCCAGACAGCAACTGAATTCGACCTAGCTGGAAAGCTAGTGTGTAAAATCCTGCCGCTGTCGGAACTCGAACCTAGGACCTCCCGGTCAAAGGCACTGCAGTGACATCAGTTGATGCACTGAGCTACCGCTCCCGGTCATAGAGTAAAGAATTATACCTCTTTAGTGTACGGTGGTAGTGCTGTGGACAAAAGAGTGAGTGGGGGCATGGACACAGTGACAGGCGGGGCGCCGGACCAGGCGGGAACAGGGTGGCGAGCGGCGGTCGTGGCGATGGGCTCAGCGGGTGGGGGGGGCAGTGGACACGGGGGCGGACGGAGCGGTGAGCCAGGTGGCTGGTGGGGCGGCAAGGGGGCCGGCGTGTGTGTGGGCTGGGCTGTGAGCGTGCGTTGGGGGCGGGGGAGGGGCATCGCGTTGGTCGCTTGTGTTATCCGCGGCGTCTGGCGCTCGTCAGCCGCGCGGGTGCACGTTCTGCCGTGAGGGAACACGCGTCCAAACAAACGCCGATGCGCCGGCTTGTTTCTCGCCGTTCCCCTCCCGCAAGAGCCGGCGGTGCTAAACGCCATAGCAACAGGGTCACTTCCGCATAAACTCACCCCATGACGGCATCTACAGAGCCATTTCGTTCGCTCTGCGAGCAAAGACAATTACTGATTTCCACCGTCAGTACACAGACGAACAATTGCTATCTTTGGGACATTAGTTTCAAGTTAATTTCTTAAGCAAAGTTTCTTAATTTACTTTGATTCCCCTTCTCTTGTATTTGAGGAAAAGCAAGCTTACTTACAACAGTTCCCAAGAGAACCATTCCATTTGGCACACATTTCATATTGCCTGCAAAATTAGCATAGTTGCTGTTCACAACAATCCAAACCACATCGGTTCGGCAAAGGGTTAGTTGTTTTTTTTTTTTCGATAAATTTCCATTAGGTTGTCTATGAAAAAATAGTCAATTAATAATTAAAATGAAAACACGAAACTTAATGTGGTTTTTAGTTAGAATTTAGAAGTTTCCGAATTCATTTGGATAGTTTAAAATAATTTAAAAATACAGAAAATACAAAAGTCTGAGTTCTAGTTAAAAAATCAAGTTATCGAAGTTGAGGTGCTTCGATAAGTAAATAGTACTTCGATCGGGTGTACGTGTAAATACGAAGTTACCAAGTCTTGAATTTTCTAACCCTCTTTTCAGCCTCACTTTAAACGATTCCTTTTTCGTATCACAAGGCTGGATTGCCGATTCACAATTCAAAATCGCTTTAATGATGGAAAAGGTCAATATTTACTGATTGTCAATTATACACATTTGTTTAAACTCGTTCATAAACTTATTTTTTGTAAACTTGGTTTTCATACACTGTATTTGACAGTTAGTTCGAATTTAGGATAATTCGATTCTAATATTTCTCTCAACGTTTAACCGTAACCCTTGTATGGAAACATAAACATGTGAGAAATGAATATTCATGCACGTGTGTTGTTGAATAACCAGTACTTCTCATGTAATGTGAAATATATGTTAAGTCGTTTCTGATTTGTAGATATCCGGCAATTCTAACAAACCCATTATTGAACAAAGATTGCACTTTCAGTTGTAAACCGTACAGTTCTGACATTGAGAAGACGTTTCAATGTGAAATGCTTAGCTCTACCCGAATCCTTCCATCCGTATTGCATCAGCAGTGCCAATCCCCCAACTTTGATACTTAGAAACCGTTACCATATCTATTCTTTTCTCATACATTTCGCAAATATATCATAAATCATTAAATCCTTCGGAGGTGCTAGACTTACTTTCCCACACGATATTAAACTGCCTAATCTTTCAATTGTTTTGTTACATTATACTTCATGGCTTACAGCAAACATATGAAAGAGCTGAAGGCTAAAAGATACTTGGTAAATTCATGAACATGTATTACAGTGGTTTGTTTTGGTTGGGAAGTAAATAAAAAAGCAGCGATCGAAACCAGTTCGCATTAATGAGCAAAATGAAATCACGCCATCAATCATCAGTGTGATGTTTAAATTGTTCCAGTCATTGGCATACACAAGATTTGAGCTAGGAGGAAACCAAAATTGTCTAATGTGAATTGGAGGGGTTTTAATAAAATTATAGTTTCCTGTTAAAAGATACGAATGAATCAAATGGGGTGTTTTGACACACTGTATGCAGTAATACATAGGAATACTGTATTAAGAAATGTAAGAAATAATATTAAAAAATATTTAAATGATAAAATTAGATAATCTTCTGTAATTTATTTTTTTTAACAATCGTTTTGAAGTTTAAATAACATTAACATTAGATATAATAAAAAAAAATGTCTCCAAAAGAAAATTAATGTATTTTGACAATATTTTATTTTACTTAGATTTATTTAATTTTTTACATTTCATTTCTAACATACAAGAGCAAATGGAACAAATTCACCTATCTGTACAATATGATCCTAACTCAGTTTTCTTGTAACTCCATCAAACTCCATCAGTTTTATTGTAATGAGCCCAAGCCGTTGATCGTCCTTTGTAATTTACTGCCCTAACATTCATCTCCTTTATTTATCAACGAAACGTACTGAACGCCACGGTAATATTAATTTTGAGATCGTAACTGTATCTAGGACGCGCCGACATCAAAGCAAGAATTTCCTCCGGAGGAAGTGGACTGTCCGCCCTGTTATCCCCGCCAGATAGTGGGTCCTGGACGAGCTTCAAAGATGACCGACGTTTGCATCCCAGACGTTTGGTTCTTAACTTAGAAATTGTTTTTACAGATGGCAGAAAACCTTAATATATCCTCTGTTAATATTTCACTTACTTTTTTCTAAAAAAAATTAATCATTAATAGGAACGGTTTCTTTCATTAGTAATAAATAGATGGAATAAAGATATTGTAGTACACTTAAAAGAGAAGTTCTCAATTTTATATTAAAGAAGTAATTCTCAAAACCAACTACAATTTGCGACTTAAAACTGAAGAAATGACAGAGTAAGTATGAAAATAAATGGTGCACTGCAATATTTTGTGTGTCGAACGGAATACCTAAAAAAGATTTTCTACAAAATTCTACTTGAAACTAATAGGCAAGATTTGGAATATTTTATAAATAGAAACGGTCGAGAGAGTGCCAGTTATATAAATACCCAACCCTGCAAACGAGCTGCAAGAACGAACTTCTAGACTTTTAGCAAGAAACTGGAAAATAGTTTTTTAGTGTACTAAACAAAGACGCTCAAATATAAAATGGTTAATTACTATTCGTATTTGGAAGAAGCTTCTACTGCGTTACGGATTTGTAAATCAACTCGATTCTTCTTTCCGTATTTACGTCGCGTCACAATAAGATTGTTCCACGTTAGTGTACAAACTAAAAAAAGAAACGATAACTTCTCACAAAAAAATTCTGTAAGATAATATTTCCACACTTATTACCAAATGGAACGCTTCAATTCACATTTTAAAACATAATATTTTATTTAATCAGAAACAAGATTAACACATGATTAACACATAATCATTCGATGTAGTTTTAGTGTGTAGTGTCCTTTATGTAACAGGATATTTAATTGTTTTGCTTTTTATCAACATATATTATTTTTCCAAAATTAAAATAAATAACCATATAATTTACTTCTAACGAATGTCCTATACTAAGATGACGTTGTTTTCTTTTAAAATGTGATGAAATTACATTAAAATATAATATTATATTTAAATGTTTTATATTGAAAACCTTCATAATTTATTATTAATAATATTATGAATAATTCTAACCCAAAATAGGTGTGAACAATCGAATTAACAAAGAAATGATAGTTTCTAATAATCAAATGAAAAAAGCAGTTAAGCAAATTACTTATACAATGGCATGCTTGTGTCCTCTGCCGTGAAATCCAACAGGGGTTTCTGTGTTTTATGATAAATATTAACAGTAAGACTATACAGTAAGACAACGTACACGTGGTGTTAATATACGAGTACATACATGCCGAATACATGAACAGTGAGAAGAAAAAAGCACTCAAGTCTTGTGTGAGCCCCCGTGCCAGGCGACCCTAAGCAGCGGCGCACGGCAGCCAAGCCACGCTGGACTATCGATACTGACGTCAGCAGATAAATCCATGGCGCTGGAGCGCTCAAGCCTGAGATGGCGTGTTCGTCGTCCCCGAGCAGGCGGCAGGCACTGTCCTCTAGCCCGGTCGCGCTCTCCACAGGCACTGAAGCGAGCCTCGAGGCGAGACGAGACGAGACGGCAAGTGGTACATTTGGGAGGGTGATGGTTAAGATACTAAAAATAACGAGCGTCTCTCCCCCTCCCCCTCCCCTCCCACGCCGAGCCGCGTTGTTGTGTGCGACGCGGGGGCGCGGGCGAGGCAATCTGCCTTCCTCCCCCGCCAGCGGTTATGTGTTTTTAGTAGGGGACACGTGGGGAACTTCACGTAACATCTGGGATCTCGTGGAGAGATGAGAGGCTAGCGACTCGTAAATCGTAACGTTCATTTGAGAATGGCTTGTAGCTTAAATGGCTCCTAGCTCGAATTGCCTGTAGCTCCAAAGGCTTGTAACTTAAATGGCTTCTAGCTGTTCGTTACCAACGCAGTTGGGTGAATATTTGACAGCGTTTGTTATAATGAACTTTGAATCGAGTTTATAAATTATATGTTTTGCTCTGAAATATGTGAACAAGCTAAAATACCTGGAATCTCCTATAGAGCAGACATCCCGTTGTACCGAAATTTGAAAGTTCTAGCTTTCAAATGTCTCGTCATGTACGTACGATCTTAATCAACATTATAATGATAATAACAATAATATTGTCTTTATTTGTGGCGAGGATCAGGCCTTACGACCTATTCTTCCGCCTAACCACTTTAATTAATTTACAATTTTAAAAATTACAGTTGAGGCGTTCGGATGTAATTAATATTAACTGACTTTTCATGTCGCAGAGGAAAAAAATCAATTTGTGACTACCATCTACATTAATTTATCAGTATGAGCCAAATGAATTTATTGTCATTTTTTGTTTATTCTTGAAATTTTGCAAAATGGAAAGACATGATGTAAGGAACATTCTTAAAAAATGAGACATTCGAGAGCATTGATGACAAAGTATTTTCAGGTATATATTTCGATGAAATATGGGTCAATTTCATAACTAAATTGTGGAATTTCAGTATCTGTTATTCTGAAAATATCAGTAACCAATTGCCATTGTCTGTCAAGACATTAACAATAGAGTATGTTTTGTTATCGTTCAGAACAAACAGTGGTGATTCAACTAAAAGAGCTGCAGTTGTTTGAAGCTGAAGTTTACTTAAGGAAAGACGTGTAAGAACTGTTAAAGTGTGAGACGAGTAGCTTGAGATGTTTGAATATATGGCTGGTCACTCCGACTGACTTATGGTCATACTACCACGTCTGTATGAATGAATAGAAAATAAATACACAAAAGTAGAGTTAACCATAAATTATGAGTAATAGTAACCACGTTCAGTGAGAAGGCAAGGCATCAAAACTGAAAGGAAGCAACCCTTATAATAACCCTTACGCCAATATAAGATTAATTGTCTGTTAATAAAACGAAAAGCAATGGGAGTTAGGCTAGTATAAACGTGTGCAAGGATCTAAATGCTGCAGCGAATCATAATAATATGAAATAAATGAAGTAACACTTTGGGAAGTCAAGTTTTAATTAACAGACAATATATAATGATTGGTTAACAGCAATTATAATCGATTAATTGGCAATAACAATGCTGATTGATTAAGAAATAACAACTGTTGCATTCAATAAACAGTCAGCATTGGAATAAGTTGATTTCTCGACCTACGATCTCGGCAAAAAATTCAATCTCGACCATGAAAAATAAACACCCATTTTGCCCACTTAATATGAAAATAATTATTTCGGCATGAGAAATCACAATATACTTATTTCCGTCAACATCTCTAATGCAGTTTTTGCAGTGTTAGGTATCTTTCTACTTATTACATATTCGAAAAATTAAAAATTTATGCATACTGATGCATACAATTTGTTTAGTGAATGCGCCTTATACGTTCGGTTTGCTTAATTATGAATTGTTGTTTGCGATGGTATAGCTGACGGTTGTTTTCCTTGATGGTTACAGCCATTCTCTCAGAATGTTGAATGATGTCTCGTGTCAGTAGTGGCATTGTTCGTGACATACTGCGCTAGCTTAATACATACGTCATTTTTAGCGAGAACATTCCATGCCTGGGTACGAAATAAACATAACTAAAACTAACCGTCAAAGTCACGTGATATATAAACAAATGCCAAACTTTCTAGCCACCGGCAAAGACAAATTGACTGAAATTAATCTCATTATTTAATGATTATACTTAAAGTTAAGAACATAATTGGATAAATGGAAGTAAAAAACCTGCTTGAATTCGATTTCAGTGTAGCAGTTATATAGGACAAGTTGACATTTAGAAAACTATTTTAAACTGATCGGTTTGTAGAAAAAAAGTAAAATTTAACCGACTGAATTTGAATTTGAACAGAACAAAAATCACAGGGAAATACTAAAAAACTTTGGAAGAAGAAAAATATACGAAGCTCATCTGTCAAATAAGTTCATTCGCGCTATTCATTGTGAACAAAGAATCAAAATTATGTGATATTATACATTTTGAAGAAAAATACTTTTAACATTTTTAATGAGGGATCCATTTGAAATTTTGCAGGCAGGTCCCGGAGTTTTTAGGGAGCAAACACACAATCGATATCCGTGACAGTGTTACCACTTCCATGTTATGGTACCGGGAGCGGTAGCTCAGTGCATCAACTGATGTCACTGCAGCGCCTCTGACCGGGAGGTCCTAGGTTCGAGTCCTGACGGCGACAGGATTTTCGACACTAACTTTTCAGCTAGGTCGAATCCAGTCGTCTAGCGTCCGGTTGCTCTGATCGGTAGTTTTCCGTGGTTTCACCGATCAACACCAGGCGAATGCCGGAGCAGTACCCTACCAAACGGGCCACGGACCGCGCGCGATCTTTCCCTACCTCTTCCTTGTCCTATCCTCACCCCTTACACACACACATACTTACACTAACATGCACTACACTATCACATATGCCGGGAGACCGGTCGGAAGCTTAGAGCTTGTCCCGGCTGAGGCGGTGCCCCGCTGGTGGGAGAGTCCTGGTTAGGGGAAACCCCACTAGCCGACGGTAGGTCTGCGCCGGATCTCGCCATCCAGCGGGGGAAGATTACAGCCATCTCCCGCGAAAAAAACATGCACTACACTAACGGGACTAATGACCAGAGCAGTTGACGCTCCCGGAAACACGAAAAAATCAATCAATCAATCCATGTTCTGGTCTCGCGCATACAGAAGTTTCTACAGCCGCGTGCTGGGGAGGGGGGGTCTCATGCACAATATCAATTTGCCCCTGCTTTCCTTCGGGATCATTTTCTTAGTAGCTTCACATCTGAGTTCGTGGTTGCTTGAGGTCTTTGAATGTAAGGGTGATCCGGGTACCCATGATCTTCTAAGACAGGTAGGAATTATCGAGGCTATACCAGAGATGCATCTATACAACGTGCCCTTGCACAGGGTCTGTCGCACCCTTCCTGGATACCAAGCTAAGAGCATGTGCTGCGGTGAAACTGGATTGGAAAAACCACCACGATTAAACGCTTGGTCCGCAAACTTCAAGTATCTCCCACTAACGGGGTACCGCCCCAGCCGCGGCTAGCCGGGACAATTTCTGTCCCCGACTTGTCTCCCGGCATGTGTGGTAATGTAGTGCATGCAAGTGTGTGTGTAAATAAGGGGCGACGATAGGACAAGGAAAAGTAAGGTAATATCGCGCGCGCGCCGTGGCCCGTTTGCAATGGTACTGCTTCGGCATTCGCCTGGTAGAAACCACGGAAAACTACCGATCAGAGCAGCCGGCCTCTAGAATTCTCCTTCAGACAGCGATTGAATTCGACCTAGCTGACAAGCTTGTGTACAAAAACTTGCCACCGGGAGCGGTAGCTCAGTCCATCAACTGATGCCACTGCAGCGCCTCTGACCGGGAGGTCCTAGGTTCGAGTCCTGACGGCGACAGGATTTTCGACACTAGCTTTCCAGCTAGGTCAAATTCAGTCGCTGTCTGGAGGAGAATTCTAGGAGCCGGCTGCTCTGATCGGTAGTTTTCCGTGGTTTCTCCGATCAACACCAGACGAATGCCGGAGCACTACCCTACCAAACGGGCCACGGACCGCGCGCCATCTGTCCTTCCTCTTCCTTATCTTATTCTCTCCCCTTACACACTCACACTAATATGCACTACACTACCACATATTCTGGGAGACCGGTCGGGAGTTTAGAGATTGTCCCGGCTGGGGCGGTGCCCCGCTGGTAGGAGAGTCCTAGTTAGGGGGAAACCCCACTAACCGATGGTAGGTCGGCGCCGGATCTCGCCTGCAGCGAGGGGAAAATCACCGCCATCTTTCGAGAAAAACCTGCACTACACTAACGGGACTAATTACCAAAGCAGTTGACGCGCTCGGAAACACGAAAAAATCAATCAATCAATCAAAATCTTGCCACTGTCGGGACTGGAACCTGGGACCTCCCGGTCAGCCACTGCAGTGACATCAGTTTATGCCCTGAGCCACCTCTCCCGGTGGGAGGAAGAGGATGTAGAGGAAGAGGAGGAGTGGGTGGCGTTCACCTTTAAGCATCCCGCCGCTAGAGGGCGTCGCGCCCTAGCCCTCCTCCCCTCTCCCCGCGTCACGCGTCCGCGCCTGCGCAGTGTGAGCACCTTGGCGACCTCGTTCTCGAAATAAAAACGCGGAAAATGGGCGGCGCGCTGGGCGGAGCGGACGTGCCCCCGGCGACTCACGTGACTCATGGCTGTCAATCAGCTCCGCGGGAGCCCCATGGGGTTCAACATCTTTTTACCCTTAATATCATTTCTTTGTGTGGCGTAGTGGGTACACTACGTTGCTTACAGCAAATCAGAAGCATTCCGTTTGTGGAATGTCGCCGGTCGAATCTGAATGCAGCGCCTTTGGCCGGGAGGTCTTAGGTTCGAGTCCTGAGGGCGGCTGGATTTTCGACACTAGCTTTTCAGCTAGGTCGAGTTCAGTCGCTATCTGGAGGAGAATTCTAGCGGCCGACTGCTCTGATCGGTAGTTTTCTGTGTTTCTCCCATCAACACCAGGCGAGTGCCAAAGTTGTACACTAACAAACGGGCCACGGACAGCGCGCGATATTTCCTTCCTCTTTCTTGTCTTATCCTCTCCCCTTACACACACACACACACGCACTAACATGCACCACACTATCACATATTTCGGGAGACTGGTCGGGAGCTTGTCCCGACTGGGGCGGTGCCCAACTGGTGGAAGAGTCCTTCCCTTAGGGGGAAACCCCACTAGCCGACGGTAGGTCGGTGTCGGATCTCGCCATCCAGCGGGGGAAGATCGCCTCCCGAGGGAAAGTATGCACTACATGTACGGGACTAATGACCTAAGCTGTTGACGCGCCCGGAATCACTGAACAACCAACCAACCAACATCTCAACTCTTCGGCTGTCTGAGTGACCCTCTCTTTCGCTCAAGGTGATCCATTTGTGTGGACGAGGGCGCGTTGATATCTGTCGGATAGTTGAGCATCTCGGAAACGTGTTACACGCAGACCTTCAAAATTCAAACACGCGCAAACATCTATCAGGGATCAAAATATTTCGCCCTAGAGGTTGTACTCGCCGTTTTCTGGCCGCAGAATGTCACATTTTCTTGAAAGAGTAGAATGAAAGTATAAAATCGACGCAAATTTCCAGCGTGTGTGAGCTCATTAACAGAACACCTATCCCTTTCTATTGATAAAGTTGCCTAATCCAATTTTAAGACAATCTGGAGACAGTATCATAATTTTTTAACCATAAACAGTAGTTTTTATTGATTAAAAGCTTTCTCATTCACATGTTTCATAAACCGTACCTGGTACAGGTTTACGCGCTCGGGCATTCGGGATACCCATACACTAAAGAAAACCAGGAACCGACGGGTTTCGCTCATGACGGCTTTGATCGTGTAGGTGGTAGCCTCAGTAGTTCTCACTCTTGTAATCTCGGATCGAGTATTGTTTTGACACACAGCTAAAGTAAGTGGACAAATGAAGTACGAGGGGAATGCTCAAGATAGATAATGGGGATTCAAACAATTTGTAATCGTGAAGGGGAGTTGGGCGAATTAAACAATTTCTTTAAAAATCCTATTTGATACTGGCAATTTGGCATGCGTCAACGGTGAGTTTCGGCCAGCGAGATTTAACACAAAATATTCTTGAGTCCTGACAACGCATTTTACGGGAAAATACAAGGGCTTAACCTAACTCTCTAACCCTGTATAACAATCACTAAAGTATATGGTACTTTACTAAATGTATAGACTTTTATACATTCGTTGCATTTTAAATGAGTTTTTCGGACAGCTATAAAGCTCCATCTTAAGGACTTACGAGCGTAATTTGCGTCATTTGGAATACTGACAGCCGGTCGGACAGGTAGCACGTAATCGAAGGGCCTTGCGCAATGCAAGCCCATCGTAGATGCCGTCAGTTCTCAAATTTGCGTTTTTCGCCGTTTGGATCCGAAAAAGAGGACTTTTTCTTCATCACTACTGAGAAATTCGGTGTGGACCAACCAGCGTTTGCTTTACACCGGCCTCTCCCTCCGACATAACCACAGGCATACAACAGCTAAGCACGGTTTGAGATGAAGATTCGAACCGACGCAAGTCATGTGTACAGCCTCGCCAGGAGTGTACAATGCCTTAGCATTCACGGCTAAATCCAGCATTCAGGAATGAAAAAACTTGCTTATATGTTTCGTATAGCATGGCTCCATCTACTGAAGAAATAAAATTTACAAATTAGTGCAAAAACGAGTTGACAAGAAATGTGGTTACATATATGTAACAAAGGACACTAGAGGGTTAAACACTGCTTTCTGGGCTTTATAGAAGAAGAGAAACGTCAGCTGTCCGAAAATAAAGGGTTTCTCGTTAAAACAACATAGAAAACGTTTCTTGAGGAGAAGACGATGCTGTGTTTTTGTTTTTCATTGCACGTGAATGACAGGCTTAATAATAGAACGTTTATCTTCCTATTTCCGACACTTCCTGTTGATGTATTTGACGCATTTGAAACGAATCATCCTTGACAAGACCTACCAATTCGATAAGAGAGTTTTGAACAAACAATATATTCGAAAAAATGGTCACATCTTGGGATAGAGCCACGTAGACATAGCATGAATTGATTGTATCCGAACCTAGGGAATAAAATTTAACAGATGACCTCCGTAATACAATGAGGTCTCGTCGTTGATACTTAATTGTTTCCTGGTATAAAGCTGTAAAATCGAATCATAAATTACAAATTCGCTCTTCTTTTGTATCAATTACTTAATAGTTCAGATGTTTAGAAAACCCAAAAAATTATAATTATGCTTTCACAACGTTTCTCTTCCGCAGATAAAATATTATCCGCGATATGTAGAAACGATACGGTCATTTATGAAAAAAAAAGCTCCGAACGTAGATGGCCTTTGTAATCTTTGTAGCACAATGATCTTAAATTACGCTACTCACAGTTACAAGCGGAAATCTCCGATTATTGCAAATCGAAATATTTACGAAAATATTGGACGTGCGAAATTATATCTTAGTCACTAATGTGTAATTCTTTGTGAAATGATTATGTGTGCCAGGCATGACAATGTCGCGGGCAAGGTAACGTGCTCACTAGAACCTACGGGCACTGCGTCCAGAGAAATTGGCACGAGATTTAAAAGAAAGAGTAGTACAAATAGCTACGGAGTGTCGGTATGTTACTGGATACCTCGCCCATGAAAGTCTTTCGGAGAAGTCATTTGATCGCTATTGTCACACATTTTGCAATATGAATTCCCAGTTTCCCTTTAAAGCTAAGAAATGATCCATTAAAATGAAATAATACACCAGTCCGATTTCAAAGTCTCAATATATAGTAAAATTTAATAAATTGAATCACGAGTACCCTGATTTTGAAATCCTGTTTAATGGTGATATAAAAGCATTAAATTTCTACGTTCAGGTTGGAAGACTTAACAGACAAATATTCTTGACTGTTAAAAGCGCTGTCCGTTCGTAAGCAAGAATTGTTCACTAATAGACTTGTTAATTTATTTCACACTATTGCGAAATACAACAAATAAATGAAAGATTTAATAATCCAACACAAAAAGAGAAAAGAATTCGACATTTAAACATATACTTGTCATTTAGCAAAGGTGTTTATATAATGGAAAATTTAGTAAGAAAATAAACACGAAATTGTAATAAGTAATGAAGAATATAAACGTAATACAGTTCCCGGTTATTTGATAAAAAAATGGAAAACATACTTTCGTATGAACCCACTATTCACCGTCTCGCACCGCATCAGTTTGCGTATGAGCAGCCCTTTCTGGATTTGGAGGGGAAGTGAGCGCGGAGTCAGGGGAAGTTGATCGTGCCCGTGGGAGCGCCCACTTCCCAGGGGGGCAAGTAGCTCGTGTGGGCGCGGTTTGACGTGACTGATGTATGCAGAATACAAGAGAGAAATATGTTGAGAGCCAATAAAGCAAATAATACTTTTTTTGTATACCATCATTATAAACGACCCTTTTCGATACCCCGAATCGTGCAGAATCCAGTATTTTATCGCACGCTACATGACGTCATCGCCATTATTAAACGCGACATGACGTCATCACACATTCAGCCAATAGTAGCGAGAGAATTGTGGGGAGGTAGAAGAAGACGGAACAGCCGACCACCGTTTTCTCGCACGGATGTCAACAATGCCATCTTGAATTTGATTTCCAGAGGGCGTTGGATGTCAACCACCCGAGACGTCAGAAGAAAGTTGTTTCGCGAAATTAAGTTTGATTCTCTTGTAAATTTGTAATGCTGTTATACAAAAAAATAGCGTATGCAACTCGTTTATAATGTTGCTTTATTGCATTCGTACAAATTTGAAAACTCGCTCCTAACGTCGCTCGTTTTCAAAACATGTACTCATGCAATAAAGCTTAACATTATAAACTAATTGCATAAACTACTATTAAAAGGGTCGATGAAAGGTAATGGGCGAGAATGCCTTACTTGGGTATTATGAGAATGGTGTTGGTAGGAGAACTCAACTCTGCCACAACTACAAGGTGAAAATTCTTCTTTCTTGCGCGTACTTCGAACGCCAAAGCCTAGCATTTAAGGAATGCGGTCAAAGCATTCCAGTCACGAAGGATCCGTATATTATAAATAGCTGTGATTTTAAGATGTAAATTACAAAAACAGATGAAATAAATCGTACTATTAAAACAACAAAGTAATGATTGGATTGTTTAATCTTGAAAACTTTATCTCATGATGGCCACGTGTTTTAACTATTATTTTTTTAATTCACTCCTTCGCCAAGTCAAATGACAACCCTTGACTTTGGCTAGTGAACATATGCTAAAAAGTTTCGGAAATAACATTTATATATCATAGAATGCCCAATCTTAATTGACATTTAATATTCCACTGTGAGATATTTGTTTCGATATTCATGCGAAAGAAACATTAGGAACAAGAACACAATTATTTTTTTCGATTTACAACTATAGTTATTTAATAGTAAAATATCCTTAAATGATTTTTAATATACTTAAGTTTAGAATTTGATAATTCAGTGCTGCAATATCCAAAGAACCCGATTCTCTCATGACACTGATGAAATATGGATACATATGTATGAAATATACAGCTGTATTAGAGCATATTATTTGTTCTTCCTATTGAACCATTTCATCTGGAATTTTACAATGAAAAGCTCCCATGTAATAAAATATATTTTCAAGGATAAAAAGGCAATAAATTTTGGCTCTTATCCATGTTGTCCTTCGGAATAATACTTCCTGCCGCGACAACATGGAAACGATAATTTGAATAATTGTATTTCCCGCTGAATTCTAGAAGACGTACACAGAAAATGAAGTTACATTTATGTCCAGAAGCAAAACAAGGAGCCATCTCAGCATTTGCTCAATGGATCAAATTACGAGCAATTTTTAATTCTATTCAATACTTTGACCATACATTTCACGCTTGTCTTCAGTGCAGCTCTCTTCACCTCAGCACGTGCCCGGTACCTAAATTTACACTGCCCTTAAAATAGTACGGCGCCCCTTTACTGCTTCAGAAATATGCATTCATGAACGAACTGTGAACACGCTGCGAAGATATCCTCAACGGTATTTCTTGTGTAACACATGAAGTAGCATAGTTTGACGTAGATGTCACAATAATAAATTTGTTTTATTTTGAAACGGCTCGTGCGAACCATGCAGACGCTGGAAAAAAAATTGGACACAGTGTTTTTCAAGTTTACTTGAAGTCAAATATGACATCATTAATGGGGGCAGAAAGTCAGATGTTTACCCATTACCTTGTTTCCTTCCTCCGATCCGACACTCACGCTCGTCAGATGTTCGTTGTAGCGTCCGTCAGCGCGATGAATTTAGTTTGGCTCAGAACTTGCGTCGAAGGCATGCCCAATGTTATGGTGATTTTGACAAGTCTGATGATCTGTTAACATGGCAATCACTCGCGGGCATTGTGTATTTTTCTGAATGACTAAGGCGCATGTGCATTTCCATAAAAACTAACGGAACGTTTCACAGCTTGAAGAGAAAGCAAAGTCTATCAAATGATGTAATAAATTTTTATGATATTTACACGATTTTTACTCGGAAATATCGTGGAATTACGACCTTTGTTTATTTTACTTGATGCACAATTATTTGCAGAAAGAAAATAAAGGAGAGTCTCTCTAACCTTTTCCTCGGAACGGAGCCAAATATTTTTGATCTGGACTTGAGAGAATGCTCTTAAGTAAACACATCTGAGAAAACTATTAGACACGATTCTCAGAGGCATTCAGCTGGCCATAAGTCGAACAAACTTACAATTTTTTTCGCACCGCATCTGAACATTTTTACACATCATTCCGGAAAAGTTTCGCAGTTTCAAAGCTTTTAAGAAGACAATAAGGTAATTTCATATGAAAAGCATTGCCTTCATATGAAAAGCAAAGCAAAGAATTGCCTTCGGCGTTAGCCGAATTCGTTTTTTACGCTCCGTGAAGTCACGGAGGTTAAGCAAATTCGAGGCTCGCGGGTTCCTGGTTGGGTGACTGGCTAGAAACCCCGGAATCTAACGGCGTTGAGCCCCTGGCGGAAGGGATAAAAAGGCACTGACTGACTGCGACGTGACGAGACTTGACTAATATAGTAATTACTGAGTAACAGTAATGAAAGTAAATTGCTCAGTAACGGAAAATTACTCCAGAGAATGCGCTCAACGCCCAACGAGGGGTAAAGAGACGCGTTGCGTCAACGATGCAACAAATTTTTAAAAAAAATAAATAAAAAAAGCATAATGGTGAAAGAGAGTTACAAAATAGTAGCTTCAAATTATAATAGTTCCGGTACGGTCAGATCGGTATGCGTTGCATTCTGAGTTCGAAGTACCTGGTCGTGATGTCAGAAGCAGCGCATAGTAAGTTTTTCCTCGGAACTAACCATCACTTCTGGGTCGGGAGGATGGCGGGGAGAGATGCAGGTGACACACAGGGGTTGTTCATGCTGAATACTGTTGTCACTTTGCTTTTGGCGAAGTGCAACAATTGCAGATTTTTGGAGTGTTTAGAAGTAAATACTATGTCAAAACTGTCGTGCTGACCTCAAGGGGCAAATCATCATAGGGAGATCGACAATGACAACAGGAAAGAAAATTCCAAGTTAATAACTTTAAATTATGAAATTATCCATACGTGAAGGACATTGGACATTGTGCAGATGGTATCACGCAGAGCACTTTGAAAGTTCCACACCCACTGCAGCTAGAAAAGGTGTATTGGAGGTGACACGCAAGGGATGCTGATTGTGGAGTACCATTTTCATTTTGCTCTTGATAAAACGCAACATTTCGACATTTTTAAACATTCCCAAAACACTGAGCAGGATGTACACGACTTTGAAGCACATTGTACTGAAAAGAAAACTCATATAAAACCTATCATTATATGGAGGCGAGGAGCAAAAATGACGAAATAACATTCCAAGTTACTAACTACAACGATGGAATTGGATTGTCGGCAAGGGGCAGTCCAGTGGATCAGCATGCAGAGCGTTCTTGGGAAGTTGTACAACCACTGCAGCTATGAGGGGGCGGAGCGGAGTGCAGGTTCCACACAGGGGTCGTTCATGCTTAGTACCGTTTTCACTTTGCCCTTGGCCCCGATTTCGTCGCGGGCGGCGGCGCTGGCCGCGACGTCAATCAGCGCCCACGAGTCCATTGCGAAGGGCGAGGGCGAGGGCGAGGGCGATGAGCTGGGATGCGGCCGCGGCGATGGAGGCACGCGGCAGACTACTGCGGCGGCGGCGGCGGCGGCGGCGGCGCCGGCGGCGGCGGCGGCGGCGGCGGCGGCGGCGGCGGTGGCGGCGGCGTGGAACAAAGACGACTCGACGCGGCGGTTTGAGCTAAAACGGTAGGCCAGACGTGAGCCCTGGGAATCGCGGGTACCGGCGCGTCGAGCGAACTCTGGCGAGGGCGCCGCTAACTCAACAAACACGTCTCCGCGGCGGATGTCTATTGTTAGACGAGGGCGCTGGGGCAGGTGGGCGCGGGCCGCGGGTGCACAGCATCAACAACAATTATTGATTATTGAATTCAGAGATTCACTGATTGATAGTGATCCCGGACGCGTCAACAACTAAGGTAATTGGTCCCGTAAGTGTAGTGTGTGTTTACTCCTCGTGGGTTGGCTATGATCTTCCCCCACTGGAGATCCTGTGCCGACTTAGCGTCGGATAGAGGGTGTTTTCCTCAACCAGGTATCTCTTACCAGCGAGGTATCGTCTCAGCCGGGACATGCTCCAAGATCCCGACCGACCTCCCTGCATGTGTCATAATGTAGTGCATGTAAGGGGTGAGGATAGGACGAGGAAGACGAAGGAAATATCGCGCGCTGTCCCGGACCCGTTTGTTACGGTACTGCTCCGGCATTCGCTTAATGTTGACCGGGGAATTCACGGAAAACTACCGATCAGAGCGACCGGCCGCTAGAGTTCTCCTCCAGACAGCGACTGACCTAGCTCTCTACTGTCGAAAATCCTGACACCGTTTGCTCCCGACACCGAGCTCCCGATCCGAGACACTACAGTGACATCAGTTGATGCCGTGAGCCACTTTTCCTTCGATTCCGAGTGCTGATTACAATGGTCGTAGTTCCGTAAGTGTAGTGCATGTGATATTTCGAGACGAGCCGATGTTCCTCCTTATACTGGAGCGTAAGATCCTGAGCCTATGGCATAGGCATGCAGGGGTTTCCCCTCCAGGTATCTCCGCGCCGCCAGCGAGGCACCGTTCCAGATGGGACAAACTACACTCCCAATTGGTCCCGCGACATGTTTTAGTGTACCCAATGTAAGCGTAAGTATGTGTCTAAGGAGAGAGGAGGAAGGAAACATCGCGTGCGGTCCGTGGCCCCTTTGTTAAGGTACTGTCACGTCTTTCGTCTGGTATTGAAAGGAGAAACTACAGAAAAGTATCGACAAGAGCAGCCGGCGCGAAAGAATATGTGTAAAATTAAGTCATTAACTTGGTCCTTCGTCAAACCTTTGCGGCCACGTGTGAGATATGTACTCCGACAAAGTATGATGTGATGATGTGTTGGGAAGACCCCAGGTCCCATTTGTTCACCCCAAATTCCAAATGGGTCGACAGGGATGTGAACCCCGGATCCCAGAGGTGGAAGGTGAGCGGTCTCTCATTACCCCCACGAGTCGCTCCGTGCGTTAATAATGAACACAAATTTTGAATGTCTTCGTTTATGGAGGGAAGCGAAAGGCCACCCTGTGGTGTTCTTGTCAGACCGCACGTCGTTGTCCACTGAAACCGGGGTTTAATTTCCTACTCGGTCTATAAGGAATCTGTGGCGAACAAAGCTGATTCCCATCCTATTTTCTCGATCGGTTTCTGGTTTCTCCTGCCTCTCAATCCCCCAAATCTATCCTTCCCGTTCCTTGTCCTATCCTCTCCCCTTACACACTCACTTACACTGACATGCACTACACTACCACATATTCCGGGAGATCGGTCGGGAGCTTAGAGCTTGTCCCGGCTGGGGCGGTTCCCCGTTGGTGGGAGAGTCCTGGTTAGGGGGAAACACCACTAGCCGACGGTAGGTCGGCGCCGGATCTCGCCATCCAGCGGGGGAAGATCACCGCCAACTCCCGCGAAAAAAAACATGCACTACACTAACGGGACTAATGACCGAAGCAGTTGACGCGCCGGAAACACGAAAAAATCAATCAATCAGAAAGGTTCGAAGAAAGAAGCCGTCCGCCAATAAAGAATTTTTTTGCGCTGTGCTTTTTGGAACAGCACCTTTTTTTATCTTCTTACAATTTTCAGTTACATTTACTATCAGAATTAACCTATATTTTACAATTTGAATATTTTTTGTACAGTTTGAAAAAATTAACAGCAATTCATGGAGGATGTAATATATCTTTAGCTTACCGGGTTTTAATTATTTAATGTGGGCAAGCTATTTTTCCAAGTGTCTTGTGTGAAGTGTCAAGTGTCTTGTGTGAAAAACTTGAAGGTAAATTGCTGAAGAAATTTGATGATAATTTAGTTACCCAAGTTTTTACTGAGACAACAGAAAGTTTCTGATGAATCTGATCATTACGAATTAATCAAGGATCTTTTAATGTCCAACGGAGAAATTTCTTCTGAATATCAACTAGTTTTTTAAAACTGGTAGCGTGATAAGCCAAGAACCCTGGGATTAGTTTGAATGATAGAATCGGCAGCCAGCGTCAGGAATAATAACATTGTTTGCATACTCGAAAGTCAAAGAATACGCGTTTTTGGGACAACCGATCAACAATAAGTAATATTCCATGCTTGGTGTCATAACGCTGTGCTGATAGACACGGCCCCGAACACATTTTATGAAGAAGGTTTGGAGATGGCATTGATAGCCGTGATCTTTTAGAAGGACACAATAATTCATTATCTAGAAAAATATTGAAGCGAACACACGGAAGCGGTTGGTGAGGTGCGAATGAATTTTCAGCATAGGCTGGGTGTTATGTAAATAATAGTGAGGCGAGAATTTATGATTAGTTTGAGGTTTGAGAGCTTGGTATTGTGTGAATTGCAGTACTAAAATGTAATTGGCAATTTTATTAATGTAATAGTTGGAATTTCGAAAAAATAGACTCCGTGTTTCGAGGGGAAATGTATTAGGGTAGCTCCGTAGATGGAAGGGTTTTTCAACTAGTAGCTGAAAAACGTCAGTCGCGAGTAGGTGTTTCATACGAAACACAGATAGGGAAAGTCGCGACCGCGTATTCATTTTGTGGGAAATATTAAGTCCTACTAATAGCAAATCGTTGAGGACATTCTGAAACATGGTTAGTTAAGGCAAGGACGCGAGAATTGGTATAACAGTGATTCCATAGACAACATTCTGCTAATCAGCCGTGAAGTCATCTGTGAAGATCGTATAGTGAGCTTATATTCAAACCTGTACGGTGTTTTAATGTTCCACATTGAAAATAATTCTCATAAGATCAGAAGAATTTGTAACATATGTAAGAATAAATGTTAAATTTGTATTGTTGCAAAAGGCAGATAATTTATATTAGTTGCCATCAATCTAATCATTGATTTCAATCAATAGGACTTCAAGGAATTGTGATTCTATACAGAATTACATGTCTACATGTAACAGGTAAGGAGTAATATGTTGTGTGTCAAACCCATGATTAATTTGGAAGTAAATTTAATAAATTAGTGTTAACATTTAGATAATTTGTGAGCAAAGCAGGGCAACAGTAGAAATAACAGTATTAACAATATCAGGGGAAGTAATTCCCTTCATAGTATTACATGTTTGTTGAGATAGTATGCAGATTTGGCAATAGAAAAGATATCAGAGAAGAGCCGGAAAGTAATTTTATAGAAGTGTCTGTGTCGCCTCATATTTGACAGGCATAAAAATTATCACCAAAAGTTCAAAGAATAAGATTCCACAACTTCTTTGAAAATAAATCTTTATCTCACATCGAGAATGGCATTCTCATATGACTAAAATCTACAGAAGCTTCAGAAATAAAAAGAGTGTTGTTTGACAGTGATAAGATATTACACACTGGTTACTTCCTTTAATACCGAAATGTATATATAATATCGAGTCAATTAATCAATTAGGCGTATCATAAGTATAGCTCGGACATTTAAGTTAAAAATAGGCAGGCAAATACGCACTAAAACCCTTAAAAATAGGCAGAGAAATAGGAACTTAGAAATAAGCAGAGATATATGCTTTTTTGTTGAAAATGGAAAAACACGTTAATAAGTACACTAAAAGATTTAATATTAGAATGTAGCCAAATACATCACATGCTCTTATTAAAAGGATTGTAAAATTAATTTTATTCATAGTTCAGAGTGACAGTGGACAATTAAAAGATTTTCGAAGTATTCAGTAGTGAACGATGTCCTTTCTTTCAAAATTACTTTATAACGGAGGAATGTTCTCTTCACCTCACATGAAGCTTCAAGGGAAAATCTCATTGATGCTATATATTCTGGTTATAGACAGATTTCTTCTGATTTTCCTGAAAGAACGGAAGCTATTTTAGGCATTATTTCTGTCGTGACCGCCCGCACGCATTTGAAGGAGCCGCCGCCGAGTGACGTCAGCGGGGCGTTACCGCCCCAGGCGGGAGAGGAAGGCGACCGGCGCGAGCCGGCCTGGACTGTCCGCGCGCGGCCGTCACGCCCGAGCAAGCGGGTAGGGACTCACCACCGCCCCTACTCCGCAGCTAGCCGGCGGGACGCTAGCCCCAGCGGGCTATAAGAGGGCTCCGACCCGACGCCAGGGCAGATACCGAGCGACGGTGTGAATTCTGGCGAGTGATTTGAAGAGTGTAGTGTGGAGATCAGCAACGACGACCTATGCAACGAAAGTGGAACTCTCTAGTGGATATTTGACGACTCGGCTGATTTTGGGACAACGATAACCCTGTTTCGCTTTTGGTACATTCTTCTAGTGATACGGAACTTCGGCAATTGTACCTGTTCTTGAATAAAAATCGTTTTATGAATTCTTGCCTTTTGATTGGATACTACAATTTCCCAGCCTGGATTGCGATTACAATCACTGGTAAATTTTAACTTAACCGCTTTCCCTACCTCTCTACCCACTACCTTCAGCATCTGATGTAAGTTGCTTACGATGCCAAGAGCGTCTGTCACCAGAAGACCTCTCGTCTCTAGTTTTGTAATGACGTTGTCTCGATGTCCAAAATTTGCTTTTATGTAGACAAGGTGGTTCTTGATATTTGGGGACGGCAACACTTCCTTGGCTTCCATAAAGACAACTGCTGCGTCGTCGTTAAAATCTCCTAAAATCTGTGATATTTCTTTGAAGTTATCCGCGTGGTACATAGCGCTTCAAGCCAGGAACCCTCATCTTGTCAACACGGGTTGCGGTGGTAATGGAGTGATGGGAAAAGTTGTTTTAAACTCTGCCACTGTGCTCGGAGCTTTCACAAATGCTTTTTCCTTGCGGAAATTAAATGGTTTACATCGTTGAAATGCCGACAAACTTCTGCCAAACGATGAAGAGCACGAGCTGCGCAATGTTTGTAACATATTCGGTTAAAAAACTTTTAAACTTTGGGTAGATTTGAGCAGATACGCTGCTGCATCAGTCAGAAAAATCAAATATATTTTATCCGCATTATTTTCGTCAGGGAAGAGGATACTCTTACTACTTGAGCAACTGTAGAATGGTTAGTATCTTCTAATGCTTTTGTCAAAATTATATGTGGTTTACTAGGACATGGCAGAGTAGTTTCCTCAAGACAACATTGGCAATCTCCCTCGAACAGCAATCACTAGTTTCATCAACAGACAACCAAAAATTCGAAGTGCCAATATCATCTCAAATTTCGTTGATTTTGTGCCAATATCAACTCGAATTTCATATTGTGGAGTTAAATAATATTTACAAAGAGTTTACTCATTTGGAATTTTATGTACTTTGTCAAGAACTGATTAAACGTTGAGTTTTCATCTTTTGACATTGAGATATTTGCTCCAATCAGCGCACGGCACAAATCACTGTTGATTTTTTTCGTCTTCATCTTCTGCTCGACTAGTTCAAGAAAAGGTTGAATAGTTTTTCTAATTTTCCCCGCATTTTTAGAATTAGTTGCCGTACTCTTATGTTGAAAAATATAATATTTTTGGTCACAATTGACAACTTTTTCACAACACTAGCAAAAAATTACTTTTCCGTCAATCGTAAAATGTTCTTCTCCATAAATCCACTCTTTCACCAACGCACTTCTTGATGACGGCTTTTCTTTCGGCATTACAGCAAACTACTCAATAGGATCACTAAAAAACTGAACTGGCCTGAATCAGACTTCGAAAGCAGTACAAAATTACTGCCGAACAAATCTACGCCTCTGCTGTAATTCTATCCGGAGTCTACCATTGTTGCAGTGCTGTGTTCTTGGTAAGGAACAGACAAGATAACACACGGGTGATGAAAGTAATCCATTTACCCGATCACCCTAGCGAAATTCGGCGAAACAGAAAAGAGTATAGGGCGCGGTGTCATTTTCTCATCTGTTCTGACGCGAGGACCCCACTGCTGGGTCACGCCCAAGGGCCAACCAAAACGTGATAATAGACTTTTTGGAAGGCGGGAAATTCATTGTCGTGGTACGTAAACATCGTCAATAAAAATTAACGTATCTTCAGAAAAATTTGCTTTTGCATGTCGCATAATCGAAAACGTACGTTAAAACTAGGAACTAATTGGAACTGAATACCTCTAACAGGATCTAAAAGCTTTTACTGAACATCTTTGTATCTTTGAGTCCATTTTTGCTTTTATAAGCATTACAAGATAGTAGAATGTATGATAGACCCCTATATGAAATTAAAGGAACCTCAGTATATACATAATTTCCAAATCCTTAACAATTACGTTAATTTCCGACATATTTAAATTAACGTAATATTTGAATTAACGTAATAATACGTAACGTGTAAGTTACGAACACATTTGTCGTAGACGACGAAACAGGGAGAACCCGTCAATCGAAATCCCCTCATTTGATGCCGGGGCAGTTCAGTTTTCCACAGAATTGTCGTGCTACGTCTTTCAAATCAACAGCTTGCAAAAATTCTCTATTAAGAAAGTTATCAAGACCAAAATTGACAGAGCGAAATTTATAAAAAACACAGAAAGTTCTTAATAGGCGCCGATATGCTGCGAAATATAAAATAGGCAATTATCCCTTAAATATGCATTTTTAGGCACTATAAAATCCACGCAGAACCAATCTCATGTTTAACAATGGATAATGGTAAAAGGTGTCTAAAGTTAAATTCAAAGAAACAAAATAGACATTTAGAACAATATCCGGGCTCTAATCATTAGCAAGTTCTGAATGTGAAATTATATTTATAACATTTTTAAAAAACGTGTATTTTTGGACATCTTTTTGAGTTTTGATAAAAAGATACCCTAAAATAATACAGGCAAAAATATTCGAGTACTTGAAATCAATTTTAGAATCATCATATAATGTTTTATTTGTGTCAAAGAGCATTTATCTGAATGGATTGTGTTTACTGAGTATAAAGCAGAAGTAAAGCACCTCGAACTTCCAAAGTAATACTGTCAAAACAACTTTGTTAAAACATCCCCGATCGCAAGTGAAGAGATCGATTTCTTCCACTTTTTCTTGCTGCTTCAATGCTTCTGCCATTAGTGAAGTGTGATGAGAAGCATTTTGTTTGAGTGGATGGTGGGTGTGACGTGAGTGGATCACCGGGGCAAAGAAAGTTCCTGCAGATCATGGTTCTGTTAGAGACATCCACTCAGCACATGTCAGAACAGAAATCGTCGAGAATATACAATTGTTTCAATTTGGCAATAATCGTGAAAGTTTTTAGAAAAGAATTCTCCATAACCACAGACGTGAATTTATGTTACACAACTACAGGCGTGGAGTCAAACCGACACGGCATGTTTCCTCTAGGATTTGTCTTACTAATTTACTTTTTCAAATTATTTTTTTGTGTACATTGTGAAATTACTTTTATAAAAATAAAAATTGTTTTAAAAGATTTTGTGATCATGATAATTATTTGTTTTTAGTTGCATCTCTGCACTCAAGTAGATTAAACATTTCATGCCAGTATAACAATTAAACATATTTTTAAAAAATTATAAATACTTTTCATGTTTTATTGCTTTTGCAATTGGTACTTATTGTTGACGAACATTGTCGACACATTCTCCATTCTTATTTACAAGAGCAACAAATTAAACAACATTTAAATTATGTTAAGTTATTTTACAGTATGTTTTCAGGAAATTAAATGTATTTTATGAAAGTTATAAATACGCTTACTTGAGACACTTCCATTATAAACGAGACACGCTTGTAAAATCTCAGGTCAGTGAACGGATTTTCATTCAACACCAAACGCAATGCAAAATCTGAATCCCGATGAAATCTCATACTATTTTTCTCATGTGCAGAGAGACCTGGTTTAAAAAAAGAATTCATTAAATCTACCAACCAATATCAATAGTCTACAAGCAACAAATTATTAAATTTTATTGTTAGTATAATTTTCGCTACGAGCACCTGTTTCTTTTATTAATCAAATATATTTACTCTGTGAACGTGTACATTGCATCCTTTTGTTAAAACAAACAAACACTGTATAAAAGTACTAGGAGAACCCGGCAGACGTCTTGCGCTCGCTCTCTCTCTCTGTCTCTCTCTCTCTGTCTCTCTCTCTCTCTCTCTCTCTCTCTCTCTTCCTCTCTTTTTCTTTTGTTCCCTCTATCTTGTCCCCTCTCACTTGTCTACTCTATTGTTACCACTCTCTTTTCCCCTCTCACTTTTTCATCCCTCTCTCCCCTTCCCCTTCCCTTTTTTTCTCTTTTCTTTTGTCCCATCCCTTTTCTGTTCCATCCCTCTGTTGTTCCTTCTCTCACTCTTGTTCCTTCGCCTTTCCCCCCTCTCTTTTCCTCCCCTCTCTTTTTCCCTCTCTCTGTTACCTCCTCCCTCTCTCCTCTCTCGTCTCCACCATCCGACGCCGTCCGCTCCTCCTGTCTACTAATTTTCTGTTATGACATCATTTAGTTCATTTTATTTAATTTTCCTGAATCATTTTATACTGCTATACAATGTGACTGTGCGATAAAAAGAAGTTCAGTTTTTCTGAAAGAGATTGTGAGACGGTGTAGAATTATCTAAATCAACTACAACAGCCACTTCAATGAATTTGAAATGAAACTAGAAATACTAGCTCTTCCAGAAGCCGAACGTAGAGAACATTGTCTTCTACAAAGCAGTAAACCTTTCAAGAGGCGCCTCGCATGCGTATATATTTAGCACATTATATGTTTCAACAGGAAGCTGGATTTCCAAACTTCCCTCTGGTTCCGTATCAACTGGCTACTTCCTGAAAGATGCGTCGTAAACTACGTCTTCTGCGCGACCGCATGGTCCTCGAAACCATATATTGTATGTGTTCAAGAAAAGTGAGACATCTCAAAATTCGATGTTTTTTGAGGTAATTGAAGACTTATGTTCAAAAAAGTATATTTTTACTCTTAAAATTTCATATAGTTCCCAACACGGCTGACAGGAACTACTAAATACAGCAAATATCTTCAAAATCTTCAAATCAGCGCACGCTACTGGCATGCGGTTTGCACCAGGTTTTGGTAGGTGATGGAGGAAAGAGAATTTCATTTTCTTGTTTGTCACATTGTATTTTTGGAGATATTGACCTAACTAATATTCTAATGAAAGCGTATATGTTTTAACATTACCAGCTTATGAAAGAGAGAACAATTTTTGATTATCTTAATAGATAAAAGAGTATAAGCAATCCATTGTGAACTGCTGTCATACGTTTTATTCTCTCAGTAGCAGTGTAATTAATAAAGAATTTTGTTGTTATCCTTCAAATCCATAGGGAAACAGATGAAGATATGTAAATGAAGAGGTCAGTGAAAGAGTAGGAGGTTCAGGCCAGCAATTGATGTCACGCTAATGCCTCTGTCTTAAGGTTTGAATTCCGGCAGTAGCAGGACTTTCGACACTAGCTACATAGCTAGGTCGAGTTTAGCTACTGCCTAAGAGGAGAATTCTAGCGGCCGGTTGCTCTCATCCATAGTTTTCCGTGGTTTCTCCGATCAACACTATGGGAATGCCGAAGCAGTATCCTAACAAACAGAACACGAACCACGCGAGATCTTTCCTTCCTCTTCCTTGTATCCTCATCCCTTACTTACACTTACATGCACTACCATACATTAGGGAGGTTAGTCGGGACCTTAGGGCTTGTTCCACCGGTGGCGGTACCCTGTTCGTGGAGATACCTTGGTGGAAAACCCCGCTAGTCGACGAGTAGGTTAGTGCCTGATGCCGCCAGCCAGCTGAGAAGATCGCCAACCCCCATCATAAAAAACAATTACTACACTTACGGGACTAATGACTGGGCAATAGATGCGCCCGGAAATACTGATAGCTATCAATCTAATGTAAACCGCAATCTAATAATGCAAACTGTTTGAAGATATTTGCTTTGGCCAACATTAGTGGTCCATCTTGCAATGTAAAAAATTGGATTCAGGACGCTAAAAAATGTTCTGCTTATCATCTGCAGATTTCGATTTCAATCAATCAACAATTTTTACTTTCTTGCCCTTACTACGTAAGAAGAGAAATTGTTCGCCGGAAAACGGCGAATTTTCGACTGAAAAACTCTCATTGTTGGTCCCTGGCAACCAAGTCGATAAATCCTGTCCTTGACGAGGAGTTTCTATAAACGAATGGTAACATTTTACAGGAAAATAATGCTTTTTTAGGTTGTCAACATGAAATTAGAAAATCAAAACCTATAGAAAAGACATGTTTTCTTGTTTGAAAGATGTTAACTCATAAATGAAAAAGAAGCACCTATTGGAATATTTTTAGGCCTTACAAAACTATTGGAATCACTGACGATAACATTTTGTTTTCAAATCAACCTAAATTCGCGGAGTTGCTCTACATTATATATACTCGTTCCTTAAACATCGATCGCAAAGATCAGATATACCGTATGGCATGAAACAACATTATTTATCATTCCGCTGCATTTATAATTGAGCATGGAATTTAGCAGGGGTGGATCTTAGGCTTTGATCTCTTTCTTTGAGAAGTAACTAAATACCGACCTCCATCAGAAACGGAAGAACAGTTCTCTTTGCTGGTAATATCATTGAACTCGGCAAAAAATAAACATTATACAGAATGATTTCTAATGTGTCAAATTAGTTTCGTTGTAACAAATTAACAATAAAGGGAAAACGGTTCAATACAATTTCTCAATTCAAACGGTAACTGCAAGAGCTTTTCAAAGTGAACAATCTACAATTAGCTGAAGTAAAGGTAACAAACTTTTCATGTCTCTCAGTTCACTGAAACCTCAAATGGAATGATGATCAAAACATGTTGAACACTGAAAAAATTCATTATATTACGCATTCGGAATTCTTTCAAATTCAGTCAGCCTTCATACGGCTCATTAAGTATAATTCGCTAATGTATATTCCGCCGGAGATATGGAATTGGAATATGGATATGGAATATGATGAAACACATTCCACTTCAAGATTATAGAAGAAACGTGCTTCGTGTAAGTACGTTTTGTTGTTCACAATTGTTTTTTCAATTTTTTTCCCCGGATAGAACCAGGAACATTTAAAAGAATGATGCAGGTCTAATTTTTATTGAACTCTTTGGCTTTTCGAAAATGTCAATTTAGAAATGATGCGAGAAAGAATGTACTGTTGTAGCACCACTATTTGCTAGTTGGAGTAGAGCAGGGTCGGGGAGGAGGCTATTTTGTCAGTCATAATATAGAATAAAATCTGTAATTCACTTGTCGATGCAAATTATTTTTGAATTACTTGAAAGTGAAAATTATTAGTTTTCAAATATAGCCAACCATGGTTCGTTGTTCATAAATTAACTGTACTACACGCGCAAGTTTTCTTGATATTCCACAGCAGGGTGTGCGAGGAGAGGAGGGCTCTGGCTACGTCATTGTTTAAAAGGGCGTACCAACTGTAGGCATGAACGTAACTCGCTAAAGCGTCCCTCAAGAAAGCGTCCCCCCGCGACAATTGTTTTGAAAGTACGAGGCGGTTGTTGTCAGCATTGTAAATCGGTACGTGCCGTTCCGAGTCGAACCTAAGTACCCCAACGGGCCGTGCTATTCAGAGCTGGGTGAGAATAGGGAGCTCGTGTAGTAATAAAACTTGCGCAAGCAATACGTAATTTAAGAGAGAGGTAGGGATTCTCGAGCTTAAGGAAACATGCTCAGATCATAATTCTTCCTCCTCCATCTCATATGCAGTTTTCAATGTTCTCAGCTTCTTCATACGCAGTTTTCACTTCACATATATGTCAGTGTTTTTGACAATAAATAAATTTAATTTTATTAAGCCAAATTTATTCGAAAGAGTTTTTCTCGTTAATTCTTATTGACTCTTAATAGTAAATGTTAATGAACTGAATGTTGTATTTTATTTTTCGTATATTTCAAATAAAAGAAGAAATACATATCAGCAAATTGGACTTCAACTCTTGATGTGGAAAGAGGCGTTCAAGAATTCTTTTGTGCCTCAGAACAGAAATACAATTTGCAACTCCAAATTTTAATGTTATCCATGAATTCTAGAAAAATATAGAACGCCACTTAGTGTACTTTTTTTAATATACACTTAAATTTTTGCTTTCAAGCATACATATTTTACATTTGAATTCTTTTATTTTTGCGAAACATTCGTTCCATTAATTCATTAGAAATTATTTTTAATCTTGAGGTAAGACCTAAACTGAAAAAGTCTACGAGGCTCATTTCATTCTCTCTTAACTTCCTCTCTGATAAAACTTTTGCAAGAAGGAATACTTGAAGGGCACTTTAAAGAAAAGAAATGAAGGTGAAATACACACTCTGGAACGTCAAATGTATAAACGGCAAGGAAAATACCTCGTCAATCACGCGCAACTGTTTATTTACCCAGGGAGCTACGACAGCCCCTGAGGAGGCCGATCGTTGTTAAATCGCAGTGTGAAAGGTAGGTGACGTGGCAAATATCTCACTGCAACTGTCTTCCCCACGACATACCTCAGCTCTGGAATTGTGCCAGTACCCGCGCAGAAGACGCTACGGAAGACTACTGTCCTGGAGCACATCAAATTTTTAAACAGTATGCTGCCTTTTCATACGTTAATTTTTTGTGGTATGCAACAATCTGTGTAAGATGTAATATAATGTTATGAAACCATGATGTAATTATGACAATTAATACAGGAGTATCAAGTAAATGACTGTACATAAATTGGGAACCAAATAATCCCTTCTGCTTATCTCGTGAAACTTACTTTTGAATTCTACATGTAAAATAGGGACCCACCTTTTTCTTGGAATATTTAAATTGGGGACCAAACCAACCAAGAAGAACACTCTTATTGTCCCTTTTTGCTATTCACCTAGAATGGACTCTTCCAATTACTTAAATAGTTTGGAAATTTAATATTCCAGCGAGAATAAGTGTTTTTAAACTTTTCCTCTGAATAGTCGAATTGTTGCTTTTTCCCTCCCAATTTGGAGAGTTAGATTTTCTATTGACAAAATTGTGTGATAAAAATACATGTCAAGTCAAGAACTCATCATTATGTTTACAATAAGAATTAATTTGCAATGTTGAAGATTCGATCCTTTATGTGAATTTACCTGTAGTTACTAGAATGTAACTCACTTATTAAACTAAATTTAAAAGAATAATAATAGTTGTGTACAATACTATTTTCTACAATAATTAATAAAACTAAAGAAGGAACTACAATCAACCAAGAAAAAAATTTCGGAATTTCAAATTCCAATGTACTATACCTGCTGTTGCATTTTTTTCTGAAATTACATTTATTTATTAACAACATTTATGCATTACTAATTTTTTCCTAGTAAAACTATAAAATATTTAATAATATCTTTGTTATCAACTTCTGAGTCTGTGATTTCTATTTCGATGGGGTGTTTTGTTCATTCATTTGATTCACTAAGTAAATGCCATGATGAATTACTTGAGTTCTGAACATGAAAAGAGGACTTTTTCTCTCTCGTACAAGGTCACTTACAACTCTTTAAAATGCACTTTAACCATCAAAAGTGCTAGAATGTTCAGAACATTAAAAAAATAACAAAGCCTCTCACGTTTCAATGACATCTTACTTCGATTATGGAAAATCACGTCAGCAGAGTTATACACAATTCTCTGTGACATCAGAGCACATCACGACCACGTGAACCTCGTGACAACGGTTCAAGTTACAAAAGCCAACAAAAAGGTATTTAACTTATGGTTGAGAATAGCTTGATAACTGGCCTTTTGAGAAAATATCTCAATAGGTCTGGACGTGAGTGGGTTTTGTTGCTCAGTCCAAAGCGAAGCACCATCGATTACGACAATGGAGATATATTATACTTAAGACGATTTACACTTAAGGCAGTTTTGCTTCGAGATACTGGAGAAATACCTTCAGGGTTATTGCACGATAATTGCTCTGAACAACAATCACATTGGTGGCGATAAGAGGATATGTTAAGGAGGATTAACAAAGATATTACAGAACAAAAACTAGGAAGAAAATAATTATTGCCAATACATATAAATGCATTTATTTTCTTTATTTGCACATTCATTTCTACAGAAGTGTTACTGAAACATTCATTTCACAATTAAGAGACAGACAGATAGAATGAAATAAATTTATTACTCATAGTACGCGAAGAAGCACAATTATGCATCATACACAGATATAAAGTATTACGCACAGAGAAAGTGAGTGCACAAACATTAAAAGCGAGATGGCATTTCTTCAGCAGCGGGCATAACTCTGCAATACAAAGTGCAGAGAACCAATCTATGCCATGCATAATACGATATGCGTTGGGCGTGCAGTTTTAATTTTAGTTAATTGCTGAGTAATGGAAATCATTAAGACGAAAATTTTAATTCATGTTCGTGCTTTGTTAGTAAACGTCACAACTAACTCCGAAATAATTTTAAATTATATCTTTTGCATCAAATATACCAAAAAGCAAAATAGAAAACTGCAATTGAAAAAAGAATTTTCAAAATCTTTTACCATCACATATACCGAAAATGGATAGCCTTGCAACCTTCTCAACCTCACTGCGTATAACTCACCCAATAAAATGCTTTTAGTTAGTGTGTTTTAATCTGATAAGAATAGTTTATTAACAATTTTGAATCACCTAGGTTCCTTATAATTTATGCGTAGTGCAATTACCAAGGTTACATATATCCCTCGAATGAAGTTTGTGATACACACCAAAAATAGTTGAAAGAAAAAATATACAACGTATGAGGAAACGTTAGAGTAGTTGTTTCAGAAGTACTCGAGGGAACAGTACAGATGGTACAAGAGAACAATCTTCATGAACATAATACGCTGGTGTGTAGTAAAGTAATATAAAAATATAATTCGTGTAGAATTCTTACGTGTCGAATGAACAAAGACCATTCTTTGAAAGAGACGCTGGTACTCAAACTGATTGTCATTGGCGGTGAACTTTGGTAGATACTCCAAACTGTTTGCCCATCGCAAAGAGAAGATATCTGTCAAGCGTACTTGTACAAACAGTATAGCCGAGAAGTTGACAGGCGTACGCAATTATAAAATGATGATCTTTTATTGTATCGTGGTTCGCAAAAATCGTTAAATCATTCAAATAGATGTTGCATAAGCCATAAACATTATAATTTGAGCAAACATCATCTTCGTGTGATATCATTAACTGAGTATAAAATCTGTTTGTAGAAATATATATTACTTTTCAAAATTACGTACCGAACTTTTTGAATTAAACTCAACAATTATAGTTAGATGTCAATTTTAAAAAAATAAATTGTTTCTAATCAAAAGTCAGTAGTTTTCGTCCGAATTATGTACTCTCTACTGCAAGGTCTACTTAAGCAAATTTCAAAGATAAGAAATTTATGTTCTCCAACAAACGGTTATTAAATGGGAATCACTGCCGAAGAAACACCATTTCTCAAAAATATCAACACCCCAATAAATACATTTCCATTATTTCTCACATACAATCATTCTTGATGAGAATTTAATAATACAGACATACCATACGCGAATACTATAGTTTGTCAAATGTGGCTAAGATGTCCTGTAATAACATGGTTAGGTATAGATACAAATATTTTAATCAAAGCACAAATACATAAAAGAACAAATAAACATTATAAAAATGAAAGTATTTTTAGAGCTCTTTACGGATTTAGAATCACAAAACACCACACTGGTTCTTAATTCAAGAATTTATACAATGAACAATTAACGTGTTATATATTTCACAAGTTTGAGGTCGTGGAAATGTTGAGAAGTACTAAATTTCGATTACAGATTGATTAGGATGTTTTTGTCCCTATACAGCATAATTACACATTACTTTATATCCCAGGGTCACTCCTTAGAAACATCTTAATGTTTCGTAGAATTTGAATGAGACGATCTTTCATGTCCCAAGGACATTTCTACCACTGAAATGACTGGAATTCAAGGAAATGTATACAAATATTTGTTTGTGAAACTGAAAACACTATCCATAGTAAAAAAAAATCTGAGGAGAAAGTAACCACATTTCCATTTTCATTTTATCTTGTCACCAAAATATTACCAGAAAATACCTCTCATTCAAATAAATAAATAAATAAATCATTTATAAAATCGGTCATGTGAACTAGATTGAAATTTAAAAGTAATTTTTTTTTCATATTCTTTCTAAATATTAAAATGCTAGGAAAGATATATTTTGTCCTTGTTTAATCACTTCAAGATCATAAAAGCAACACATTGGAAAACCATCAATTGTGATAATACATCACTGAGAGTTAAAAATGAAACTTTGATGAAAGATGGAAACATGAAACATTCAGTTCGCAGATAAAGAAGTAGTTCATAAAAGGTTTTTTTCCTAATTATTCTCATTTTGTGTTAATCTGAGAAGCCGAGAATATGACACGTTTAAGTGATAAATTTCTTTACAGAAAAATAAGACTCCACGAATGTAATGTAATATTAACCCAGGATCGGGTTTCAGAATTTTTTCAAGGGATTCAAAGATGTTCCTTGCATTAAAATTATAGATACTTACGAATTTTGAGAGTTCTAAATGACAATTCAAGGCGATTTCAGTCAAAACTTTCAGTTTTATATTCTTACTAGGGTTGTTGAGGTGAAATCATGCATGTGACTTCGGCTGTCGATTGGAAAAGGATGTGATGCTTTAAGGATGTGGATATTTTAGTTTTGGAATGAGGAGTCTAAAGTAATTCATATATATATATATATATATATATATATATATATATATATATATATATATATAAGAGAGAAATTAATTGGAATGAGGCGAATGTGCAGAAGCTGAGAAGATGGAAAGTATGGAACAAGTTTAGTCAAGTGTGAAGAACCTCTAATAAAGAAAGTTGAAATTTTTTTCTTCAAAACTCACAATTTGATGAAGGGAAAATTTTGTATTTAACAGATGAAATAGTAATAATCAAATAGCTCATATTCGATTCAGGATGCCATTAGTATAAATGGCGAAAGAAATCACCTTATTTGCAACAAAAGAAGTAGGTTTTTAATGAAGTTTTCCTCATGAGCCTTAGATATAATTGAAGTGAGCTGATAATTTATGCAAACCGGTTCTGACAATTTTGATAAATACGAATAATGAGAGCTCTCGCGTTTTAGTAACACGTACCTAGCGGAACCTTAATCTGGTCCTGATTGCACGCACAATTTTCTGTACCAACGTTTGTTATTTATAATTCCATGAATTAAAGAAATGTTGTTTACGTGCAATGTCTTAATTTTCGAGCTATATCAAATTTTCAGAATTTCTGCATTTTGGATTCGTCTCCACGCATGTTTAATTAGAATAATTGGAGTTCTGCTTAGTACTCGTACCTACCCTTGGTGACCGGTAAAAAAGCTGGTACAGAATACGTAGTTTTTATTTTTAATGAACTTCTTACATATTATATGCCAGGTCCTCCTCCTCTAAAATATTCAGAATTTAAATGATTATATTTTAAAATATCTTTTAAAACACATTTTATTTTAAAATTATTTAAAATACCTCATAAAAATTTTATACTTCATTTTATTACCAGAATAAAAACATTATTGTTAAAATGTAATGTTTTCTATATTGAATTACATTCCGAATTTCATTGAAATTAGTATATTTCTTCAATATTCATCAGTCTTATTGACTTAAATTTCGTAACATTGTTACAAAAAATTTCCTTAAGTCTTAAATTTTATAACATGCAAATATAGTTGATCTTCGTTAATTGTTTTAAGATATTTTTTTTATTTATGAACTTAACAATTATTACGATTATTAATTCTTTAAAGAAACTGACAATCACATTGGCATTATCATTTTGAAGTGTTTAAAATAACGTTTTCATCATTTTTATAAAATGAACATCCTCTTTAATACTTTTCAGAGCCGCCCTTGTTTTTAATGTGTCGTAGAAGTTGATTCCATTTGATTTGTTGCCTCAATCCTCGTAAACCTTTGGTCAATAAATACCCCGGCCATTCCGACCGGTCGCCTATACGATTTCCCGTGCTTCGGTTTGATGCCCTAGCGTGTTAGTGTGGTCGCAGCAACATGAGTGGAGGAGCGTGTGAAGGTGAAAGAAGGTGGGGGAGCGGTATCGTGACGCCGTAAGGCCGCTTCACAGGAGCCCGCGAACCGGAACGGATACGAGAAGGCGAGGACGGGAACGGGAACGGGAGATACGTGCGCTTCACAATAAACGCCAACAGGAAGAGACAACAGCGCTATGAATCTGTAGCGGTAAAAAAGAGAACTTCTAGAAACAATTGCCGAAACCAAAGCTGTTCTAGCTATGGTAATGTGTTCACTCTTTGTATTGCCATCTGTCTGATGTGTTTGCGTGAGCTGCCATGAATAAAAAATACTTAACGAAAGATTAATTAGAAAATATAACTATAAGTACAAAGAATGCCAAAACTACTACGAACTTACAAAAATACAACTACGAGAAAGTAAAATTTGGTCAATAAACAGCGCCAATGTTCTTTAACGAAATTTTTTTTTTAAATTGTGGGATATTTTAATTCTAAGTAGTACTATGAATAGAAAAACAATTGTACTATAAATACTAAAAAACTCAACAATGACTAACAAAACCTGCCTCACACCACAACCTCGCAAATCCACACTCTAACCTAAATATCGCCCTACACTCTCAATTCCGCTTCAGACCAGTGTCGCCTCTCGCGCACAGTTCGCGCGCTCGACCAGCTGGAAAGCTTCGCCACCATTTGCTGCACTTTCATTGGTCGAGAGGCTTCGCGTTCCCGGGCCAAGATAAATCTTAACCGTCCTTCCCGTTCCCGTTCGCGTTCGCGTTCGCGTTCCCGGGCTATTGTGGAGCGGCGTTTAGGGTCACAAGACTGGGAGCGGGTAAGGTGGTTTCGGGAGCGGTGTTGCACAAGCAGCAGAGCTAAGGGCGTTAGGTCAATGTAGAGAGTGAGGAAGGAGAGTGTGGGGCTTGTGGGGAGCTTGAGAATGCGGGGAGCTGGGGCAGGAGCTGCGTGGACGTAGGAGAAGCATGTGAATATGGGAGGAATGTATGGGCGAGAGGCGGGAGTGTGAGGGCAGGTGGTTGGGAGCATGGGGCGTGTGCGGATCTTCTGGATTGATTGATTTTTTCGTGTTTCCGGGCGCGTCAACTACTTTGGTCATTAGTCCTATTAGTGTAGTACATGTTTTTTTCTCGGGAGATGGAGGTGATTTTCCCCCCGCTTGATGGCGAGATCCGGCACCGACCTACCGTCGGCTAGTGGGGTTTCCCCCTAACCAGAACTCTCCCACCAGCGGGGCACCGCCCCAGTCGGGACAAGCTCTAAGCTCCAGACCGGTCTCCCGGAATATGTGGTAGTGTAGTGCATGTTAGTGTAAGTGAGTGTGTAAGGAGAGACGATAGGACAAGGAAGAGGAAGGAAGATCGCGCGCGGACCGTGGCCCGTTTGTTAGGATACTGCTCCGGCTTTCGCCTGGTGTTGGTCGGAGAAACCACGGAAAACTTCCGAGCGGATCTTCTGGATGTGTGGAGAGTGGTGAGACAGGAGCGTGTGAGAGTGTATGTGCGCATACGGGCAGCGAGTCGGAGTGGACAAAGCTGTGGGTGTGGGGCGAGTGGGCATGAGCGTATGTGGGGAATGCCTGTGAGCGAGGGGAAAGGGCGTGGTCGTGGGGGGTGTGGGCGTGTACGCACCGTGGTCGAGGCGCGCCGACGCGCGCGGCTGCCGCGTGTGGACTGGCCGTGGCCCGCCGCGTGGAGGCCCCCCGCCAGCTGGCTCCAGTTGGACATGCGCCGGTCCATGGCTGCTGCTGCTGCTGGCGCTGCCGCTGGTGGTGCGTCGCTGGGCCGCTCGCGGCGCTGCTCTCCGCTCTGGACACAACCACTCGTCAACGCACTGGCACCGGCTACCCATATCCAATCCCCGCTGGTCCACCAGAACCCGCTCAGGGGCCGCGCACAAATTAAGCAATAGTGAAGGGAGAGGAGTTTCTCAAAATGTTATCATATTTTCAATTAATGTGTTGCCAGTGGTTGTCAGACAACTGTATTGTTTAAATTAATCTGATTCTTTCATTTATTTTTACAACTTAAAATAGAAAACTGCTGTTTTAGTTTCGATCCATTTTGAAGGTACATAGATCACTGATGGAATAATTACAGCACATATTGCGAATAAACAATTCCTGGTATTTTCATTGTTACATGTTTCATGTTGGCAGAAAAATATTCTGACATTTCGATTACAGCTTATGACGTAACAGAAGTGTATTTGAAATGTGATATTACTACTTTTTTAAATTATTTACATATACTAATCGCAAATAATATACTTAACTTGTTATATTGAATGGTGTAATTTCATTAAAAATGTTTGTTATATAAGAAGGTTAGAGATCAACATGAAACTTACGATAGTATACTTCGGGAAGAGGGATACTGATTTTGTTTCTGAAATTTGTCTAATGAAATTTATGAACAGGTTCTTACCGCTTGAATCCGTTGGACTCACGCCACTCCAGCAGAGCGGTAAAACACCTGCATCTGCTCGGAGCACGGAACAATTTGGCCCCTGCGATAAAACTGCTCTGCACAGCATATAAGAGGTGAGGAGAAATTATAAATGAATGGAATAGAATCCACAGAATTGATTCAGTGGTGAGGTGTAGTTGACATTTACATAATTGGAATGATTGAAGGCGTTGTCATTATCAACAATAGTATTTATTTCACAAATAGCAGCTTTCGAGGGCTTAGCCATCATCAGTTTTCTGATGTCTGGGAGCCACAAAAACGGACTGCTATTTGTGAAATAAATACTATTCTTGACAATGACAACGCCTTCAATCATTCCAATTATCCACAGAATTTCTATGACATTAATATTGTTTTTGGGTGGATTGTTGTATTTCCCTCTGAACTCCCCTGACCACTATATATAAAATGGTGAAATGGCACGCAAACGAATGCGCTACTCTCTGTATCCAAGTACTCTGGATATAGTTAATTGAAATTGATATTTGGTCGAGAAAGAGAATCACAATCAGGTGCTGTCTACCTAAGCCTGTTTGAAAAATCTCCTAGCTCTAGGGCAACTATAAGGCCGCGTTGGGGGCAGGCTTCTTAGGAATCCTGGTTAGAAACTACGGCTGAGGAACCATTGGCAATCTCCCTGCAAAGTACTTCAAAAGGTAAAAGAAAATAAAGAACTGACTGCACCTCCCCTTCTCCTGCGGCCAATCCCCTTCTCGCTATTGTCTGATTGAGGATATTAGACCTGCCCTGTTGCCACTACACGAGGTATCACGACTGCATCCAGCGGCCGACTTATCCTAAGCCTTTTAGCTAATTCCCCAAAAAGGCATAATTGCTTCCCGTTGGGTTTTCCATGAGAGTACATGGAAGAGTTCGCTCAGATATCATTGTTTTGAAGCTCGTCCTTTCGCTTTTGAAGAACATCAAAGAGAAAAAGAACAATTGCTCCTATTAACGATTTACATGTATAACTAGTTTTCTAATGGTCAGAGTAGGGAAAGGTTATTTTGGAATTAAACTATATTGAATGTTCTTAGTTTATTGAAACTGATTTCTACGTATACCATGGACTCCTCCACGGAGGAGGGAAAAGGGGACTATGGTAAATGGACCTTAAAATATGCAGAATTAAAAGTATATTTTAGTTCGATTACATATATAGTTCTATAGATTTTACCACTTCTATGTTCGAGGTTTTCTCTCGACTGGTGGTAGAACATCTATTTGTATTTCTCAAAATGCGGACTTTTTGAAATTATTTCCTCTTATCCCTTCTCAAAACACCGACCGGAATGAAACTGTGCTGTGGCTTCTGAGGCACCCAAAAGAGAAAGGGGATTACCTGGGAAGCGGTGCAAATGGAAACCTGACCGCGGGATGCAGTCGGGCGATCCCGACTGAACTCGGAAACGAGTTGTCGCAGGCTTCCGCGGCCAGTTTTGTAAATGATCTTGGCTGTTCGGGTGTCGCCGCGCCAAAGGCTGCGTTACCGACTTTTCGACCATCTTGTCGTGGTCTTCCCAGAGTTGATCTGAGGAAGATGACGACAAGATGGACGAAACGTCGGCAACACAGCCTTTGGCACGGCCACACCTGGACAGCCAAGATCATTTACATGGAAAGAGGGTTATATGTGGGCGACCATGAACTCGAATCCTGACGAAAATAAGCAGTGGGCACGATTTGTTCGTGACCGTTTCCCCCGAGGGGTTCAGGCTACCGACAGCCGTGATTATCCGAATCCGACCAGATTGTCTTGTAACCCGAGAATGTTTGCGCTGCGCCCCCTTTGACGGGGCCTAAGGAATGAGGGTACTAAAAGGACATATCTTAATTTTAGTTTCATTAATGGAAAACGTTTTCCAAACAGAAATTTCAAAATGCTACCAAAACAAAAACAAGCTCATTATTTTATTTAAAATGTAGTACGTTGGCAAATGTCTTGTTTTCTTTGTACACAGGAGAATGGGACGGCATATATTTTTATATCCTCTTCTTTCCTGCGCAAATGCTTTCAGTGACCATTGACACTGAATGACATATGATAAGGGTGATAACGAGGGGTAATAATGAAAAAATAAATGATTCTTGATGGTACAATGATTCAGATATGATACGTGATGACTTAAGAAGCAAAGCATGCTACATTTTTATATTCAAACATGATTGTAGAATATGTAGCGATATGTAATTCCGTACCTTATTTGATATTGATATGAACAACACCGCAAAATACATCTTGCCGTTTTACAAGTGCCTGAGAGAGGATTTGTGGTCTTACATTTTGGGATATCGTTTATCTAGCGGTGGCACAATATTCTTTCACGTGTTAATGACGTTTATGTAGTGCTACGTACGGTAATCGAGTAACCTGCGTTCATCCATACGTTCGTCAGTTACAGACCTTCCTTGAAGACTCGCCGGAAAAAAGTGGCTCAGAGCATCAACTGATGTCACTGCAGTTCCTCTGACTGGGAGGTCCCATGTTTGAGTTCCGACGACAGCAGGATTTTCGACTCTAGCCAGAAAGCTAGGTCGAGCTCTGTCGCTGTCTTGAGGAGAATTGTAACGGCCGCCTGATCTGATCGGTAGTTTTCCGTGGTTTCTCCGATCAACCCCAGGCGAATGCCGGAATAGTACCGTAAAAAACGGAGCTATGGACCGTGCGCGATCTTTCCTTCCTCTTCCCTGTCCTATCCTCACCCCTTACACACACTTCAACTCACATGCACTACCCTACCACACATGCCGGAAAACTGGTCGGCAGCTTTCTCGGCTGCCCGCCCCCCCCCCGCTGCTGGAAAATACCTGGTCGGCGAAAAACCGAGCTAGCCGACAGGTAGACGGTGCCGCATATTACGATCCAGCGAGGCAAGATCACCGCCACCTCCCGAGTTTTCTTCATTCTCTACACTTACGGGACTAATCATCTTAGAACCCAGAATCACAATCAATTAATGAATTAATGGATTCAATTCTCATTCAATTGTTGTCGACAAGGCAAATCGATTGGAATTTTTGTCGGATTATTCTAGAACATTCTGCAAGAATTCTAGAAAAAAAACTTATTTGGGGGGCGGGGATTCAAGTATCTTACGAGAATGAAAGGTAGCGAATTACTATTTTACCTTTCCCGCATGACGTGAAACCGTAGGACGTGATTTGTAAAAATTGTTGGTAGCTTAACCTAATTATGTAATGAAACTAAAAAAAAAACTACTACTACTATCGATACTTCATGTAACTCTTCGTGCCCGAGGATAGCAGGGCTAGGCAATTACATTGAGTTTAAAATTTCGTTTTATTATGAGTTTTTATATCACGTATTCAACATAATAATACTTGCTGGAGGCGCCATGCTAAGCAAGTTTTGTAGATTGAAACTTTTATCGAGTTCGAGAAAAATATTCAATTTTTAAACATTAAAAATTGTAATGAAAGTGGCTTTCCGGTCTTTTAATTCAGGATATTCTGCTTTATCTTTACAGAATAAAATTTAAAAAACGAAAAAATGAATTGTTTTGACGAGGATTTGAACATCAACAATTAGGTTACAAAATCGCATACGTTGACCACTCGCATAAATGATTTAAACGTCAGGATTCCGGACTACAGGTCATTCTTCATATTGAAATGATTGAAGGCGTTGTCATTGTCAACAATAGTATTTATTTCACAAATAGCAGCTTTTGATGGCTTAGCCAAAAGCTGCTATTTGTGAAGTAAATACTATTGTTGACAATGACAACGCCTTCAATCATTTCAATTATGTAAATGTCAACTACACCTCACCACTGAATCAACATTCTTCATATACTAGAGATTGTGGAACGTAACAAGATTCTCACTGTTTAACTCAAAAATATTCGAAAACTACCAATATTTCGAAAAAAGAGTACATAAAATGATTTAAAGTTCTAGTGTCCAGCATTAAGTTAGAAATATCTAGCTTCAATATTAAAGCCGGGTAAATTCGAGAAAGTAAAAGTTGAATTTTTGAAATTTCAGAATGTTGCATTTTAAAAATTAATTTTATGTCTTATTTGAAGTGCCATTGCTCTTATCGAAAACAATGGGAATATTTTGCAAAATCCAATGTTTGACTCAAAATTAGTCCAAAATTATATATAGTTTGAAAAAATTGTTCACGACATCATATAAAGATATGCTTACAATCGCGAAGAAAAGATTTCATTAAGAAAAAAATATCTATCTTTAATAATGTAGTTGCAGGAGGGTGGTGACAAAAACTGAGCTTTAGTAATTTTGAACAAGAAAATATAAAGAAAAATTTCGAAACCGCTATTGAGAAAAAAAATGAAAATGTTCGAACGGCTTCTTAAGAAATATAGCAAAAATTAAAACAACTTTTTTTCAATTGGCAGGTATTGATTGCAGTTAGATTGGTTGTCTATCCATTTGGGTATCCACCAGGATATCTATTTTGGATAAAATCGATTTTAAGTCCCGACAAACAGACGGATGGACAGATAATTTTTAAAGAGACCCTTTTTCGGTACAGGCATAGTAGTTTCGGCATTAATCGAAATTTTGTTGGAAAAACATATTTTGTATACATTTTTATTTCCAAGAAAACCTCAACAACGATTTTTGCAGCAATTTCCTGCGCACAACATATATTGTAGTAAATGAGACACTATTTTCCACTTGCACGTTACGAGCGAATCTGGGTCTATCCTATTTAACCCGTAAAGCGTCTGCTTATTTTCTCAAAACAAATGGCTCAGGGGGGTGCCAAACTCGTTTTCAATCTGGAGCGTAAACGGTTCATTGTTCGATTAAAATAAGAATATGTTTTCCCCATCAAATACTTCCCCGAAAATGTGTAAAAACAAACACAAAGTGAGCGCAGGTAGGGGAGCTCGCAAGCACGAAATCGTTCAGATATCACTCTCAAGAATTGTATTTCAGTTTTTATTTATTTATTTATCTTACGTGACAAAACAGTTAAAACTGCGTATGACGTGCTATGTTTGATTATTATTCTTGTATAGTTACAGAAGTCGTTATTTAGTATTGTTGTTTTGGCATTATTGTTCAGTTCACCACGCTACGGACACAAAACAAAATAGTAGAATAATATTTTTTCACTGACATGTTTGAGATATTCAAAACAAATAAATTAGATTAACGAATTAATGAGTATAATTCATACGTATACGCAACTGAGTAATTATTATGAATTCAATTTTGGAATTGTTAAATAATATTTTCGCAATATATTTTTCAAAACGCTTACTGCAATAGAATGTCAAAAAGAAAGAGAGTACATTCATTTGAAAAGTGATGGAAATATGTTGAGTTACATAAATATACTTGTTAACGAAACATAGGCGTACGCACTAAGAGGATCAGGGGGCGTGCTCCCCCTGAATATTTCAAAAGGGGCTCTGTAATCCTACGTAACAAAACATTTTGTTTCGCCCTTTTTTGAGCTGAGAATTTGGGAAATCGATACACGACTTTTGAGGAAGAGGTTTCCCCAAGAATCTGGAAACTCAACATGAAATCAATTTAATCAACTAAATCAATGGTTCAACAAGAAATTAATTGTATTTATTGATTGTATTATTTAATTTTAAAATTGATTATTTTAGTTTATTCCATTTACTTCGTAGTAAAAGAAGCCATATAGAAATAAAAGCGTTTGATGGAAGAAGCGCAGAAATGTAGTTTCCTCCCCTCCCCATATTTCAGGCCGCGCACATCTATGAAACTAAACAGAACTTCTAAGCCTAACTAAACTAAACCGCTTTCATGTTTAAAGTCGATTAAACATTCTACACTTGAAATGATCCCTTTTCTCTATTGAAAACCCTGGTTGTAAATGGGGCAGTTGCCCCCACTTCACCACCAATGTTTCGAGCTTCATTGAATCTTTAGGATCATGTAATTTCTTCTAAAATTTGTCTCCCTCCCCCAAACTTACTCCTTGACTTACGCTATATGAGATCAATTACTGATCATCAATATGAAGAGTATTTCCCCTATTTTCCCCTTTGTTTCAGAAACAAACAAAAATTTGAGATAATATTTTCCACAACTTGTTTCCACCGCAATTAAAAACGCTGGCTTTAAACCAATAAAACATGTTTTAGACAGCAACTTGAAAAAGCGATTACGTTTATGGCATACAATGCATTCTAAAAGTGAGCCGATGTTCGAATATTCAGACTTCAACAATGAAAACAAAATTCGTCTTACCGCAACAGCTACTTCTGACAACGTAACATAGGACGCAATGTAACAGCACACATTTAAGTGATTTGTATACAATACTATTTGAATTAAAATAAAATATAAGTCAATAAGCATGTCTAAAAAATAGTGTGAACACACGTAATAAAAGTGTTTTTATTTTACTGGTAGGACTGCGCCACTCGGTCTGTCGGACTCGCGCAACCTTTCCTTCTGGCAAAATAAAATACTTTCACCCATCGTATCATAAATAACTAACTTGATCAAATTATTGATGAAAACAGTATTGAAGTTCTTTGGGATGATTGTTTGCACTTACGTCAAATAGATCGGTTTTTGCATTATATCATAATTGCATTTATTAGAATAATATTTTTACACTTCTAATTTTTCTACTGTTCACGAAATGTTAATTCCAACATTGCGTCGTTCCTTTGAAAACGCGCAATAAAGTATATAATAAGATTTGTATAATGCTTTCATTTAAAATATAAAAGAAAGACCTTCAATGTTTCGAAATAAATTTTGACAGTATATGGTGAACAAGGTTATGAAGAATGCTCAAGAAAGCATTGGTGATGTGATAAAATAAACAATGATTATTTTAGGATAGTTTCCCTTATGTTAAGCTTCTCTTTCAAGATGAAAATATAAAACGAACTACTGTATCACTTTCACGAAGAACACGAAAGTTTGTTGACACTGAGAAGAGCAAATCAAGAAACATGACCTGCTAAACGTCTGAAATCCTAAAATACACCATGTGAAGAAAGGAAGACATTTTGACAAGATGGATGCCTGTTCCCCACCTTCCCCACGTCTAGATTCGCGAACCGAAGCTAAATGGGCAACAATGACTTGCATAAAACATTTAAGACAAAATCGTAAGGTTCCACTGTTTGTTAAACATATTTATATGCGTTGTATCATATAATGTAGATCCTGGTTCAGAAGCATGTAAACAATGATTAATACCAAGAATGTGCTACCATGAGGGTTATCGAAAATGTTAACATGAAGTTTACTGTGTTGGAAGAACTTTTAAGTAAAACATCAGTTCAGAAAGAACATGTTAATAAAATATTGCTTAATATGTAGTTTGTAGTTTGAGGAAACAATTTGAAATATTAAGATGAATTAAAAAAACAAAAGTTCAACAAATGAAGACAGTCTACAAAGGAATACCAAAAACAAATGTTAATTTATTCTCAACACAAACTGAAAATAATAGTTGACAAACCTATGTTTTCAGAAAGTTCTTGCACTGATCATTGACCGCCACGAAACCAACTAGTCTCGCCTACACGCTCTTCTTTCCTGGCACAGACTTCGCGCAAAAAAAGTGAACGCACGTAAAAATTTCTTGGCTAAAACACAATGTTTGACAACGACGAACGCACTAGGTGCCCGCACAGGACGCCCCGCCGAGCCTCGTGCCAGCCGTCAGGATATAGCCAACACTTGCGAACCGCGTACCGGTTCCAGAATAGACGCCAAGAATAGCATACCACGGCATGGCAAGAGCTTTAAGGGGATAGACCTGGATGAATTCGCTTGCTCTTAGAGAAAACTTTCTTCGAGACGGATGACGAGGTGAATCGTAAGATATACTATTTATATTTGAAGTGAATGGCCTTTCAAGATTCAAAATCCATTGTTTCACGTTCATTTGACAATTTCAGATAAGAAGTTGAGATTATCTCTCTTTAGAAGCGTTATCAAATTACAAAAATTCCATTTCTTAGATTTCTAAATTTAATAATAAATAATTTGTATAATGAAAATAAACAATTGCATATTCATTATGTATGTATTTTTAAAAGAAAGAAACATAATTTGGAGATTTCCCATAAGAATATTTAATTCTAGAATAATGTATTGTCACACTGAAAAGAATCTTAGTAACACTATTACGTCTCTGGAATAAAATATTAGTTATTATTGCGAACCACATTAGTGATGAATGTGACGATTGATATCTGTGGACATCGTCATTGATATCTGTGGACCACGGTCATGACAATGAAGAAACTCGAGGTAAAATGGCCGCTCCTTTTACCTTCTGGCGGGACCATACTGAACCGCACTCTATAGGCTATGAGGAAGGCTGTACGGAGGTGGCATCTAGCGGAGGCAGCGAGAAACTACTCAACCGCCCGTTCTTTATGTACGACCGCAAGCGCGTGGCCCCACCAGTCGCAGCTGCTGTGCGCCAGTGAGTGCAAGTAGTTTGCGAAGCTCTCCGTTTTTTCGAGGGAACACTGTCATTCACTCAAGAAACATTATTTCTCTTGTGTTGTCAACTACGTGTTCGTACTGGGAAACCTGTCGTGTACAGAGGAGCTTGATTCAACTGCCATTCGCCGGAGAAGTAACGAAATTCGTCGCTGTTGAGACATAACCCTACGCACACTCTGCCTAGAGATCGTTGACAGCGTCCAGCAGGATTGAAAATGTGTTCGGTAATAGGCGCAGATATGGACTTCACGCTCTGTCAACAGAACGTATCATCTGAGCATAGCTCATGGCTAGATTATAAACCTGCTGTCGAAGAGTACCTGCCAGCCGACCTGTTTACGTCTGTATATTCAATGCTGCCAATATTTGAATATCATCCTTGGGTTTTCTCATTGATTGGATCATCTTTAATAGGACTTAGTGGCGTGTTTCCCCTTCTAGTCATTCCAATTCAAGAAGAAGAAAATTTTGATATAAACGGTAAGTGATTTGCATACTTAATGACAGTAAGTGATATTTTAGAGTTTCATTATTATTTTATGTTATTTACTATAAATGAGATATGAATGCCCTGTTAGTCGAAACATTGCATTAATTGACCTCAATGTTAAGTAATGTAGACAATCATTTGTTTCTTCCTAAAACAATAAACAAGCACAGTTAGATTGTAATTGTTAACAACGGTTCTTTTGTTGTCAATGCTCTAATGAGAATTTTGAACGGGTTTTAAGTGTACATTATCAAGTATTATATCTTCATATTTCTAATTGTATGAAACAGTTTCAACCAATGTAAAACGGACTTGCTAGATTTCCAGGACCGGCGTTTTCTGCAGCATCCTGATAATGAAAGGTTATCTATTACTTCTGCAAGCATGTTTACCAGACGAAAAGGTTATCAGCGGGGACGCTCTATTCTTACTGCCTATGTGCTTTGGTAGAGAGTACCCTTCTGCGCAACAGAACCAACAGTTTTCGTTATCGGGGGGAAAAAAATCTGGTATGTTACTGCCAACATTCCGGGTCAAATGGCCACGAGGTGTTCAGAAATAAGGAGAATACTTAGAATATAACATCGTAATAAGACTATTATAAACTATAAATTCTTTAATAAAAACTTTGAGCTTTTGAATGAACTAGTTCAGCATTTTGGGGTTTATCGACGAAATGCGTTAACATTCACTTACATCCACAGGTCGTAGTTAACATCCGTCTGTCGTGGGCAACACGTTGTGTCGGGTGTTTACAGCGCATGAAAAGCGACCGCGGGGTCTTATTATAGCGCTAGGTATGCAGCACGTGCTTGTCTTGGAAATCCCGGCGACAAAGAAAGCTGCGCAGTTGGAGCACAAAGATGCCTCTAATCTTCCAAGGCCGCCATATTGGCATTCAGGACGACCCCGCACCCGCTACTTCGCCCGACTGCATTCTTATGCAGAATGCGGGCTAAGTTTCTTGTTGAAAGATTCGAAAGACGTGACTGTTGAAGTAGGGATTGGAGACCCGATTGACGAATCTCTAAAGGATCATCAGATTTGCCTGCATATTGTGAATTTCCTAGTTGGATTCTCAGTATCGCAATTGGCGCCTGATGAATAGCTGCGTACTAATCTTCATAAGCTTCGGGAATATTTTGTTGCGCATTTAAGACTACGTTGTATATTTATGTCTGACGCTTTGTTAGTCGTGACCGAAGTGTGTTCGTGACAAAGAAGCAAGGTCACGTGAGGTTCTCCTCCCTGGTCGATGGTGCTCTGATGGTTGAAATTCGGGCACCAGAGTATATACAGGAATAATACTGATCGCAGATTTTCTTCCAATATTTTAATTTTTTCCTATTTTATGGTTTCTCGTCAAATTAACGGCGTTCTTAATGGGTTTAACAATAGAAAGTAATACGGAACCCGGCCAAGAGCTGGCAATCTTCTTCCGAGAGAAAAAAAGACGAGGAATCCACTAGGGCACTTTTCATTAAATTTTGTTAGAAATAAATAAATGAATATACGGAACCCTCTTAGGTGAAAAAAAAAAAACTAACAAAAAGAGACAAAAGCTATCTCTGAAAAAATGACATTCCAGACCTTAAATAAGGAATATAAGGGCTAATTCATCGCATCTATAGTCGTAAGGAATATACGGGCTAATTCATCGCTGTGGGTTGGCAAGTCTCGTGGCCTTGAACATGTCTCAGCATGCGCTCAGCTATTTGCGTCAGTCGTGACGCAGCGGCTAACAAAGAAGCCATGAGCCCTACCATGCCGTTGAACCGTGATCCATTTTAGGTAGACAACGAACAACGGATGCACTGGCGCACGATCTCGCTTCACAGGCGAGACCCAGAGTTGTCCACGTCATGTAATTTAGTCTGGGATTCGCAGTGGAAATTGCATTAGGGCGTCGCGTCTGCGGAAGTAATGGAGACTCGGCAGCCGCAGCTGGGGCCACAAAAGCGAAGGGATTGCGTCAGACCGGCCGGCACCCGCACGAGGGCGGGCGCGTGGGCGGGAACCGTCGCCCCTGGGAGGTGACGAGGCGGTCGGCGGACCCCAGCCTACCCTACGCTTACGTTGCGGAGCCTTCCTCTAGACTCGGGCGCGGGGGCCACAAAGGAAGCCGCAGAGTTTCAAAATGGCGACCGTAACCACAGTTACCAACTTTCCGTATCGATATTCCGATATTTCATCAGTGCTTAATCTTGTTGCAAGTGTAATATTACAAATTTTGAAAAATCGTACTTTCGTTCAGTTTTGAATAAAAATAAATTTCGTACAATGACTGAAAATCTATTTAGTGGTGTTTCTGTTATGTGATGTAAGTGCGAAAATTAGATTTTTCTTGTACCTGTAGTAGACATTTATTCTAACCTGCTTCTATTCTGTATGACAATTTCCTTTGTGCTTCATTCACTACTAAGCCTTTGCTCGAGTTTAACGTCAAATTTTAAGAGGCGTGGATGGTTGCGCTGAACGAACAATGAGATATGCAGTGAGAAGGGTAAAAATATCCGTGGTCGTGCAGGTCGTGGAGCTTTCTTGGCGCAGGCTATAAAGGAAGCGAATTGATTGAATTAGCAGGACCTCCCACGGGAATGGGAAGAAAGTAAAGCAAGAAATGTAAAGCTAATGATCACGTCATAAGCCCACGTCATAAGTTAATAATCACGTTAAAGCCAACAGTTTTAAGAAATAAGAAATTTAGAGTTGTTTTTGAGAGGATGAATACGATCTGGTTGGCTTGAAATCACAAGGTTTCATTTTGAATCTCTCAACATTAAAAATTTTGGAGAATTCTAGATTTTTTCGTTGTAGTGCTGAAACCTCAAATATTAGAAAACCTTACTGTGTGATGTCAATATATTTACATTGTCATTGCTAAGATGTGCGAAATGGTTATATTCCGGGATACTTTTTTGCTGCAGTTAAATCAAAGAACTGTAATATTATTAAATATATTACAGTAAAGAAAGTACATATCAATTAACGTTCTCCACTTTAAATTTCTCAAAAATCATAATAAAAATGAGAAGCACAAAACTGTAACAACCAGGTAGATGTTAACGCGAGATTCGGATGACGGAAAATTTGCTTAGAATTCTCAAAAATGTTGTTGGAGTGTCCCATTCGAAACCACAATAGAAATTTTCCGTACTAACTTGTATGAGTACTTTCATCTTAGCCAAAACCCCGAGAAGTGTTGAGCTTGTAAGCGCAGAAAGTCCCCATGCCAGGTAGCGAGAGAGCTAGGGGGTGACTCCATTTCGTGGAAAGACGAGGGGTGGAGAGGAAGGTTTCCTCTGTTGCCGCTTATGCACGCTGCCTGCGACACAGTTGCCGCATCATCTCGGTGCGCTAAGGCTCAATCTATTATCCGCGCACATTTGCTTGAGACCTCACTTACCTAGTTGCGTGAAGAGAGGGGAGTTTGGTTATTTCGACATAAGAAATTGTATAGTTTACAAAATAGTTTCTATTACACCGGAGCGATCATTTCTGGTTATGAGAATTTGTGTACAATGCTCGTTGGTATCAGTTATTCTTAATTCAAGTAATGCTGGCGAAGGAGTGGAGATAGGTATTCCGGGGTTCAAGAAAACGTGCGCGTGTAATAGTAGTTTCTCAAATGTGCATTTTCGTTTTGAAAGTGGCGATTAATCGTATCTGAAACGGAAATCCGAAAAGTGGCACCGTATTGTAAATTCAAAGAAAAATGTTATTAGTTTCTAGGAGATTGACCAAAACTTTTTTTTATAATTTCGTTTAAAGTCACTTTATTAAGATTGTCAAGAATTGTGAGGTAGGCAGTTTCCTAAATCGTGTTATAGTGAATTTATAATAATTATAACAAATAATTCACATCAAAAGTTTGGTAAAGAACATGTTGGCAGGATTTCTTTGTCAACTATGTGAATGGAGGATACTGCGGTTGTTCCTCTTACTTACTTTATGCGCCGAGAACCACGCGTATGAATTCTCAAATAGAATGAGCTTACAGAGTTAAACGAATGATGATAGTAATCGTAATGTGCTCGTGAAGCTCTCACAGTCCCATCTGTCTTCTTACCTTACCTGCAGTATTATTCACTCCGGCCTTCGGTGAAATTTCGTATCAACGAGCAGATGTTAAATTTCGTAGCAACTAGCAGGATGATTCTATTACAGAAGTTTATTACTGTTAATTTGCTGCTCATTTCTTGCATTATTATTCCATTAGTGTTGCCTGCACCGCTTATATAAGTTGTGTGTATTCCTCTCGATGATGTCACGAACATGTGTTAACACTTGAGCCTTATCACGAATCAAATTGTTTGCTTTTTATCGGTTCGCAACGCACCAATCGACTCGTTGTACGAATTGAAGACGCGCAGTTCTAAACAAAGAAGTCTGGACTTTGCAACCAGCAAGTTCCATCCTGAAAGAATGTGGAGCAGCGGTTGTAAGATTGTCGAGGCGCATATGCGTTGCTGTAGAGAGCCAAAGGGCAAAATTGCGCGTGATGTGCTGTCACCCTCATTTACAGTGCTTTTCAGAGAAGCAGGGCTATTGCGCAGTTCAACATTGTAAACCGCATCCTGAAGATAGCGCCAGCAGGAAGTCCGTACGAAGATGGCGGATGATGATCTTATTTTTGCAATGTAAATGCAATTTGAAATCTGCATAATATTAATAGTTCTTCGGAAAGTCTAATATTTCAAGAGACTCATGCTTCGGGATATTTTGGAGAAAGGTTTTTGTGAGAATTCGCAGACAAGAAATTAAAATAATATTTTATCGCATTCATCCTCTAATTTCAAGATGGCTGTGTTTAGTTGGAATTGGTAAAATGGTTTAAGTTTTCTTTGTCACATTACTGTGAAGCGAACGAGAATGATATTATTACTCCAGAGTATATATTGCTTGTAGGCTTGTCTCCAAGTATATATTTCTAGTACTTCTTGCCATTTCTTCCTTTCAAAATTGGTCGTGAATAACGACAAACGTAACTTCAACGATTTTTATCTAGTAATACGCTGGTTTTGCATGCCCAAAATGACATTCAGAGTTGGTGGAAGTAGAGTATCGGTTTCTGTTACGTAGAAGCGTTGCATGTTCATCTATGAGAAAGAAACATAAGGATTCGCATATCTAAATTTAGTCTCAATGTTCCTTTAGTTCTTGTTTATTGACTTCCAATTAAATTCTAAATTAATAATTTTCAACGCTCTACAAAACCGAAGACAAAATTTCGTGTCAGAAGATTTTGTTTCAACTTCCTGACTCCTGTAAAGTCGCCACGAAAACTAATTTCTTGTTCAAAGTGTGTAGTCTAACTATTATTAAATATCGAATAAAAGTCCTGCTTGTTCAGCATCTATTATGTTTCCACAAACGTTAAATAGAACGTCGCGTACTGTACGGTTGAACGTGCGAACGAACTGTACGGTTGCTTACATTAGTCTCATTACAGATCGACCTTAATAAGTGATACAATCCCAAAATATTTAGAGCATCTTTTAGGTCTCTGCTTCCACATACGTACCCATAAATGTACGTACATAATACGTACCCCCTGCGTACACATTAATTTATATGTATCTATATTACTATTTTTTTTTTAATTTGCGTAGAAATTGAAAGAAAAAACGTGGCCTCCGGCCATGTGAAAGGTATCAATAGATTTGTTAGATACCCGGGAAAAATCGCGAAAAATCCAAAGACTAATGGAACATTTTTGATTTAAAAAAATGACTGTGGTATTCGCCCCCCCCCCCTAAAATGCGAAGTGGCAATTGGAAAGCCCGACATACCACAACGTTTTTATTACATTTAAATATGCATATTTCAAGAAAATAATATTCCAATACCATTCTGATGAGTTATTCCGAACCCACTTGCAGTAAGAGAGGAACGTCGGACTTTTTTTTCTTCTGGGCGACGGGGGGGGGGGCGATATAGAACTACGTATTTAACGGAAGTTGAAAAAAAATCTTCCAACACATTTCGCGACTCCCATCTCTCTGTGCTAATCACATTCTGTGACGCTAGCGCTCGTGCAATTAGCGTCTAGCCGGGTGCGTGGAGGTGACAAGTGGCTAGCTGGCTGTGAATGCAAAGTAGTGGACGCCCGCCCCTGCCCGGCCTCTGCGTTCCGCGTTCCCCCAGGTCGGTCGGTGCGCTTCCTGCGAATTGGCTGGGCGGGCGCTGCTCGGCTCCGCTCCGCGCGGCGGCGGGCGCTATTGATCGCCCACGCGGCCGCCCGCGCCCGCCCTCTGCGCATGCGCTCCCCTCCCCCGCGCCTTCCTCGCTCCGCGCGCGCCGTCCGACTGCCGCCAGGTTCTCTCTCGGCGCGCTAGAGGGTGCTCTCGGATTGAAGTACCAGGAACATTGTACTAATATAACTCGGCTGACTGCCACATGTGCTCACCGGGCCACGAGGTTGCTTTTGGATTGAAGTGCCAGGGACAGTGAACTAGGGCCAATACATTTAGGCGGTTCCGCCGACTGCCGCCAGGTTCTCGTTGGGCGCGACAGGGTACTGTCGGATTGAAGTGCCAGGGATACTGTACCACTACATTTAGGTTCCGCCGACTATTAGCAGGTACTTACCCGACCCGCCAATTTGCTCTCGGTACCGGGGTACTATACTGTGGACAGTCGTGTAGGTGAATCGGCAGACTGCCGCCATGTGTTCACAGGGCCGCGAGGTTACTCTCGGATTGAAGTGCCAGGGACAGTGAACTAGGGCCAATACATCTAGGCGGTTCCGCCGACTGCCGCCAGGTTCTCATCCGGCGGAACAGGGTGCTGTCGGATTGAAGTGCCAGGGATACTGTACCACTACATTTAGGTTCCGCCGACTATTAGCAGGTACTTACCCGACCCGCCAAGTTGCTCTCGGTACCAGGGGATTATACTGTGGACGGTCATGTAGGTGGATCGGCAGTCTGCCGCCACGTGCTCACAGGGCCGCGAGGTTGCTCTCGGATTGATGTGCAAGGGACAGTCAACTAGGGCCAGTACATTTAGGCGGTTCTGCCGACTGTTGCCAGGTACTCAACCGGTGCGCCGGGTTGCTCATGGATTGAAGTGCCAGGGATACTATACTAGGGATAATACATTTACTAACATAATACAATAACTCGGCCGACCGCTGCCCGGTACACACACGAGCCGCGAGGTTGCTCTCAGGTTGAAGTGCGAATGACAGAAAAAGTATCTCCAATCTCAAGGACGTTAGCGAAATTGGAATGCACGCGTTTCCTTAAAATTTTAGATAGAACTTATTCCTGAAGATGTGAATAGTATGTGCAGTTAGGTAATAAAAGACATGGCTTCAGCAAACTAAATACCTGCTTGAGCCGTTTTTCACTAGTTGTCTGTATGCAGCATACAGGAATCTGCTGGCTGCGGACAAGTATTTTTTTCGATGTTAAACTAGCGACAATACATTTAGGTGGGTCAAGGTCTCTCCAGTTCTCACTCTTGTATCCGCTATCCGTTCCTCTTTTCTGCCTCTAGCTCTAGTGACAATGTTCTTATTTAAACGTTTGCGCATTGGAAGTAGAATACGCGATCGTTTTGGAATGAAGACTAAGGAGGGGAAGGGACTCGCCTGAAAAACGAATCTCTACTATCGTTCAGAATTACCAACAGAACGCGTCACGCTTACGGAAAATTATAAGTACTGCAAGAATACGATACGCTTCATACACGATAATACGATAGCTTCAAATATTCTTTTGCAGAAACGCAAGAGCTCCCTGTGTTCTCCGAAGCACCAGAGGTGCCCGATTCCAGGTGTCGCGGATAGTTAATTTCATACGAATTAGCTCCCCTCGTTTGTATTGATCGCAACCTTAATATTTCTCTTAGAACACTTTATTCCATGTAAATGTTCTGAAAAAAGAATCTTTTAGTTATTACGACACTTCTAACTTGAAAGTCATCAACTTACCGATTTTACTGAAACTTCAAGTGGAAAGTCTAATTCCAAAATAGTCGAACAAGAAAAAATACTTTTTCAAAAACATTTTGAGAATTGTGAACTCTTTCATGACTTGGAGCAGGGGACCTAAAGGACATTGTCGGAAACTGAAAATTATTTTTGGCAACTCGTCCCTTTATTTATGTGTTTATTTAACGTCAAAAAACAATGAAAACTGTGTGACGTACCATGGGCAGAACTGCAATTTGAGCACGGTTTCTTGAGCTCGGGGATCTCTGCCATATTTCATATATAAAGTTGAATTATGAATACAGATAATAACGAGTGTTTTTGCAAGAATCAGAATGAAAGTCTTCGCTCCCGTGTAACAAAAACTATTTGCAAAGGCAAATGAGCCACAGATGTTGGCCATTATCCTTTAAAGCAGCTAGCTCTGTACTGTTAATCGTCCTTGGATATTCACACTAGTCCGGTAAAAATGCGCAGATGAGATGCGCAGTAAATGCAAAACACGGTTCAATACCTAAAAGACAACGAACGATTCTTGGTGATCAATGAACATGGCAAGCGTTTGTGAATGACCTGACGTTACATTTGGTATTCAAAATGAGTAGTATGTATGTGTGTAGTAGTATGTATATGCAGATGGAAAGATTTTTTTCTCGCTTTATTACAATACATAAACTTTAACACACGCTATTTTAAGAGGGAAGTGTGTATACAAAAAATGTAGGCAACTCTGCCAAATTAAGGATTTAGGACTCTTGCCATTTACCAATCGTGCCCAACAACCTTCATTTTTTCAGCATTGATACACATTTTCTAGTATAGTTAATTGTCATAAAATTTGTGAATTTGGGTTTTTTAATTCGAGCTTCACATATGTTTATAAATATGTACGCATTCGCGTTCCCACGCGCTGATGTAGCTCGTTGCACTTGCGCTCACCGACCACGCTCGCCCTCACCGACCACGTTCGCCTTCACCGACCACGCTCGCCCTCACCGACCACGCTCGCCCTCACCGACCACGCTCGCCCTCACCGACCACGCTCGCCCTCACCTACCACGCACGTCCTCACCGACCACGCACGTCCTCACCGACCACGCTCGCCCTCACCGACCACGCTCGCCCTCACCGACCACGCTCGCCTTCACCGTTCACGCTCGCCTTCACCGTTCACGCTCGCCCTCACCGTTCACGCTCGCCCTCGCCGTAAAAGCTCCTGTCCGTTGGATACGCTTGCTCTCACCATGCACTTTCAAACTGTTCGCCTGACGTTAAAATAATGTGCACGCGTTGGCCCTCCAACATGTCACCCCGCTGTGGCCCTCGGGCGCAGGGCTGCCACCATCACCGCCGCTACCGGCGTCGTCCCGCGCGAACGCCGCCCGATGCGCGATGTGTGTGCCATGCGCGCGAGGGCCCTGGCTGCGTAGAGGGCGCGCGCGTCGCGCCAGGTGCATGTGCCGTCGCCGCCGCCGCCGTCGGCGCTGCCGCCGCAGGCAGTGGGGCACCGCGTCTTGCAGTCCGCTCCAGCTCCTCTTAGTGCCATGCGTCTGCCCACGTCGCGTCTTCAGGGATAGGGCTGCGAATAACCTACCGGTTACAACTGAACTCATTCTTTTGTTTACCCGCTTTTTCGTTGTTTTCGTTCCGCTATTTTTTTTGTTTGTTTGTTGTTGTTGTTGTTTTTTTTTTTTTGTTTTGTTTTGTTTTTTTAATACATAATTCCAGTGACCAGGCAAAACTGATAAAAAGAAATCGGTTAAACGAACCATGTTTCTGTTTCTCTGCTTTTTCGTGGTGTTTTCGTTCCGCTATTGTCTTTTTAATACAAAAATCCCGTGATCAGACAAAACTGATAAATGAATGAAATCAGGACTCCGTGTTTCAAGTAGATCTAACAAAGGTAGAACAAAGTTGAATTTTGTTGTTCACTTTCTTTTATTTTTCTCTTTAGTTCGATACTACCTGATGGAAGATGGTAATAAAATTATTTCGCATAAAATTATATAAGATTATAAGTCATACTGATGTAAAAATGTATTATTTTTTCGTAGCAATGTAAATAATACGATTTGGCACAAATGAGGTTTCTACAGAACATAAACAGACTGATTTCAACAACCGATCCTTTTTGGTCGATGATAACTGTAGGCTTAAACCGAAATTGAAAAGAACGTATATTCTAAAACCGGTTATTTTTGTAATAGCCACCATTCAGTCGTTGGGCCCAGTCTCTCCACCCTGCCCCATCTGAAGTAGCAGAGTATACGGGGCTCTGTGATTGTATAATCATTTAAGGATACTGGCCGATTGTTTTTTGACACGCCCTAAAAAGTTAAGCATCGCCAAAGAATGCTTCGCTTCGCGAAAAATATATTCTTCCGTCAACCAGGTGATGCTGGAGCGGCAACTGGTACCGTCGAAAAACTGTCAGTTCAGCGCCTGGAGTTACAATTTTGGGATTCTTTTTCCGAGAGGGTTAGTTCGTTCCGATATCTCAGAGAGCGTATTCTAAGAATATAAACACATCATTAAAAGCCGTTGACATTATGTGTGTGTGAATTAAGTCGTCAAACTGTCGTAAATGGACAGGCCAAAATCATCGGATCCTGCGCTCTTGCTTTTCATCACGTCGTGATTGAACCTACCTTATATTTCATAACTTTTAATCAATTATTCATGTAAAGAATATGATAAAGAAAATTTTATAATGCACTTTTTTCCTCAATACCGTCAAGATTAATAAATTATTTGCATTTGAACATTCATCAGTACTTAGTAGAATGTCAAAATACAAATGTGTACGATACCTACAGAATGCAGAATCATGCTGTAGCTATTACATTCAGATGTATTTATATCCAGTCCCCTTCCGGTGATGCTGCAACAACCATGAAATAAATGAGGATCCTTTTGACATGTTACAAGCCGACCACCTCACCCTCGCCACTGCAATTCGATTTGGCAGGAATACTCACATGAAAAAAAATGATCGGAAAATTGAATGAACTGTAAGACCATAGTTCACGCACGCTGCAGTGTCACGTTCAGTATTTAGACACACCGACGCATCTGTCTTGTGTTGGCTAATTCCCCTCGCCGAGGTACCTGCGCAGCGAACGCAAGACGTTTGTACATTCAATGATGTCGCGCCGTTCATATGGAGCCTGAAGCGTAGTGTCCTGATATAGAGGCGACAGAAATAAGATGTTGGGCAACTGGACTGAAAGTGCGTCGCAGCGAGAGGCAAATTTAATACGAAACTCGCCTATACATTTCCCATTCCCCAAGAGAGTTTTCTTTCTTTTTTTTGTGGGGCATATTAGTGCTTTCAAGCATTCGCTTCCTTTGGAAGTTTCCAAAATGTGTTTAGTGCATTCAGTTGTACGTATATTTCTCAAACATTAATAATTTTGACAAGAAAATCTAATGATTAGTAATGCCTTTGGAATGGAGTTCAGGATTCTTTGTATGAATCGTAGTATTTGTAAAAGTTTGCCCCAAATAAATGTTTTTTGTACACACGGTTGAGGAAATAGGACACTCTTCAGCAATTTATTCGATATTACAAAAAACTGCTTCGATCGCTGCGATGTACAAAACGCAAAGCCGAGCAAATCTTCTCCAGCGAGTCCGTTATTCAGCGGCCCCGTTCTCTGCAGGCTTTTCCGAGAAGCGCCGGTGGCCAGCATTTGTGCGGTAGGCAGGTCGAACAACTCGTGTTGGATTGTAATCCTACTCTACTTCTCTCATTACAAATACGTTAAAGAAGAATGGAGAGCGTCGTGGTATTAGAACAATGACACCAAACTGCCATGACAGCAAATCCTTCTCGGATTATTTGTAAAGTTTACATATTATAATATTAGTTGGACCCTCGAAGGGTTTCGAATCTGCGAAAATATTTGCACGGGCTGGGATTCGAACCTCACATATTTTCTGCGAGCAACCGACTTTTCTTCTAACAACCCGCTTCTTTGCAAGTTTTTGCAACTATCGAAAATTCAGAGATTTAGTTAGATTCGGACCTATGACATATTATTAAAGCTATGAGGTCGCCCTGTTAAAGAAAATTGTTAATGAAAAACTTTGAACAATTTGTCAGAAAATCTTGTTTAGTATTTTCTTTAAAAAAAATGGCTTTCACTCAAAATTACGCGAAAACTACTTATATTTTGAAAACTTTTATATGACATTAAGGTTTAAAGATTAATTGTGAAGAACAGATTTCGTTAAGAAAAAAACATCTATTTCGCAGTTTAATGAAGAAGTCACAAATATTAGGCCTTTGCAGTTTTTCAGCACCAGGAACCCACAAAACGCAATTTGCTGTGAAAAATCGGCATTTTATTTCCTATAGTGTAATTTTCTTTTTCTCCGAAGCATATACGAGAAAATAAAAACAATAAACTTAAAGTCGCCTCATTTAAACAATATATTCGTTTACTTATTTGTTAACTTTCTAATTGCTTTTGTTTTGTTTTCTCATCACCTCCAAACCTTTTGCCACATGTGATCCCAAAGCAAGGAGAGCGAGTGGTAAGTTTAATTATGGCCCAAATTATTTGAAATCTGAGCTGCTAAAATCCGACGAAGGTTGCAAGACACTAATAGCTATAGAAAGTGAAACTTTGGTCTCCTTTGTGTAAATTGCAAAAGTTTTGAAATTGCAAACAGCATTTAGAAATTATCAAAGAGAAAACTTGTTTGATTTAAATATGTTGCGCTAAATTTTTTTGAATTCATCTCGGCCGTTTCTTGTACGAACGAACGTACGCGCGATTACGTCGGGGTTTCAGGAAAATATATTTTGCTTTGAAATGCGAGAAACGTGGGAAAATGCATATCGTCTTGCGAAGGGTCCCTAAACCTATCAAGAGTACGCTCATTCAAAAGTATTTCTGTCCTGTCTCCCTGCAGAGATGCAGTTCACCGACCGTGTATCCTGTTTCCGACAAAATTATCGTACTTGTGCGTAAAGGTCGCTTAAATTGTCGGGGCGCTGTGTTTAATAATACATCATTTACGCGCAAAGAACATTGGCGTATTCCGTATAATTTTGTGACATACTTTTAAAATGCCCACAAATTGGACGCACAGAACCATTAACCTGTACAAGATTTCGGGAGAATTTCCACTTCCTTAATTCTTAATCGCTCCTGATCTACAGGAATGCCTTTTTAGACGCATTTATTATTAAGAAGTTTGGGTGGGAAGGGCACAGAGCAATTTATTCAAACTCACTTGCTAATCGAGTTACGGAAACGGAACTATTTTGTTAATTTACTTACGAAAAAATAATATTACAAAGAAATTAGGAAAACATTTGCAAGAGTTAATAATTTAAACACGTTTTCGTAGGCGACTACCTGAAAACCAAAGAGGTTATATTGAAGAAATATTTCGATAATATTTACTCAAGTACGCATTAATTTAGCGTGGAAGGTGCGTTGGTGACAATGCTATCTAATCCACCCAAGAATATGTGGAATGTGGCTTTCGAGAAATTCGACCAGAAACCTTCGTGCGTATGAAGGGTCCAGTGGAGAGTAACCCCTCGTTCGAATTTATCCCCATCTGTCTCGCGAACGCTTATTAAACCGAGGTTTTCACAGACTTACACCTGACGTTTCGTCAGCTGTTCTGCTAGCGGTGACAATTCTCCAATTGGGAGCATACACGTTACTATATGTAGTGATACATATTTTGTATAATAATTTCCTTGGATATTCCAAATGGCTGAACCGCACTAAGCGCTGAAATGTTAGTGTGAAAAAATACTTTGTATGCAAATGCATTGCAGAAGCATGTAAACACTACAGAAATATGTCACTTGTTTTATTATTTAAAAAGAAATGAATAGATTTGTTCATAAAGGAAAAATTAATCCAGAAATAAGAAAGCATGTCTGGGCTGAAAGTATTTTAGTTTGACTAGTAGGATTTTGAAAATCGGTAATTTATGTGACCTAAGTTTAAAAGAAATTTCCGCAATACATTCCAAATAAAACCAAAAATACCCACTGGATGGCCTACATTTTTCAACCTTGCATTGACCGGATGTCGTTTCTTCCATGCGTTTGCGGCGCGGGCGACCGTCACGTGGCGCTTCGTTCGTCCAGCGCAGCGCAGCGCTCGCCTCGTGATTGATAGCGCCCGACCTCCGTCCCGCCCCGCGCCGCCCCGTCCCACCCGCCCTGCCTCCGTTCCGCCCCACCCCCATCCCCCCCCCCCCGCCACGCCACGCCACGCCCCGTCCCTGCTCCCCCCCCCCCCCCCCCCCCCCCCCTGCCTCCCCCTAGGCCCACTGCGCCGCGCCGTGCCAAGGAAAGATCCGCTTTGCTTTGTCACGGAGAGATGGCGTAGTTGCGGTCTAGGGAAGTGCAGAGGCACGCCTCATCATTTGCCATTAACTTTTTCACCAACCCCATCATACGATACTGATTTCTTAATATCTGTCTTCTCCGATAATCGTAATTCGTAAAAATGTTTTTCCAATCAATGTTGGTGAACTATTAAGTTTTGTTATTTATGGTCGCATCACATCTAGGTCATTAGCGACCACTATTGGAGTGAACGTTATGGTAACTAATAAGATGAAATGTGATAAGGGGTGAAAGGACGAACACAAATACAATCATGCTCGAGGCGGGACTCGATCCTGCGATCCTTCGTTCAGAGACCACTACGACACTACTGTCTCAGGGATCTCGGCCACCGGATCGGCACAATTAAGGCTGATTCAAGTTTTTCGTATATTTATGTACAACATATTCACATGTAATGTTAAAAAATATTTATTTTACAGCCATGGTAAAAAATATTTTTTTTATTAACTTGTAAACTTCAATAACATCTTTGCTTTATGTAAAATCTGTTCGTTAGTTACTGTGATCAGTTACTCTTAACGCTGAAGCTATTATTGTGTGAAACCACAGCAGAGGGAAGTGAACCGTTAAAATATGGCACATGGCTTGTGAAAACTTCCTACTTTAACTTATGGTCTTCAACACATGTTAAGCCGGATTTAATAAGTGCCTTCAAATGAACTTTTTAAATGACTTAGAAGCGACCCTTTTGACAAACAATGAGAGTTCAGCACGGTATTTCTTAATACTGTATTCAAATCTTGTTGATGATCTCTAGCCTAGAAAACCCCTGTGAAAAGAAGGAAACTAAAAGGAAAGCTACACGGCTAAGGGAAGGAAAGGACTAAGCTAAACGGCTCATTAATTATACAATAGTACTAGAAACTCTGAAGTGCTCTGTCTGCGCATTCGGTGGTGTTTTTTTGCTTGCTTGCTTGCTTGCTTGCAATTTGCACAACCGCCTAAGCGCTGATGCCTTTGGCATTTGCCACGCGGGATGGGATAGCGGGGGAGGATCCAGAGTACAGGTAGTCGGATGACGAACCCTCGTAGATTTCCCCTTCACAATGGTGCTCACCCCTGGCCGTTTACCTGCAATTTACGTTTTAAAGGGAAACAAGTCTTTTTCCATTTCAAAACGGTGCTTTCGGCGGAGAAGAAACTTCCATGGTAGTGTCGGTAGCTGTAAACGACAATAGCCGGGAGAAGATGTGCGTGCGGACTCTGGTCTCGATACAGTGGAAATTAACCATTATAGAAATCACGACCGTTAGTAAGTAGTAGGATATGGATCACGGGATCGGTCAATTAATGAAACACATTAGTTTGCCAACGTTTCGGAATATTTAATTCCTTCATCAGGGCTTACTAATACACAACCTGGTCGAACATCATGTTCGCCTACAGCCCAACTCCAATATAGAGTTGCTGAAACACACAAGTCCATTGCAAGTCCGACCAGGGCCACGGCCCGAAAGAAAGTATCTCTTTATTGAAGTTGGGCTGTAGGCGAACATGATGTTTGACCAGGTTGTGTATTAGTAAGCCCTAATGAAGGAATTAAATATTCCGAAACGTTGGCAAACTAATGCGTTTCATTAATTGACCGATCCCGTGATCCATATCCTACTAGTGGAAATTAACTTTATAATTAGTGACCGAAATATTGTGCTCGGTTCATGATTCCTCAGTTTCAGAAACGCCACGTAATGGTTGAATTGAAAATTTCGTTTTCCACAACGTTCAATTTTTATTCATAAAATGTTTGTTCCAAAACGGTGTCATGGCTTTTAAAGAAATGTGTGTATGGAAGCGTTCTCTATCATCATGATCTCGAGAAATAATTCAGGCCAGTGCTCCCGGTAGTTTGCTGTGTAATTGCGGCGGCGGCGGCGGCTATGATAGCGATACATCACAATCAAGATAGTGTTACTGTGTACTCTGGACGAAAGGCGGAGAAAGGTGCGGCCTACTGCAGAAAGGCGACGGGCTCCTTCCTCGAAGCACTTGCCTTAACCAGAGTGCGAGTTCGTATCATTTTCCCGCTGAGCCTTTTGTAAACGACCGTCTTGATTTTCCTTTCATTCTGCAAAACAAATGCTGATCCTGGTGCGAATATTACGGACTCAGCCATGCTTCTTGTTTCTTTAAGAGGGCTTCAGCGTTAATGACTTCAGATTGCGTGTAGGTCACGCATCAAGATGATATTTCAAGAACGTCGAAAAGTGCAGGTTGTGTATCTGTGTAATGAGGAATGGTCACTAAGTAAATGATCTGTTGGTTTGTGCTGACAAAGTTATGAATGAAAACAGCCTACTCGTGGAGGCAGTTCAAATAATGCGCCAGAGAAACTGACGCTTTTAAAAGTAGGAAATGTTGATGACGGTAGTCTTTATCTGCAGCGTTGAGAATATGTAAATATCAATTATTTGTTTAAGACTTGTTCGGTATAATGGATAATAAATGTAAACGAACTGGGAAGATATACTGAACCGCGCGTTTTCTCCCGTGCTCGATTTCATCTTGCTTTTTCTCTTTTTTTCCACTCTCAATTCGAAGCTCACATTCTAGTATATGTCCACAATCGCACCACCGCCGAAAGCAGAACGAAATGCACCATACATTCCAAAGCGGAATCGCGACCAGAAATTTGCTGTATCTGAGAATATAGAAGTACCTAATTTAAATTTCAGTTTTACTGATGTAACAATTGACATTTAAATTTTGAGTTTGAACCCTTCACGTCTTCCAATAATCTGTAGTTGATTTTAATATTCTCTAGCTGAGTTTAATGATGAATGGCAGCTAAGCGAAATTCATAATAATGTTGTTCACTCCTTCTGCTATTGAGATTAATAAAATAAGGAGAAGAAGAAAAAGAAGGATAAAAATAATATTGAATTTTATTACGTCATTGTTACGCCTGCTCTTTCGCCTAACCATAGAAGACGAATTGCATCCAATGTTCTGACTTTATTATTACTTCTTTCTAAATAGTTTGCTATCAGCTCTCATAATCCCGAGATCTCAAATAGTTTAGTATAAGAAACACATGTAAAATAAGGCTTTCATCGTCGTTTGTAGGGGGTGCGTAATACAAGAGTATAATTTTTTCAGTTTCTCTCGATCATTTAATTGTTAGTTTACTTGACAGTGACTTCAAGAACAATTTTACTTTCCTTATTCTCATGAATAATTGTAGCCTACGGAATGATATTCTGTAACTGATTGCGGAATTAGAAGAGCGGCTTAGTGACTTTACGAAAATTATCATAGCGAAAGTCAGCATTTTTAAACCATCCCTTCTCTTTGCAAAAACTCGAAATATTTACAAATTCACCCTCAGATGAACGTTCAATTGCATCCCCTCTCTCACAAACACACTTCCTGAAGGAACCTCGTAAAAATTTCTGTGAATTTTCATATGTTCTTTAGGTCAGGTTTTTTCCTGTGCTGGGGAAAATATTAGACAATCCTAGTTAAATAATGTTATTCGTTTTGATCGAAATTAAGACTTGAGACTATAGTAATAGTACCCATGTCGTGCTTTAATTCAAAAAGGCCTGTCGGGGCCTCGATGCGGGCTTCAAAAGCTGAAATAATTCTCATTAATTAATTCTTCTCGGAGAGCTGCCAATTGTGATGTGACTAGTCTAAGAGTTACTGCAATACGAAAGAGTATAGTTCACGAATGTCAAGCGGGTTGCGGAATAAAACAATAGACAGTTTAGCTACTTGAGCTGTGGAAATAGTATCAATCTATTTAAATAAAGTAAAGTATTTAACTAATTTTATGACGTGATATGTGCAGGAAATGAACCGGAAAACCTGGAAAAGCAAAAGAAGTTTGTTCGAGGCAAAGTGCACGCTGCTTTTACGATCGTCATGTACAGTAGACATCGGTGTTGTTTTTAGAATAGCGCTGACAGTCTTTCAACATCGACTTCTTTTTTGTCCGATATTTTAGTTTTGTGTGAAAAAAGTTACATAAAAAATATAATAATTGTCAGATATCTATAAATTGTTCGTTCCTCATGTCTAAGTGGTCAAGAGTGAAAAATAAGTTTGTCGACTTTACAACGATGAATGTTGGCTATTGTATTTGTTTTATCCAGTCAGATAAAAGTGTTGTTGCAATTGTTCTGTTCATTTTTGACTTCATTTTGCCGGTTAAATCTTGTTTATAAATAATTAATAAACAGGACCACCGACAAGTCCCTCCCCGCGCGTGAACACTAATGTTAGAAGTTTCTACTAAACCAGTTTAAAAACATTGTTTTGGGGGGCGACGTATTATTGACATCGATGTCATTTCTAAAATCTGTGTTTAATGGAACATCGACGTTTTTGGAGGGACGTATTATTGACATCGGAGTTTTCATTTCGAAAATCGTTTTTGAGATGACATATCTAAATTTTTTTAAAATCTCTCTTAAAAAAACAATTGTTTTCGGAGCGACGTATTTTTGGCATAGTCGGGTCCGTTTCGAAAACGGGCTGTTTAAAAAGCATCGACGTTCTATGGGCGACGCATTTGTGACAGAGGTTTCCATTTTGAAAGTCGCTGTTTAAAAACATTGATGTTTTTTCGGGCGTTGTATTTTTGACATATTTTCATTTCGAAAATCGCTGCTCAAAGAACACCGATGTTTTTGGAGAGCATATTTTTGACATCGTCATGTTCGTTTCGAAAATCTTTTTTAGTGTTGGCGACATTGCGTTGCGTCGCGTCCCTAGTGGGCGGTGGCCCTGGCCCAGCGCAGGGCTTTCGCCGGAGATGCAGCGTCGGCATCCTCTGTGCGCGGCGAGACTTTCTCTGGCGTCGCAAGTGTGTTAAGGCTGCGCGCCCGCGCTCAGTCTCTTATTTTCGTCTGTTGACATTTGCGTGGGCAGTTGCGATTCCCAGTGGGCGCCCGGCGGACGGGTCTTCTTTCGTCACGATTTGACAGCGGAGTGGCGAGGTTCACTTGTGCCCTTTTGAGCTCGCGACGAAATTCGGTTGTTTGTGTAAATTGGTGGAATCCTTTTTTGTGGCTGGAACTGGTTTGTTTCTGAACACTAGGAGTGCGTACGAAATAAAAGGCACGTAGAAAAATGTTGGACGAGCTTTGACGCTGTTTCACTAGACTTGTAGGGAGTGATCTGAGGAGATACGCCCATTCCTCTGAAAATTGTTCGCAGTTTGCTGCACGTAGTTCAGTTTATAATAATGATATCATTATGCCGTAAAAATAATCATTTTATTGAGTAGGTCCTGCAAAAATATCCTATTAGAGTGTAATTGGAAAAAGTGAGTCACACACGCCTACAATTGTATAAAGTTTTACTTTCTTTTCTAATGAATTTATGTTGAGATAGCCCAAAAAATCCACATTGAGGTAACAACTCTGCCAGTAGGACTGCCAAAACTTAAAGAATTACGCTCGAACTACCAAATACATATTTTGCTGCATGTGCAGACGGCTTGCGTTATCGTTATTCACATATCGACTCACTTCTGTCTCGTTTAGAACGTACAGTCATCACTGATTTACTTTTAAACGGGTTATTGTCGTGAACGATTAACGTATCTTAGTTCCGTTGAGAATTCTGAACACTACAAGTACAGTAACGCAGTCACCATTTATGCTGAAATTTTGTAACTAATGGAAAACACTGCGCATGGTGTGGTTGTTCAGAAATTTTAGAACACTTTGCAGAACGCGTAAGCGCAAAAGATTGGCGTAGGTCGGACGAAACATTTCTCACACCACCCTGATATCATGTAACTACCTGGTCTGGCAACGTTTTTGTCGACTACAAACTGCGCAGCAGCTCATCCAGGGTGGCCAACTGTAAAGTGATTCCCCGACAAGCGAAGAACGTGCGCGAGATTTCCGTCATTGCATTTCTGTGTGAATCTTGCATTTCTTGATTATACGGTAATGTTATTGGGCTGCAGTATGGTTGGTTTAGGAAGGCAGCAGAAGTAGGAAATTAAAATTTTAGTCTACTCTTAGGTTTACTGGGCCACACCTTCTGTAGATCTAAGTTGGAAAAGAGTACAGAGTTTTTATTTCTACAATAAAATCAATAATTTCAAATAAAACATGAGTAAACAAATCGCATTTTGTTAAAAAAAGTTCTGAGATTATCTTAGCCTCGTAAGAATGTGTATAATAATGGAATTGTAACAGGTCAAAAAACTCCAGTACATCAAATTACTTCATGCAGATTTTTGTTGTACAAAATACGCCAGTCAATTATATAAGGTAAAGGATAAGATATTAAGTGTTTTAGTGCTTCAGAATGAGTTTCTAAGCATACATTTTAGTATTGAATTTGTCATTAATCATTAATTTAATCATATTCTTTGGTTTAGGAGTAGTGTTTTCCATGTGTCAAGGAATATTCAGGGCACGAAGTCTATAGTGCATTATTCTTACTGCCATTATGGTTGTGAAAGTGTGAAGAAGTAAGGAAACATGAGAATGTGCATATGTTGGCCGCCCTGGCGTGTTGTGGCAGTCGCCCACGTTGCTTTGTTGTGGCGCCGCGCGGCTGGGCGGGAAGTGCGGCGTTGGCGAGCAAAAAAGCCGCAATCGGAGGGCAATTTGCGCGCCGACGCCATTCGCGACCTTGGGGTTCCCTTTGGGCGTGTGCCTTGTAGAACGGAGTGGGGCACTGGGCGAGGAGGACAATGCACGCTGAACGAAGGGACTACACCGGGTCTGGGACAGAACACGACGTCACTGAGCGCATGTAGTCCTGGACGGGACATGACAGGTCAGGACAACTCGTGGCACAGGACAGGACAGCATTAAGGAAGAGAGCTGAACCGGTCGGGGCCAAACAGAGCAATTGATTCATTAGTATTTCCGGCGCCGCCCTACACGTCGCGTCGATTGATTGATTGAGATTCCGAGCGGGTCAACTACCGAGGTCATTAGTCCCGTAAGAGTAGTGCATTTCATTGGGAGGGGGCAGTGATCTTCTCTCACTGGATGGCGAGATCCGGTGCCGACCTGCCGTCGAATAGCCGTTTTCCCTCAACCAAGTGTCTCCCACCAGCTGGGACAAGTTCTAAGTCCCCGACCGGTCTCACGGCATGTATGGTAGTGTACTGCATGTTAGTGTGTGTGTGTGTGTGTGTGTGTGTGTGTGTTGTGTAAGAGGTGAGGATATGACAAGGAAGAGGAAGGAAAGATCGCGCGCGGTCCGTGGCCCGTTTGTAAGGGTACTGCTCCGGCACTAGCCTAGTGTGGATTGGAGAAACCGCGGATAACTACCAATCGGAGCAGACGGCTGAATGAATTCTCTTCTAGACAGCGACTGAACTCGACCCAGCTATCTAGCTAGAAATTTAGCTAGAGTCACAAGTCCTGCTACCATTTGTACTCGCACCCTAGGGCCTGCTTGTTAGAGAAACAGCAGTGATACCTGTTCCACCCAGTCAAACAGAACAAGATAAGGTAAAACAGGTGGAGCAGGGACCTTACAAGGGCGACTGCGAGACGCGAAGCCTTACCCGCCAACACACGTGACGGCTACGCTTCTGAACTGAAGGGTTTCTTCGACGTGCGCTGCTCTCTAATTAGCAAACGTTGCTGATAGTTGAAGAGTAGAGGTAATGACCGTTGACATTTTTAGCCAAATAGAGATTAATAGCCTTTGTGAATGAGAAGTAGTAGCTTTCTCTATTTTCAAAGTGGATTCCATATCACGGAATGGCAATTCATTACAACGAGACATGGGTGGCTCGTTTCATGTAAAGAGGAGCTTAACACATTTTCCTACGAAAAGTTAAATGCCAGAAACCATTACTTACACGCACCGTCATTTTATTAAAAAAAAAACCGTTACGAAGGAGCATCTGTGACTATGAACGGAGTGCCTTTGGTTTAGCAACTTAGGTTTAGAAAACCTCTGCTGGCTGCACTCGCCTCTCGTTAGAGGGAGAGCTCTCCTGCTGCGAACACTTTCCTCCGGTTCGCTGCGCCAGAGATGGTGAGCGGTGGGTGAGCGGTGCATTCCTTGCAGGTGCTTGGGTGGCGAGCCAGCGGGAGGGAACGTAAGCCGTACCATTCACCCCGTGCAGCGCTCTGTGACTCCCGATGTGTATTGGCTCACAGCGACCAACAAGAATAGATTAGAATTTATTCAAGTAATTTCCTAAGTACGCAGAAATTAAGAGAACCCATTCAGCTTCCGCCGACGTGTCTATTGTTTCGTTGGGTGTCCAGTCCAGGAACTCGAAAAAAAAATTAAACATCTATTTTACTAATTTCTAATGCGTGCAAAAATTGAAAGAAAACTATACAGTCTCTGGTGATGTGAAAGGTGTATGGTTTCGTTCAATATCCAGGCTCAAAAAACCGAGAACAGTGGAACAGTTTTGACTGAAAAATTGAAATGTTTGATTGTTATCCCTATAATTCTCATATTGCGCGTACCGACTGAATTCTCGTACTTGGCGAGTTTCAGCTGACGTCATGCGAGAGCAAGGCTCCAAGGAAAAGGCGCTCGCCATTAAATATTCATGTATCGCATTATGGGACAAAATCTGCTTTGATATCCTTGGTATGGGAAAACTGATCAGTTAATAATATAGTATGTTAAATTATGTTATTGCAGTATTCCTGAAGACTTTTTGTTAAAATCGTATTTAATTTATTGTAGTGTTTATTCAGTATTTGACCACTGTAAATCCTACTATCTGCAAAACGTTTTGTTTGGTTTTGTTCAGCATCATTTTTGCTGCAGGACGCCACTAGTCTGTTCATATGGTTAATAACACGCTTTTTATTAAATCAGTGACTTCAGTTCGTGAAAAATGGTAATTTGGGGTTTATTCTCGGGGGTGTACCATCCATCACTTTTGATCAGCGCCGCTCACACTTTTTAAAAACCCTTCTGAATAAAAAGTATTGTATTATAACTCCTTCGAAGAGCGGTAAAGTCCGTTTAAGTCTCAAAACTTCACTTGCGAAGTGTACTGCTTGAATCCCTCTGTTCTGGTGCCCCTGGAGTAACAGTGTATCAGCTGTTAAAGTGCTCCCCTCTTCCTTTGCAGTTCATTTGTGCAGCAAGGGGAAAAAGTAGTGTTGTGATGGTGGAAGGATGCTCTAAGAATCGGTGTAAATTGTAAAGTTGTTTTTTATGTTACCGAGCATTTACTACGAGGCTTTGTTTTTTTATTTAAGCTCCCGCGTTTTTTAAAAGTATAACCAACAATGTGAATGACAACTTGACTTCTTATTGTGCATCAGGGAAATGCGAGAAAAAATCGTACTTCCTGTCTTTCGCAACCCATATATTTAAAAGACATGTGCAGCCTTTGCTGACATCCTGTGGATTACAAATATACCTTTCAAGCCTAGTGCACTTTAGACATTCTGAATAATCAAAATTAATTAAAATACCATTAGCATCACTTCACGCTCATGTAATTTCTCAGAACTGAAGTCAATTCCTAGAACTGGAATACTGAAAAACTGAATCAGGTATCATCGTTGGCTCAAATTCTAAGTTCGAAAATATTTTTCTGGGAAGAATAAATGACGCTCATTATACCGACATTTGACGTGTAATTCAATGAAACGTTGGGGACTACGTAAGGCGTCGTGTTTCGTTGCTAACAAGAAATCAGTCAAATCTCTTTTGGAATATCGGGTGACAATAATGTCCAGTTACGTTCAGCAATTGGACAATGACAATAATATTTAGTTACGATATTCCTTTGAAGTGCGAACCTCAAGCTGCCTTTACGTAGCATCAAAAGTCGAAGTAACTAAATTTACTATGAAAAAATTTTTCATAAAAGAATTTACTTGAATAGAAATTGTGCTTGAAATGCATGAGCAGACATTTTTTTCTCGCTTTGAATTCAACGCCAGCTTAGAACCAAGCAGATGTCATTTACCCCCCTTTCTAACGTGTTTTCGTCATTACTCTCTGACTTGCAACTTTCGCTTTGTGGTGAATCACCAGATTGTGTCGTTGTCGTGATGCGGTATATTAATGCATGGAATAATAATTACTCAAGTAAAGTTTATATACTAGTTTTTTATCGTTTTATGAAGTACTCGCAATTACATGCGACCCGTGTCACAAACAACTCAATTATGTCTTCGTAATTAGTATAAAGTGAAGCACGCTTGCATTGGAAGCAGACGTTTTTGCATGCAGAGGTCTCTTTCCGTGTAAATCGTATTCAAGGTTATTGAAAAACGACGCGTAGTGTGGATTCAATCGCATTGTGATAACTTATAATTGTAGACAGTGTATAGTCATATTTTGTCAGCACGAACCAGAAAGTATTTAGAATGGAGGATACGAAAAGTTATGCCGTCGTGAGCGTAAACCCTGATGATTTCTCTATCCACCTTTATCTAATGAAAGCTTTTACATCTATACACAACGTTAAAGAGCGCCAATCCAATCCAAAGTGAAGGCCCCTAGCATGTACGTATGAGCGAATTGAGGCAGTCACGCTAACCTATGTTGCCGTTGCGCTCGAAAATACTACGCGAAGCCAAGTACACTAGGTGACGCTAAGCTTACGGACCATGACCGAAGTAGAAAGTGCACATTGCACATGAAAAGACATATTGTAAACGTTGTTGCTTCTACTGGACAGTAAAATTTCAAGCAAGGATGTAGTGACACTCATTTAATATTTTCCTTTAAAAGTGAAGATTATGAAGAACATTGTTGAAGAATTTCCTTACAATCTGAAGCCTTAACGTTACAAGAAGTTCTCAGATCTTATTAAGGTTTTTCTCAAAACTAACTTCGGTCGGGATATGCCTTTTTTGGTTATTTAAGGTCGCATCAACATCTAGATCATTAGCGACCACAATTGGAGTTAGCGATATGGTAAGTTTGAAGTTGAAACGATAAGGTGATGATAGGGGTGAAAAGACGAACACAAATCCAACCATGCCCGAGGCGGGATTAGAACCCGCGACCCTTCGGTCGGAGATCGCTACGACACTATTGTCTTAGAGACCTTGGCCACCGGATCGGCATTATTATTTTGAGCACCTCAATTGGTGACACTAGCCAGAGCTGCACGCTTTCTCCGGTGGCGGCGCTGAGGTGCTCAGCCCGCCCTTTCAGCGCCAGAGGGTTCAACGTCACCCATCGGAGGCCGCACGGAGCGAGCTAACCACTCGAGCCGCCGCTGCCTCGTCGTTGACGGCCGAGAGGCCCTCGTCCACGTTGTCCATGTCATCGTCAAGGTCGTCGTCGACGTTATCGTAATAAAGGTCCTCGTCGACGAGATCGTCGTTCTCGTCACTTTTGTATGAAAAACCGTGTTAAGTCTGTGCTTTTAACTTTCCGGGTGCTGATGTGCTAATTCTACATCCTGTTCTACAGTGACCTATCTCTTGTAGCTGGTAGATTTTGCTGTACGTCATCGTTCACCTCGTTTGATCAGAATTGTCCTTCCCGTCCAACTAGTTTCGCAGTCTCTTTTCTTTGCAATGCCGTACTACAGTTTCCTGTTTCAGCATGTTTCCACCGTCTGCTTCTTTTTCTCTTTTCTGCTTGCTTCATTCAATGAGTATTCTTTTTTATTCTGAGTAAGCTGGTATTTCAAGTTGTCGTTGAAAATGAGTTATGTTTATTGCTGGATTCACATGTCTTGACATTTGTCCTGTAATCAAAGAAGTTAAATTCCTTGAAGTTCCTACGGAGTTGGTGCATTTGTATCTAGGAACAAAGAGTATCATGAAACCTAACAGCTGATGTATTGCCTCATTCACGTCACAACGATTATTTAATTGATTAACATCGAATGAGTTGTCGCTATTTCATTCACGCTCAGTTCTGTTAGCCGCGTGATGCAAAATCTGTTCCTCATGCGTGAAACTTCGTCAATCAATCAAGAGTTTTATCACGTAATTCGAAGACTTAAGTTTTCCATGTTCTTCAGTTCCTCGTTCGCTGTAGCTGCCACCACCGCTTCGGTGGCAGAAGCGTGGAGTGCCCTCCCCACCCTTGTCCGCGGCCTCCACTGCACTCGCTCCTCGGGGTCACTGGGCCCCCTCTTCTCCCCCTTCCCCCACCCCTTTCCTCCTATCCGCGGCCGCCGCTTACGTAACCTTCGGCGTCGCTAAACGCGGGATCACGGCCATGTGGGGCTGCTACCGAACTGCCGCTAACCTCGTCCGTAGACTAGCCAGCGCCTGCAACGACCACTCCTCGATTCAAGCTTTAAAGCTCATCTGCAGGGTCATTTTTTGGAAAACCGGAAAAAATCAGGGAATTAGTTGAAGAATAATATGTTATTCCTTTAAAAATAGTACTCGTTATTTTTTTGCCCGGTATTTATTTTGTGAAAAAATGTTGCTAATATGTACTTTGTGATGGTATTTGAGCACTAAATACTTGTACTTAAAAGTATTATTTTAAAAAATTCCAACACTTTTTCTGGCTTAAACGCAATTTTTGCAATTTGTTGAAATAAAAATAACTCGTATAGTTTCTTGATACAACTTTCCTTTTTTCATTTTTTCGGTGTGTGTGTGGGGGGGGGGGCTACGTTTCAGCATAGCCCAGTGGCCAAAATTGTCTAGCTCTGGCACTGAGTGCCATACTAATTTCTAATGCGAGGGAGGAGGCTTAGAGTTGAGTTCCTGCGCGGGTGCCAGCAGCGGCGGTTCGCTTCTGCCTTCCTCTGTATGATGGATAGTACGGTGATTATGAGGGCAGAATAATAATGATGTTCTTGAGAGGTAAAAGATTGTGAGGATTCAGATATGCATGAATGAGAAGCCAGCTGCACCACAATCACATGTACCTTTTCTAGTACGCGCGACTCAAACCCGCCGCCTGCGGCTCAGTGTGCTTCAAAGATCCAAAGGCCCTGCGCTATCGGGGTTGGAAAGTCCTTTCTATCTATAAACTTTTCTCCAACCGGATCCTTTGCATGTCTTTTCCTAGTGAAGATAAATGTCATGCGAAATGCATCACTGTTGTGTTAATCCGTAGCATTGCTCATTCAAGGACGTGAGAAAATGATGGGACAATTGTGCGAAACGGGTTTAGCACTCCGCATTGTGTTATAAACTATTTAGTATTCTTTTGCCACCGCGTTGCCACTGATGTTTCTGCGTCTTTGTTTGTATAGTAACTTTCTATGAAGAATGTCTCTGTAGTTAATATTTTGGTGTGTTTGTAGGCTAATGCTTTTCTTCGTTAAGTGGGTTAAGTGCTGAAGCTACAAGTGCGATCTTCTGAAAAGATATCGCAATGGCCTTCAAAAATGTTAATACATATCCAAATTCTCTAACCTCTCAAATGCGATTATTACAATATGAAGCGTCGCTCATTACAGCAATAGCCTTGAAGCAATAAATCTGAAACTGATCATCTCTGCTGAAGTGAGGATTAAATAGGTTCCAGTTTTGAAGATGTAAATCTACAAAATTAAGCTTTAAACATGTCGGAAATTACATGCAGACGTTTTACGATTCTCTTTTGTTTCCATTACGTATTCTTCCGTTAGTATTACGTGCAAAAAGACTAGTTGAACGAGTCATGTCGACCGTTCTGAGTCACAAAGAATTCTTATTGGACAAGCCGGAGAAAAACATCCTGTTTGATTAATGAAAAACGATTAAGAACATTTCTTTTTCATCGTAAAAATTACAATTTACTATGTTAATTGAACTGCTTCTCTATTGCAGAATTTCTGTTATATTAGACAATTTCTCTAATTATTTCAATGAACATGGCAACTTGTTTGCACTTTGCATCCGTGATAAGCTTGCATCGTTCAAGGCGCATGTTTACACTAAGAAGATAACAGTAATCGTGTTTATGCCAATAGTTAATTACGCAAAAAAAATGATATCTACTTTCTTTTATTTGTGGATACGAAAACATGAACTCATTTGATAAGTTGTGATCCATAAGAAATGTAATATTTCTTGAAAATGCTGTTTCATACTTTTCTATTCACTTCACCATCATATTCGTGTAGTCTGTTAGGCTTGTGAAAATGTACCATTTCGGATTGACTTGTATACTTTGTCTCATTCTGCAGCTTAGAGCTGTAGAGATATATTTTAGGAAATTACTCTGGAACAACCAAATTTCACTATTGGCTAGAGAACGGAAAAGTGGAGGAATTTTGATATTTTAAATATTTGATAACAATCTCCCTTAAATCTTTTAAGGGGAAGATTTTTTTACCGCGTAATGGCATAAAATAGTGTGTTCAAAATATGAAACTCACGCTTTTCTCATCACTTTTAATTCTGGCATTTGAGTTCCCAAAGTGAAGTATTAACAGTAATGATGTGTGATCAGAATAGCAAAGTGAGAATACGAGACTTTTTGCACTAATATCGCCTCCTATTCTCATAGGCAATCTCTCAAAATTTATTGACGCATCAATCCAATAGCTTTCATTCCAGTGTGTTCATGGATTATGCAACAAAATGTCTCGAACTTAAAGCCGTGTGATTACAAGTCGCTCTCACAGTTGATATGTTACTCCTTTTCATCCATTACACTAATCTGAAGTTCAAGTGCGTGAAGTTTTCTTTTGTAGAAAATCAATAATAAAGTCTCAGGAAATTATTCTGAAAATATCGTAGTGTTATCAAGGAATTAATTGGCAAACTTGAAGGTCGTAAATAACGTAGGAAAAAAAAGAAAGATTATGAAGGGGGGTGAGGGTTTGAAATGGAACTTTCGTGGGGGTGCAAGCGTTGAAAGTTGTGACGAAGGTTGGGGAGTGGTTTAGAAAAGCTAACTTTCGCGAACTACTTTTTCATTGGTCTTATGTGATGACCACCCTTCTAACCAACATTAGTTTGAAAAAATTTAGTATTTGGTCCTTTTTGAAGTATTAAAAATGCCATCGTATTAATGTGGAATAGGGTTAGAATACGGTGGCTTTACGAATGGCTTTTATTACAAAAATGTGTTGTTGTTTTTTCCTTTCATGTAAGTATGTTTCCTTTCAAAAAAGTCGTCCAATGAAAAGTAATCTTCATTATTCATCATCTTAATTTTTCACCATTATTTGATATTTTCAAATCGCTTATAACTGTGTAAAAAAAAAACAAAAAAAAAAACGACAAAACGTTTAACCGAAAGGAAAAAAATCTAAACAAAAACTGCTGGGTTTTGGTTACAACCTGTAGTGATTTATTGATTGATTGTCAGTGATTCCGGGCGCGTCAGCTACCAAAGTCATTAGTCCCGTAAGTGTAATGCTTGCGTTTTCACCCGGAGGTGGCGGTGATCTTACCCCGCTGGATGGCCAGATACCGTCGGCTAGCGGGGTTTTCCACCACCAGGTATCTCCCAGCAATGGGGGCCTCGGTCCAATCGGGACAAGCTCTAAGCCGACCGGCGTGTGTGGTAGTGAAAGGCATGTAAGAGTATGTTTGTAAGGGGGTAGAATAGAACAAGGACCAGGAAAGGAATATCGCATGCGGTCCGTGGCTCATTTGAAAGGGTACTGCTCCAACATTCGCCTAGTAGAAAACTACCGATCAGAGCAGCCAGCCGCTAGAACTCTCCTCCAGACAGCGACTGAATTCGACCTAGCTGAAAAGCTAGTGTCGAAAATTCTGCCACCGTCAGGACTCGAACCTAGAACCTCCCGGTCAGAGGCACTACATTGACACAACCGGTGGTCGCGGCGCGTTGCGTGGGTGGATGTGCCGAAGCGAGTGAAGCAGCCAACCGCCAGGTGTTGTGGCGCGCGGGGGGGGGGAGTGGGCGGTGCCAGCGCGCGGTGGCATTCGCTTCCAACTGTTGCGGAAGTCCCTTTGCTCGTGCAGCGCACTGCGCTCGTCGGCCGTTCACGTGACGCATCGGACACTCGCGTCTGTGAACGTGAAAAATAGCCTTTTTGTAAGTAAATGTAGTTATAAAACGATCAAGTGTAAGGAGAGAAAAATTCAGTTTCATAAATTTAGTTGTAACCGAAAAAAATGGATCTCATAATAGGATGAATATATGGCCGTCCATGTCTTTTCAAATCTTAATTTTTCGAGGACATTCTACCCAATAATGGAAACAAACAAAATATAATATGAGACATTGAACATTTTTGTTATCGTATGTGCTTGAATTCGATAGTTTTGAAAAAAAAAATTTTCTCCGCCCTTTTTCACCGTTTAAAACATCGTGAGAGGGTCCTTTGCTCCTATATTTTGGCTACTGGGTGACGGGTTATCCGTGAGGGGCGCCACAAAAGCGCCGCAGCTGAACGCTCTAGCTCTACAGTGTCATACACTGGAATTAATCGCACTAGATTTAAATTTCTTAAAGTTGTTCATGAGATACGGTTATATCAACGAACTAAGAATGCATGTGAGCGTTTGTAAGAAAATAGAGAACATCTATTGCGGTGAATGATCTAGTAAAATAGCAATTCGCAATTGACATCTGAAATATAATTTTATTAAAGTTAAAAGAAACATTTTACATGTTTTAACATTTGTTGACAATAAGAATGCACAATTTGGTCGCCTTTTGGGCGCCTTAGTGATCTCGGCCCGAAGTGTGTTAGTTTCGTAACCCATTCTGCTTGCAGAAAATCCTTGCCTGGTGAGACAGTCTTCAGCCTACATGTTCCTATGTTGTCCAACAAAATACTGTTTTAAAAGGTCATAAGTCATTGACAGAACTTGTAGACTTTGCATTACGCGTTGTTATTCTTTTTTGTGTTGTGGAGTAACGATAACACTTTGTGATTCAAGTAGCTGTCACTAATCTGGATTTAAGAGAGCATTTCGATGGTGAATGTAAAAAAAGTATGTGGCCGCGTGATAAGACACATTTTTATGCCAGTAGACTGATTTAATACTAAGTTACAGTGATTTAATACGGCGATGAAGAGGAATATAATTTTTTAATGGGATACCTAATGTATCTTCCTAATGAATCTTGTAAAATCACACTTCCACTTGTAATAAAAACAACACAACTCCTTAATCGTATTCATATGCCTGTAACTCGTTAGAAACCACTCAATGTAAAGTAAAAAAACATCCAAATCATTGCTTGGCATTTTCTGCCATGTCCTTCAGAATCTTCATTGCATGCGTCTTCACCAAATCACGTAAATATTAGTTTGATTTATAAATAACTAGATGGCATTTTACTTGTCATCGTGATGGAAGTTTTAGGTTGCATGCTGCACTTAAATCGATAGAAAATTATAGAGTAGATCATGCGAAGACCAGTTATTGGGAGCTAAAATTGAGACCATCAGCGTCATACATTTTGAGTTACAGGTTCGAAACAAAATAGAAAGCAAATGCTTTATTCTTCCAGTTTAAGAGTTCCGCCCAGTAGTTTTGTTTTTATCTGATATGTTGCATATGCAAATAAAGAGTTGTTAATTCGGATGTTACAAATTTAAGGCATGATAAATGATTTGCACTAATGGGAATATTTCTTAACAATTAGTGTTCCATATCAAAACTGGTGAAATTCTAAAATGTAGGTCGTAAATTTGGCTGATGCACACGTGTAGAGGGAAGGGAAAATTCTCTATCTAGCAAAAGCACTCTTAGGAAGGTTTGCGTCATGTTTTCATATATCTGGAACAAAACAGTTACCTTTCCTTAACATTTTTCATAAAAAGGAGGCTGAATAAGAAAAATTTTCTGTAAATATTCGTCCACAGCGAGAAAGTATTTTTAACGCATTCAATCATAATGATGTTTTTCGACGCAGTTGATACATCATTTGATGGAGAGAGCAATCGGCTTTTACCTAGGATACGGGAGATGATAACTTGAGAAAACGAAAATAGAAATATAAACCGTAATATTTGTGTTTTTTTTTTTTTTTTGTTTTTTTTTTTTGTTCTTAAACCTCTGCTACCCAAACGGTAAGAAGTTACAGGTGTTACTGGGTAACACCTTTCGAAACTTCGTAATTTCCTAAAATTACCTTCAGTCTGAATATGGGTTTTACCAACTGTTAACGTGCAGAAAACGAGTAGTGAACTAATGATAATATTTAAGCATACTAAATGAAATAACGTCCCACGCAGTAGAGTCAGGTTACGATACCCCTCGTAGCAGGCACATCACGCGAAGCCGCGAACCGTGAATTTCCTCTCCCTCACTGCCACCTCCCCCCCCCCCCCCGCCCGTGTCATTAGAGCTCCCGGGCGTGCGTTGTAGCAGGTTTTGTTGAAGGGGAAAGCGCTAGACAGTCCAAGTGGGATTCTATAGGATTTAATGCAAGGTGCAAGATAGCATTTCTTCCTGAAAATAGTGGTGCTAATACAGCACGTAAACTTTCTTACCCATATTTCGCCCAAGATCAATCGAAAATTACTCATATTTTCGAAAAATTGTACACGAGCTTAGTTCAAAATCTATCTTTAAGGAACAGATTTCATTTAGGGAGAAAATCTACAAAAAAAAACAACAACAAAAAAAACCGACAACTAATATTTTAGTTGTAACAAAATTCAAAAAAATTTAACTTTTGCAATTTTCGAAAATTAATACTTTTAATGAACATGAAACCTTTACCATTTTTAAATGTCCTTCACACTGTACAACAAAAAAATTAAATTAAAACGATGGAGCCATTTTTTTGAAAATTATGAAAATATCCCAGGGGCTCCAAAAGTGTCCCCCAAAATTAAATTATCGGTTTCAAATTTAAGGGACCCTGACATCTGCCAGATCGATTGGGGAATATCAACTTTGGGGAGAATATGAATGCGTATGAAAACTATAAACTCATGGGCTCAAAACTAATTTTGCGTCTGAGTCGTGCAGACAAGTTGCGGCCTCGTTTATACCGTATAATCAGAGACTACTGTACTTTTTAGCTTTGTCCTTCCATTTTGTTCTTCTTTTCCTTGTTACTCTTCAGACATCCTTTGAATCTCTCGTGCACCGTTTCTTACATTTTCTCCTTCTATTTAAACGTGTGTCTAGGACGTGAATACCTGTTCGTACATGTGGGCCGTTTTACGCGCTTTCCGCCGGCGCTTCGGGCGTAGCGTAGTGCGGCGAGGCGGAGCGGCGGCGTGCGTTGCCGCTTAGGGGCGTCGCTTGCGCTTGCTAGACACGCCCACTTGGCGCGCGGGCGGCGCGGCGGGCGCGGCGGCAAGGGGGGCGGGGGGCAATTTGTCGACGCTTCCTCCATGCGCTGGCGCTGTCCGGTCCCCCTCCCCGGCCCCTCTGCCAACAAAGCACTAGTCCGTCCTCATTGTACCCTTCCGTCCCCGCGAAATCCCCGCGAGGCGACCGGCGAGCGGTAGCTCAGTGCATCAACTGATGTCACTGCAGCGCCTCTGACCGAGAGGTCCTAGGTTCAAGTCCTGACGGAGACAGGATTTGCTTCACTAGCTTTTCAGCAGGTCAATTCGTCGCTGTCTGGAGGAGAATTCTAGCGGCCGGCTGTTCTGATCGGTAGTTTTCCGTGGTTTCTCCGATCAACACCAGGCGAATGCCGGAGCAGTACCCTAACAAACGGGCCACGGACCGCGCGCGCGATCTTTCCTTCATCTTCCTTGTCCTATCCTCTCCCCTTACACACACACTTACACTAACATGCACTACACTATCACATATTCCGGGAGACCGGTCGGGAGCTTAGAGCTTGTCCCGGCTGTGGCGGTGCCCCGCTGGTGGGAGAGTCCTGGTTAGGGGGAAACCCCACTAGCCGACGGTAGGTCGGCGCCGGATCTCGCCATCCAGTGGGGGAAGATCACCGCCATCTCCCGAGAAAAAACATGTATTACCCTTAAGGGACTTATGACCAAAGCAGTTGACGCGCCCGGAAACAATCTATCAATCAAAAAACCCCCAAGGCGACGTATACTTCGAATTATTCAGTGTTCTTTGACAGGTCATCAGCTGTAACGGTGTCATCCGATCGGGAGCTTGAACGTCACTACGGTGACATTCAAGCTCCCGATTGGATGTCACAAGGGCTGATTTACATCAAAGGAATGCGTGCTTCAATCGAAGTATAGGTCAGCGCCCTATTTAGGGAAGTTCACCTCCTCCTTCTCCTCATCCCGCGATAAAAACATGCCCTACTACAAGTACGGAACTAATGATCTTCGGAGCTGACGTAACCGGAATCACTAATCAATGTACTTACTGTCCTCGCGGATCGTGCAGACCTCGTCGGTCCCTCGTGACGTCAGATGGTGTGCCTCCAAACTTGCCCCGGAGCATTGAAGATGACACCACAGTTACGCTGAATATTAATGAGCGTTGTGAATGCTCGACTCGTACGCTATTTTGTGAAAATTGTGCCGTGAAATTTAGTTAACGGAACACGAGAGGCGTAACTTCGCGACCGAGACTCGTAGCGAGTGGACTAACCGCTACACTACCAGTAGTTCTGAGCAAAACATTAAGAAGTAATCGAGTTTTTGCTCTTAAATTAGAACTTTTACCTTGGCATTACATCTCATTCTGTTCTTATTGTACTTAACTGAAGTGAATAAGATAATAATGTTTGTGTCAATCTTCATATTATTTATAATATATTTTCTCTTGTTTCAGGTAAGTCGAGTCTTGGACGAAAAATAATCTGGTGTAATGTGAGTGAAAACAAATTGAAATTATTTACGAATATAATATGGGTTTTAATCACGACATTGAAACATCACTTTCATTGTGGCTTTTCCTTTTTCTAAAATAGCTTTAGATTTTTATATGTACATTGTTATAAAATAGTGTAGTAAAAGACAGTGGTGGAAACTTAAAAAACGCTGACGATCACACACTCTTGAGGTATCTTCCTAAATATTAAAATTT